>OX392467.1:2430000-3030000 GCA_947623365.1 Achlya flavicornis | reverse complement strand
TAGATTATCATATTTTGATATTGTAAACAATATGTTACCTTCAATAGTAAGCTTGTTCCCCACGCACGACACGACCAGCTGTATGCGCCCGCGCCGCTCCGTGTGGTCACACCCGCACAGGTTGGGGACCGATTCCTCGCATCGCTTGTGTACGTTCATGTCGCATGCTGTTCATCAATATATAGGTTAGTTTGACCATCGTTTGTTGTGTTGGAATATTGGTAGAAGAAGCTGAAGCTAAATATATGACAGAAGATAGAGAAAGAAATCATCAACAGAATGATTTAGTTAAAGATATTGGTATAGGTATAATCTATGTTTGGTAATAACAAAAAAGTTCATAAAGTGTTTTAGTAATGCAGTGTATAATAAAACTATCACATTAATAATCTGCCCTTACCTGTTATAATTAATTGAATACTCAATATACGATAAAAGTCCATGTCGAAACTCAGTAAGGAAACTTTGCTGGAGAACTTGCAAGCTTTCGCAAAGTAACTAAACTTTTCAATATAAACGAATGGAAAGCTTTCGTAGAAGCAAAAGTTTAAAACCGAAAGAATAAGGAAGAATTATTATAATTGGAATATGCCGGTGAGAATGATCAATTTGGGTCACAGATTCTTTCATTGTTACTACATTTCATCAAAAAATAGAAGTAGTGGAAAGTAAAGACAGACTAAGTCTGTCAGTATATTACACAAGAAACATTGTTTGTTCTGCCATACAACATTGCACAGAGCTAAACAAAAGCTCTTTGAAAATAGGTACTAACTACGACTAACTACTTTAATTACTTATGCACAAGACACGATTGCCTCACATTCAAGCTCTCAAGCAAACTACTCATAAACTTTAACATGAAACAGATGTTGCAAAACGACATAATTGATACGAAGTAAATTAACATAAATATAATAAGCAAGCTAACGAACACTGTATAAGACATAATTAAGTTTCTCCAACTAAATGCTAAAGTTGGAAGAAGACTTTTAATAGAATAATATTAAAACGGGATTAAGCTGGAACAATGTTCAATATCCATTTATTCTTGGACGTCGCGTGCAAGAGGGGCTTTAATACTTTATCTAATTTTGCAATCGAGAAAGTTTCTAGGTATTTCATTTCAACACTGAATCAATTTATGGGGTGACGAGTACATTTTGCTTAATATTCAAGTCGCAAACAACATATCACACATCTAGAGGATAATATTGAGTGAGTTGGCCACAACTTCAGTGATATTGCATTCTTTTCTTGAATAACTAAAAGGTAGCTCCACTCCAGGCACTAACTTTCTTTATTATTTCACTTCAAAGTTCATTCATCTATTTCTCTTCACCTATGAACTTGTTGTTTTTTATACCTGCACATTTATATCCTTGGTGTGCCAGACCATGGAGCATTGTACCACAATGGTCACAAAATGATGGAGCAAGGAACGTCCACGTATTCCATTTGTGAGGGGCGTAGGCGGCCTTAGCAACAATAAAGTATCATTAATACAGCACAAAATGGATTTGGTGTTTTGTGACATTTATTAGCTAGCCGAACACCACACGTCCAAGGAATACGATGCTCACATTTATAGGACAGATATTCCCTAATGAGAAAAAAGACTACGAGAGACATAAACAAGAAAAAAGCATTAGCAGGAAAGCACCATCACCAAAAAGTCTGAAAACATAGAATTGCTAAGAGAGTAAAAAGCGCTTTAGTTTTCCAAGCGTAAGTAAAAGCGTGTTGACAGATGGCGTTAAACATATCCTTGGTCTTCTCCGGGCGTTGTACCTTGACATTTCAGGCCCTGATGGAGCAGGCCGTAGAGTAGCGACCCGCAGTGGTCGCAGAACGCAGGTGATGAGTATGTGTGTACGCGGAAGTTGTGTCGCGTGCGAGTGTCCTGTTAATAACATATATGGATGATATCATTGTTACTACTACTACTCCGAGTCAACACGTAATCCTTTAAGTCGTAATCCTTTAAATTTTCGCTCATCTGTAATTCATATTAGGTATAAAATTCTATTAAATTTTTTCTCATGATTAATTTATAAACGAAAGTGTGTATTTTATACAGCTTAAAACTTGGATTGTCATATATGTTTAACTTTGAGCAACACTGCGAAGGTCTTATTATGCGACCCAATAAATTTCACCCCGACAGGTGTCATACAATGTCAAGTGTCTGACATATTTGATGAACCCTAGAAATCTTCAACACGTCCTATTTTTAGGTAATTATATTAGTCGTGAAATTCTTATCGCCTGGATAAGCCTTATACTCTGGAACTTGAAATATTTTGGATGAAAATCTAATTTGATCAAGTTTAGTATTTATAATTTTTTTGGCACAATTAGTAAGTATAGCTATAAAATAATCTAAACACTTGAATCCTGAGTATTAATATGAATTATTTTCGTTAAAACAAAATGTAGTGTTGCGAATGTCAATATATCAATACATCGAAATAATATGAAATTCTATATGTACAGTCGAGGACATAAATATGTATACACTTAGTAAAATTCAACAACGGTTTCCTCTTAAACTACTGATTGAAATTATGAGATATTATAAAGGCAGAATCTTCTAACATATACTATTATGATTTGTGTAATAGTTTAACACATAAATGTTAAACATGCGAGAAAATCGCTTTTGAATTTCAAAAAGTGTATACATATTTATGTCCTCAACTGTACCTACGTCAATATTGCCAGAACAAGAGCCATTGCAAGTATAATATCTTATGCGATTTATTTATGTACTTTATTTTCAATGGATGTTATCTTATTCCTTCCCCCAGTTTCAATTCGCGGTAAGACCTTATATAACACCTGTCAAGTTGCCGCGTAGGCGAATAGTTTACAAATTGTATTTCAGACGTTTCTAGAAGCTACAATTTCTCAATCTCTAAGGGATTGCTGCCTAGAGTTGCATATTCATGAGTCATATTATATGCTATTGATGTAGCTCGGAGTTCGGAACGGTTGGTGAAGTGGTAATTAATTCAGACACAGACATGTTGTGTATTTTAGATGACATTCTGATTGCTTCATAAAGTTCAGATGAAGATTCTAAATAGAACTTGCTGATTATGTTTCAGAATTATTTGGTGTTTGTGAATGTCTAAGTCATAAGTGACCCAAGGTGGTATTAAATCCTAGAAATTAACAAGGTCTAGAGTCTAGAGCAGGTGGCGGATCATACTGGTAAATTCAATTCTCATAGTTCTGTAAATATTACCTAAAAAGCCGTCTCTATTCCTTTAAGGGTTACGATATTAAATAAATCTCTTGGTAACCCTAAAGTAAACATACCAATTTATATAAAAGTTGCTATCAATCTAACTTGAAATTGAAAAGCTCTTTAATCATTTCAAGGTAAACGACATTTTTCTCAAACGCTTAGGCGGGCAGAATTCTCTCATCATCAATCAATGTTATACCAAAGTAAAGCGCGACAAGCCCACTAGCAAATTTATAGATCGTGGAGAATTTTCTAAATAAACAAGTTGGAACAAACCCGTGATGTTTTAAACGAATATAAACTTTCCACGTGTTACTACTTATATTATAGTTTGAACTTTAAACGGATAAGTATATTTTGCGTTTAATTTATCCGAGTATGAGGCGTATGATAATGGATTATTGTCATCCACCCCCTAAAATAATAATGTCAGTTTAAGTGTTATGCATACAAGAAAGTTTAATAGTCATTCAGTAAAAAGAAAAGACACTAGACTATGAAAATCGCTGCATATAGCATGTAGTTAAAACAGTCACGACCAGCAGTTTTCCTACTTTACCAGCTACTTACGTTTCGTATTTATAGCATTATAATTGTCTGTGTAATTTGTGGAATTATAGTGCTATCGTTAATTATTCCCGAAGGATCTGCCCCTATCAAATAAGCTGTATTTAGAGCTACGGATACTATTAATAGTGGCTGACCTTTTAAATATAAGGAAAAAGCTTAGGTACACTTTAAGCCTATAAATTGGAGCTTAAGTTTTATATTGTTATAACTTGTATATGTTGAATTTAATATTATATGCAATAAAGAATATTTGTATTATAATATAGGTACCTATTGTAATCCAGGTTATTCGTGATAATTCAAAATAATTTCCTCATCAAAATTCAGCTTAAACGCGGCGTCATTGAAATATCCATTATAAAACAAAGACTAATTAGCTGTGAGTGCATGTTACCAACAGTACCGACCCAGCACAAGTGGCATAACTTGTTGATTGCCGCTGGCGTGCCGTGCCGACGCCGCGCCGCGCCGCACGCGAACTGATATCTGCACAATTACTTTATAACCTCTCAACGCTAATGTAATTTGATGTCGTACTAGATGCTTTACAATTATATGGAATTATTTTAGTCGTTTGATTTGTTTGTCTGTCTGAACGTTTGCAGAAAAACTTACTCGTACATCATAAAGATGTCGCTCTTTTTAAAAATAAGTTTGCGGCTTGGAGTCTGCCGTATATAAGAATAAGTGTTTATATCGCGCTGATTCCTGAATGAGGAACAGGCTGATAATGATGAAGATATGCATCAGTTTTTCGGCTTTTGAATTGGAAATGCCGATGTCCGTTATCGATCAGTAGGTGACATGACAATAGGCAATAAGGCTTTGTCAAGTCTAGTTCTGTTTGTTGTTTGAGAGAGGAGCCTTTCAGCTTGTTGTGTATTTCCCACAGTACCTAAGGAATAGAATATTCTGAAGAGGAAATCAATGTAGAGCTTGGCAAGTATCGATACAATATTATAATGTCGAAGTTTTGAGTGCTCAGTTTCTTGTTAGTAGTTTCGAGGCAGAAGTTTCTGGATTAATTTCCAGTATTGCATTGGTAGTGCCACAGATTACGAAGTAGTCTTCTCATTAAGGTATGGATTCATCTTCAGACTAGCTTCATTAATATTTACTTAATGAGTCTTGAACACGGACATATATGTCTGTGGTCTTGAATCTGTCGACAACGTGTTCTATAAATTAAATACACACTGCGAATGTTTATAATTTTACTTTAGTTATGCGCACATAGTATAACTACATATTTTGTAGATATTACTGATTGGTCTTATTTTATATTATTATTATATTTTGTTTAATTTTGTATCGTGTATGTGTTACTTTATACCGTGAGTCAGATAATTATAACCTTAAAATTAATAATGTATATTTTATTTTACACCAATAAGGAACCTTAGATAATCTCCTTTTAGTATGCCTTTACTGACTCGCGTCTTTAGCTATCTCCTGAAATACTGTCACTCTACTCCAAATTAATAAGAAGTCAAGATGACAGCCCCTAGCAAGGGAGTTAAAGTCACGTCACGTCATTTATACACACTTTTTCTCGTAAGAAATCGAACGTAAAGGTACCTGCACCGGTGTGACGCGTGACACGATCTAACTAGATTATCAGCTGTTATTCATTTGATACGAGATAACATATGATATTTTTAATCGAATACGTCGTGCTCTTTCGCTGACTTCAAATCAGTGTCAGATTAGAGTTATTTTATACTTTTTAGTGTATTTTGAAGTCAATTTTACTTTTTCGTCATTTTGAGTTTTTCTTAAATGCACTAGAATTTTACCAAGGTTTTGAAATGTTTTTCCTTTGAAACCACCCTCTTAGCTCGTATGAAGAAGCCAGACCGTCACACATATTTGTCCATATCTTGAAAACTACTGAACCGATTTCGATGAAACTTGCACTGTTCCCTAAGTTGAAGTAAATGTAAACCAATAAAAAAGAATGATTACAATCCGATTAATATCTTCGGAGATATGCGTGGACAAACATACACCTATGACATTTCGTATATTTGTATGGAAACCTTAATAGATTATCATATGTGAATATAATGCAGTTCCAATAATATTACATACATACGTGTCGTATTGATAATCTCCTTTTTTAATCGACTTCAAAATACACTAATAAGTATGAAATAACTTATGTGACACTGATTTGAAGTCAGCGAAATATTTTCAATGGAATACGTTGTGCTCTTTCGCTGACTTCAAATCAGTGTTCCATAAGAGTATTTTTATACTTTTTAGTGTATTTTGAAGTCGTTATTTTTTCAATTCCTTTTTTATTCGTTGCATAGTTATATACCTTTTAGATCTAAGAGCCGTAAATATGTGTATAATGAATGATAGATAATCACATCCCTGATGACCAGACGGGCGTCTTAATAAATTTCCAACATTATTACCATGATTTAAAACTCAATTTTAAATAGTCAATGTATGTTACTTACGTCGGAATCGGCCCCCTTGTCGGCGCCAGGACACGTGAAAGTGACGTACTCGTGGCATCTTTTGTGTACCACGAAACTGCACACTGAAAGCAAATGTGACAATAATTAGAGCATGAAAGTTTCCTGAAAGCAAACGCATAGTTGTGATATATAAGACGGTAAAGTTTGAAAGTTATATTATACGGTGAAGGACCGACCGACCGACCGATATTCCGACCGAGAATATTTTTGGTTTTACACGTGTGAAGTGTTGTCAGACTCGTAGGCTTGTGAGTGTAAGAGCACCCTCACTAGAGCCGAAACCAGATAATAGATAGAAACAAATTTAAGGTGCAAAATCAAAGTATCTTATTGAAGAACTTTTTTTTAATAATACAAAGCCTGATGCCTGATCATAAGCCGCTATCGTAGCCTATGAACGCTTGCAAAACTCACGGCATTACGTACGCGTTACCGAACCTTCCTCTCACGGATATTCCATAAAAAAAATCAACATTGTTCCATCAATAACGTATGAAATTAACTTTTTTTCAAAACTAATAAACCGGCCTTTACGTACACTAAAAAGTATGAAATAACTCTAACCTGCCTAACACTATTTTGTGAAACGGCCAAGCCACATATTTTGACTACATTCCCAAGTAGCATAACAAGCTGTTTAAAGGGTGTATTAAAGTTCGTTCTTATACTAAAAGCTGAATATTCAGGCTGTAAAAAGGCTGTATAAGCGCTTATACAGGCCTTATAAGTGTAAAAAGGGCCCACATTACACAGCTTATTTCGTTATTGGAGCTGTATAGAGGCTGTATAAACAAAATACAAGTATAAAAGCTGTATTAGAGCTGTTATTAGGTGTATAGAGCAGCCTATACTCTACGGATATCCTCTTATAGGTATCTTGTAAGAATAAGAGTTCTAAATAGGTTGTCGAAGAGAATTATGTCAGAATAAAATAAATAAAACTATTTACGATGCCATATTGAATGGCGACATAATATTTAATAAATGGAAAGGATAAAATCTTGGACATGGATATCTAATGCTGTTTATTGATGAATTCAATGTGCAAATTTTAATTTATTGTGAACTTGTGTATGTTTTCCGTCAAAATATTCACACGCCAACAAAATAATCAAGCCAAAATAAAGAAATTATACTAAATACAGTAAATAAGTGTTTGTTTTTAAGGTTAGAATAAAAATATATTTATAAATAATAGATATGAGTATACAAGATCATTATTCAAGCTGATAACCATGATACGGCTATAGTTATTATCAAATATTCCTTTAATTGTAATTTAAATGTTGTTATTGTAAATGTAAAAATGTCGACAATTTGCTATACAGCCTAGACGATATTTGGAGTGTGTTATAAGTCTTAGTAGCTGTACTAAGTAAGTTATGAACGTTTATTGCTGTATTAAGTAAGTGAACACATGCTTAATACAGCCTGTATACAGCTTGAACGATAAAACCAGTTTGAAGTGTCAGAAAACACTTAACGCTGTATTATAGAGTTATAATATCTGTTTCAGAACCCTAAGCTGACGCGGATCCCTTTATACAGCCTGTATACAGCTTTAACGATAAAACCAGTTTGAAGTGTCAGAAAACACTTAACGCTGTATTATAGAGTTATAATATCTGTTTCAGAACCCTAAGCTGACGCGGATCCCTTTATACAGCCTGTATACAGCTTTAACGATAAAACCAGTTTGAAGTGTCAGAAAACACTTAACGCTGTATTATAGAGTTATAATATCTGTTTCAGAACCCTAAGCTGACGCGGATCCCTTTATACAGCCTGTATACAGCTTTAACGATAAAACCAGTTTGAAGTGTCAGAAAACACTTAACGCTGTATTATAGAGTTATAATATCTGTTTCAGAACCCTAAGCTGACGCGGATCCCTTTATACAGCCTGTATACAGCTTTAACGATAAAACCAGTTTGAAGTGTCAGAAAACACTTAACGCTGTATTATAGAGTTATAATATCTGTTTCAGAACCCTAAGCTGACGCGGATCCCTTTATACAGCCTATATACAGCTTTAACGATAAAACCAGCTTGGAGTGTTATAAAATTCTTAACGCTGTATAGTAGAGTTTTTATATTCTGTTTAAGAACCCTAAGCTGACGCGGATCCCTTACTAAGAATTTTATACAGCTGGAGCTGTATAATATCTCATAAATCACTCTTATAAGTATTAAAACTGTTCTTTACACTCTTGTAAGTCTCTAAAAGAACTCTAAGTTCTAAATGGGCTGGTTTATTGATGTAGAATATGCTTGCGTGCTGCTTGGGTTGTGTAGAGTTTGTGAACATAGGGCTTGTAGAGTTAGGGCATGTAGAGTTATAAGCTTGGCTCTACATGAGATCTGATAACTTTTTGACAGTGCGAGCCATATGTCTTGGCATCATTTTACATAAAAATGTTTTTGGTGGGATAATTATTTATTAATTATTGAAACCAGATTTTTTTCGAACTGTGCGGGCCCAAAGGTGTTTTCTTCCGCGGACGCTCAGACTTTGGAATGAGCTCCCCGCCGTGGTTTTTCCAATGGAGTACAGCATGGGGTTCTTCAAGAAGGGTGTGAAGAGGTTTCTTCAGGGTCGGCAACGCGCGAGTGATACCCCTGGTGTTGCAAGCGTCCATAGGCTACGGTAACCGCTTACCATCAGGCGGGCCGTATGCTTGTTTGCCATGCAGTTAGTGGTATAAAAAAAAAGTAAAGCGTAGTATAATATCAGAGGAAAATATCAAAGCAAAATTTTCAAATTAGTATTTTTGGATTACAACGTTTCTTACCTTGACACTGAAAGCCTTGTTTGCCGAAGCCCCTGTAACAAAAGAAAACATATTTTATAGCTTCAATCACAATAAACAACACACACATTATGTAATGTTAGAAATGAGTGGTAGCCCACCAGGTGGGTACTACAAAGTACCCTACCACCGTGCTATGGTTTCCTCACGATGTTTGCATCTAAAGCTTAAGCTCATCGTAAAGGTCGAACCCAAGATATTTCTCACGGCATTCTCGTAACTACCACCCCGCAATCATCGCTTCAACTAGAGAAATTAATTCGTGAATAATTAATCCCACCAAAAACATTTTCATGTTAAATGCCACGACGAGACCATATGGCTCGCACTGTCAAAAAGTAATCAGATCTCACGTAGACCCAAGCTTATAGCTCTACACGCCCTAACTTCACAAAGTCTACACACCGTAGTCAAAATATGTGGCTTGGCCGTTTCGCTACCGTTACATGGGCGTAAGGTGAAAAATGTATTCACTGTTAATTACTTTTTTTTAATACAATAGTTCATGTAGAAGCGAAACGACCAAGCCACATAGTTTGACTACGGTGTGTAGACTTTCTGAAGTTATAGACCGGGAGATACTGGCACAAATTTCCTGGTAATTTTTACCAGTATGGCGACCCTTCAGGGGTCTCATTACGTAATGACGAAAAGGAAAATGATGGTCATAGCGCTGGTACCGGCGGCCCAATAGCGTGGGCGTTAATCAACGTGTCTGTCGATTAAATAGATTTTTTCTGACCACAAGCCTATTTTTAATTAAATTAAAATCGAACACAATTCATAATGGGCTTAGTTGAATCATGGCAGTTATACCATAAAGTGTCCACGATATTAGCTATCTTATCGGACTCACAATACGTGTCCACAATCTATTACGTATTAAATGCACATAGCAACTCAGCACGCTCAGTGACAATGTATTGAGAAAAAAAAGGGTTATTCCCGTCGTAGTATAAATACAAAGAAGCTGGTGGCAGCAAAGTACCTATAAGCTATTCTACAGCTTATACTACATTATACTTGGATTAATGAGTCACTGAAAGCAACATTGTAGACAAAAGGTCGTGAAACTCGTGAATCCTAACGTAAGATTACAAATGCGAAAGTGAGTTTGTATGTTTGTTACGCCTTCACACCTCAACTACTCAACGGATCATCATGAAATTTGGCATGCAGATAGCCTATGGCATGGAGAAGCTCAGGCTACTTTTTATCCCGGGAACGTGGGTGAATGCTCGGGGGACAGCTAGTTGAATAGAATAGGCGCTATGGCCCGCGGGCCATTCGCGAGTGGGACATAATGACTAAAGACCCAATATACACGGTCGGTCAATTCTGATAGAACGCAAAGTTTTTTTTTAAACTACACAATTTTAATGCAGCTTTCAACATTAACGCTCGTGGTGTAGCGTGATTAGCCGTTCTTAATCGATCGGCAAAGTTAAGCTACGTCTGTCGTGGTCGGTACCTGGGGCTCTACCGCGTAACTTTGGTGGTAATCTTAACGAACAACATTAATGAATTTCATCCAATCAGGGCCCACGAATGGTCATCGTCGCGTCCTTCCGCGTGCGCGTCATTGGATGAAATAATTAATGGTGTTCGTTACGATTACCACCAAAGTTACGCGGTAGAAGAGCCCCTGGATGGGTCAAATCAAATTCAAAATCAAATCCCGGTTGGTCCCGGTTATCACTTAATTGTGATAGTCGTTCAGCTAGTTGGATGCCTCCTAGGCGGCTTGAAAAATTCCAACAGTAGGTTTACCACTAGCCTACCTCCACCAAACCGCAGTGGGCACGCGTGGTGGAGTATCACCCAGTTCCTTTCACCCTCATTTGTGAAAGGAGGCTTGTGCTCAGCAGTGGGACATTATAGGCTGATGATGATGATGAATATACTAACCGTGCGAAGCTGTGGCGAGTATGTAAATCCATAATGATATAAACAATTAGAATTATAACTACTTGTATGCACTAAAACGTAGTTATAAAAACAGATTGGTAACATGTCACATCTATTAACCCTTGATCCGCGTGGAATCGTAGAATGAAACTAAATCGGAAGCACTACGGAATTGAATCCCCGTGCGCTGCGATGCGATGTCGTTACTTCAATTAGCGCACTCAGCTCGGCTGAATTCCCTTCTGATATTACATTTCAGATATTAAATTGCGTCTCTGTACTGAGAGTTTATGTCTTGGGCTCGTGGTTGTAGATGGCTTTTGGAAACTACGCAGCCAATTTCAGAGACCGCAGCCAACAATGTAGAATAACAGAAATAGAGATGATGGAATTTAAGATAATACAGTAAAGATTTGTTTTATGTATGCTCTAACCCCCTTATTAATAAATAAGGTGTAAGTCAAGTATATAAATAGTATAGTAATACCAAGGTTTTAAATATATCCGTCACTTTCTAATGTCATATAATCAAAAAGGGATGAGGCTTAATACCTGGGTGTAACAAGACTGAATTACACCTTATTCATTAATAAGGAGGTATAATAGTTTATTCTGAACTGGCAGTCAACTGTATTCATAAGTGTCTTATCAGAGCATAAAGAGAGGTAGAGCATAACGTTTATTCGCTCAAAGAGCAGCTCGACTGGGGAAGTACCTCCACCTTAACTCCACCTCCACGTAAACATGTCCACAAAAGCAAATAAAATATACCAGGAGAGAAAAGCTACTTCCATTACGGCCACTAGTCCTAAATATTAATAAATATAATAACCAACAAAAAGTTAAAACATTTCAACTACAAAACTATCAACTGTTCGCACAGGCGCGTATTCTCTGTTGCGATTTTATCTTGCGATTGTCGTCTCGCTCATCCGGCGGGTGTCGGCGGCGACGTGAATACACGTCACGATGCATACAATCAGCTGGTAGTGTTAACTTACTGTACGTGTGTGCCGGCCTTATTTATATGTGAGAATTTTTAGTTCCTGGTTGAGGTAACAAGCAGTTTTTGAATTTTAAAATTCGAATGGCATTTATTTTTAAAAGGCCCTAGATGCTATGCTGTTTATAAAGGTGTAGATGCGCTGTCCGCGTTCTATATTGGCAATAATAAAAGATGCCCGGCATTTATTTAGTCACGCACCAAACAGAGTCGCGGCCTCAAATTACAGATTAAAGGCAGATAGAGCGCGCAAAACACGGGAGTGAGGCCAAAAGAGCAAATACAAATTGAAAAACACATACCTGGTATTCGCTTTTGAATTTGTATTTGCTATGTTTAAACAAAGTTTATTAAAAAGAAAGTGTTTTTCGTTAAACCAGAAAGTTCGAATACCAGCAGGGCTATATTAAAACGTCGAATTCGATATCGGAAACGGATTAAAAAATTCCAAGGCGAATTTCAGCAATTGCTATTTTAATTTCGGGTAGGAGGTCCCAAACCTATTAAAAATGTTTAAGCTACTGAAGCGCTGTAGCATGATAAGCCGTTCTTAATCCATCGGCAAGTTAAGCTACTACCATCGTGGTCGGTACCTGGTTGGGTGACCGCCTAGTGGTATTTCAAATCGAGCGTTTCCGTGCTTCGGAAGGCCGTTGGTCCCGGTTATCACTTAATTGTGATAGTCGTTAAGCTAGTTGGAGGCCTTCTAGGCGGCTTGAAAACTCCCACAGTAGGTTGACTACTAGACTACCGAGCACCGATCCGCAGTGGGCACGCGTGGTGGAGTATGTGCCCATTCCCTTTCACCCTGATTTGTGAAAGAATGCCTGTGCTCAGCAGTGGGACATTATAGGCTGATGATGATGATGATGATGATGAAGCTATTGAAGTTGCTATCAGTTCAGACACATAGAAATGACGGAAGAAAGCCTCTCCAGCCTATAAAGACGATATTCCTGCTGGTCATTTGAAAAGTAACTACTATGAGCACACGGACAAAGCACACATTGAATTACTGCCAACTTTTTTATAACTCTAAATCTCTTTTACATTCCCAAATTAACAAGGCAGTCGGCATAATCTTTTAGTATTTAAACTTCATACCCGGAGCACCCGGACTATACATATTTAAAACGAATCCTCACTGAATATTAATAAGCCATATTTCAGAAGGAATTCAGTAAAAACATTTCCAGTCTTGAAACATAAGTACTTCAAACGTATACATACCAGATAGCTTGGCGAGACAGCCAATTTACAGGTACCAGGTATGAAAGGTATTTAAAAACACTCAAGTTCGCAAAAATAAACCTAATCTATACTAGTACTAATATAATAAAGCGGAAGAGTTTTTTTGTTTGTTTAAACGGGCTAATCTCTGGAAATACCAGTCGCATTCGAAAATTTCTTTCACTAATAGGAAGCTTCATTGTCCCCGAGTATTATAGGCCTTTTATCACGGGAACGCGGGTGAAACCGCGCGAGACAGCTAGTAAATATATAAACCTAGACCAACACATTTTTTTAAATACTGTGGGGCGATTACATAACTTTGTTTTAATAAGTTTCAATCATTTTCGAATTGAAACCGGATCAATATAGCGGTTTTCTGATAGATTTTTTACGTTCTGGTAACTGCAAATACAAAACGTGCTTTATTGGAAACCATTTCCGAGTTTGTAATATTTCTACCGATTCAGAAATTGTATCAATCTGAATCTGTTTGCAACAAAGTTACGTTATCGACGTACTGTTCAAACATTATTTTATTATAATGTATGTTATGGTGCGTCCATGCTTGGCGAACCGAGCACGAGCCGAGCCACGAACGAGCCTACAACGAGCACGATGCGAATCAATTTGTTCGTGAAAAAACTGACAATCGCGCTCGTTCGAGGCTCGCAAGCCCGTCCACGCTACGCGAATCATGTTCGCAGTGTGCTCGTTCGAGGCTCGGCTCGTGCTCGGTTCGACAAGCATGGACGCACCATTAGTTTGTAAGGTATATACTGATTCACTGAGGTTAAGGAGTTTGCATATAGTAGTGAGCATCGCCTTTCAATCATTAACTTTTAAAAGAACAAGAGAACAACGCACAATAACGTTGCTTGTTCTGTATTTTTCTACTTTTATTTTTGATAAATAAAAAGTTTACCGCGCAAAAAAATTGAACCGTACGGGGGTGAAACCGCGGGTTCTGCTTGTACTTATATATTTATCATGGGCCACCAGTGACTTGACCCCAGAGAATCAGTAACTAAACCTATTCGATTTTTGAAAAAGTTAAACGTCAAGCACATTTTTTTACTACGTGTACCTACGAATATAAACCTTATGAATTTTGTCTAGAAGTAAAATTTCACATTAAAAGTTTTGGAACACTATGTACAAGTGATTAAATGAGCAAATCCAATTTAAAACCATTTCACAGGTAAAAGTTTAAATGATCCCGAGACTTTCGAAAAGTTCCGAATGTCCCGAAGTTCAGAGTGGTCTAGTCATCGAACAATGAACCCAAAGAAGCGCAATGATGTTAATTTGGTTGAAATACCTATATTCCGTCAATTTCCACCGCCGACAATGCGCTCTGATTGTACGAGACCCTAATAATCAATAATTAGACTGTTTTACAAAAAACTTAAACCGACTTCAAAGTACACTAAGAAGTAATCAAATCCTGATCTGATGACAATGGGACTAAACGGGAAGTGTACCCTTCCAGACAAAAAAAAATTTCCAAATCGGTTGATAAATGACGGAGTATTAGGAGGTATTGAGAACCTCCTCCTTTTTTTTGAAGTCGGTTAAAAATATAAGCTTTTATTTATAGTTTACTAAACGACTACTAACTAAAACGTTATAAACAATATTGTGTGTATGTAGTTTATAGTAAAGCTATAGAATTTGACGGGCCAGCTGGCGCGGTTGGTTAAGACTCTGGTTAAGATTCCACCTATCGCGCCGCAGGTCGTGGGTTCTATTCCCACACAGGACATGCATTTGTGTGTATGAATATGTATGTATGTCCTGAGTCTGGGTGTAATTATGTATATTTACAAACAAAAAATAGTATATCAGTTATCTGGTTTCCATAGTACAAGCTCTGCTTAGTTTGGGATCAGATGACCATGTGTGAGGAATGTCCCAGGATATTTATTAATTTATTATAGAAGAACCCCATTCTCGGTCACTGATCAAAGGCAGTACATAAATATAAAATAAAATATATAAAAACAAGCGACGCATCTACTCTACACCTGTAATATAAACTCCAAAAAAAAAACATTACTACCCAAAACAAAAAATTCGTAATTCACATCGCACTTTATATCGTCATGTATCGTTTAATCAGTGTTCCATCGTCATCGGCTCTCTCGAGTCATTGAACCGTTAAATTGCCAACCCCGCCCTGACGCCGTCCCTCAATGGCTCTGGAATTTTTATGTTGGCAATACAATAAATTTAAAAAGCGCCAACTTTTTGGCGGAAACTTGCAGAGTGACGTTGCGTTTTCATTTTTATTTTCATAAATTCGTGTATTTTGATACGTTCGTTTTATTGCATACTAGCAGACCCCCGCGGTTTGACCAGCGAACGGTTAGATTTGTTTGCGCGCAACACTAATTATTTTCAGAAATAAAAGTAGCTAAGTTACTCCTTATAACATCCGCTATGAACCGGAACAGACAGACAAAAATGTTTAAAAACTCAATCCGATTTTATAAAATAGTTGAACTCTATGTGAGTTGAAAGCTTGGTGCAATGCGTAGATAGAGAATTGTAGGTACCTAGATAGGCTGTCAGCGTATAGCGAAGAAGATAGCGATAGTTCGACATAATTACATATATATTTGGATTTTTATCGAATTTAGACGAAATTATCTATACAATTTGCATGATATTGACAGAAAATACACTTGAGTGTAGGAATCCTTTGATTTACTTACTGTATCGACATCGAAAAAAACGACGACGTTTGGCAACGCTGATACAAAGTCACAAATAACATACAATTAGGGTTTCACAGTTTCACTGCTCTCATCAACAAATATCGACACAGGTCAAACAATAAAAACACAAACACACACAAAAATACGCTTAGTCCTGCTCAAACATACACGTTTTGACATATGCGTATCTTGAATTGTCTAACTATAATTCTCCGTCTACGGTGCACTGCAATACTTTTGGCAATACTCTTTAAAATTGGAATGTCAAATACCTATTAAAGAATATTTAACAAAAGCACTAAGGAGTATTGATATCAATTTCGATGCAAATCATCCCTAAAATAACTTTCTATCCCTTCTTAACCAGTTAGGCGACGAGTTTCAATAAAATATGAAACACGTCTTCCATAAATCCTGTTAATGAATGTTTATGCAAAATTTGAAGTAGATCGGACCAAGGAATCACATTGTCCCATACAAACTGTGCTCCCGTTTTTCACCCCCTTAGAGGTAGAATTTCGGAAAATCCTTTCTTATCAGATGCCTACGTCATACAAAGAACAAACCCTCCAAGTTTCAGGTCTCTACAATCAGCGGTTTAGGCTGTGCGTTGATTGTCAGTCAGTCATTCAGGACAAAGTATTTTATATGTATAGACTAGCAGACCCCCGCGGTTTCACCCGCGTACGGTTTGAATTTTCTGCTTCGGAAACCAATGCACGCCACTGATTATTAGACACAACAAATCAAACACAGATATTTTTACAATTAAAACTAAAAACCTATAATATACCTACACAAAAAATCGTACTCAAAGAATCTTATTTCATTATTATTAACAACAAATGAGAGTGAAATTAAATTAACTACAATCAAAATATTCGAATGAAATAGAGAAAATGAACATTTTTTTTTTCATTTGCCTAGCACGGGTGTGTTTTTGGCCAATTTCCAGTTATATTATTTGTGTTCTAGTAACAATAAATCACTTTCACATAGTCCTCATGCAGTCAGTCACCATCCATAAAAGTCATTTTATACTACAGTGGTGGTCATGTACTAAAACTCTTCACGGACTTTTGAAAAGACACGATACACATAATTCATTTCATTTCACTTCACTGGTGCACATGGATTGATCTTTATTCGATAAAATACCACCGATAATATGCAATAAAACTCAAAATACACGAATTTATGAAAATAAAAATGAAAACGCAACATTACTCTGCAAGTTCCCGCCAAAAAGTCCGAGAAAATGAACTTCCAAACAAATTTCGAATTCTAATCCGATTTAAATATTCTTTTATATTTGACATTCCAATTTTAAAAAGCATTTCAGCTTCCAGAACAAAAGGCAGATGGAGCGAAAGGAACACGGGAGTGAGGCCAAAAAGCAAATATAAATTTAAAAACACATACCTGGTATTCGCTTTAGAATTTGTATTTGCTATGTTTAAAAGTTGCTGTGTGCTAATTTATTAAAAAGAAAGTGTTTTTCTTTAAATAAAGTTTTTTAAACAAAGCAAATACAAATTCAAAAGCGAATACCAGGTATGTGTTTTTAAACTTGTATTTGCTTTTTTGGCCTCACTCCCGTGTTCCGTTCGCTCCATCTGCCTTATTCTGTAATCTGTGAAATCGGAATGAGATTTCAAACATGTGTCAAAATAAAAAATGTTATTTAAATCAAAAGTACTAAGGAGTATTGATATCAACTTGAATGCAAATCACCACTAAAATAACTTTCTACCCCTTTTTGACCCCGTTAGGCGATGAGGTTCAATAAAATACGAAACACGTCTTCCATCAATTCTGTTAAGGAATGTTTATGCAAATTTTGAAGTTGATCGGACCAAGGAATCACGTTGTCCCATAAAAACTTTGCACCCGTTTTTCATCCCCTTAGGGGTAGAATTTCGGAAAATCCTTTCTTATCTGATGCCTACATCATACAAAGAACACACCCTCCAAGTTACAGGTCTCTACGATCAGCGGTTTAGGCTGTGCGTTGATTGTCAGTCAGTCATTCAGGACAAAGCATTTTATATGTATAGAAGAAGATTATCGGTGGTATTTTATCCAATAAAGATCAATCCATGAGCACCAGTGAAATGAAATGAAAAGTCCGTGAAAAGCTTTAGTACAATGACCACCATTTTACTAAAACATGACTGGACGGTGACTGATGATGCGGACTATGTGAAAGTTAATGTGCGGTATATGAAAGTGATATTATAAATAAAATGTATGCGACTGAAGGACTTTGTATCCATGGTCATGAACAAATTAACAAAAAAAAAAAAGCGCTACTCGCATTCCATCCGATGTGTGGTACAAATTGAGAAAATCAAATGAATGTGCTCTTTCGGGCTCTATGTGTAAGGTTTATTCTCTATTGTGACGAATCTTGTTTTTTTCTTTCACCCAGTGGACATGTTTCGGTTATCTTAGTTCATGCAATCAACACCTTTAAAAGCAAAATTCTACCACGCGGTTTTATCCCTATTTCCGATGTTTTCTGGGATAAACGTTATCCTATATTTTATTTCAGACTCCTTGTTCCATATTTTTTATGACTATCATACATCGATCCAAACATACGCACAAACTTCTGCATTTATATTCAAAGTCAAAGTCAAAGCCATTTATTCAATTTAGGCCCAAGTAGAGCACTTATGAAAGTCAATGCTACTGAAGTTACCACCAGTACGGTCGGCCTTCAACTGAGAAGAACAGGCAAGAAACCCATTACAAACTATTGGCCTCATAGGATATAAAAAAATGTATACGGTTAAAAAGTTCTGCTATACATTTTTGTGAAAAAAAACAATTGGATATTACGAGTAGATATTAGAATGAAGGAAAACGCAGAAAAAAAAAGAAAAGTTCGCTTTTCAAATAATAATGATGTAGGTACTTCCAATGAGAGGTCCTGTCATGTATGTGTGCTTATTGAAGCGAATTTAATTTATCGACACGTGTTCATTAGGAGACAATTTTAAGCAAATTTATTCTGCGTATAAAAGAATATTCATCATTCGCTCCCGAGGCGCAACCCGTGGGCCGCAAATTGGATGGCATTTAAAAATGGAATGATGTATTTTTCAAAGATTTTCATAGGGCATCGTGCCTCTACCCAGATGGATAATCCGCCTTACTAAAGCATGACATTTAATTTCACTCCGCTTGAGGGGCTCCCTGAGCAAATCGCTCTCAGTTCGTACTGCGCACGGCTGTCAAATACTGTCAATTCTGGCTTGTTTATTTCATGTTGCCATAGAGGCGACTATCCTTCTGGACGTTTTAAATTCTTTGGTATTTTTTTCATTCGTAAGGCGCCCCCACGTTGAGAGTTCTAGAGTTCTGCGTTCAGATTTCTTGCATTCCGTGTTGACTATTGTGCATACAGCAAGCAGTCTAGAGTTCTGCGATATTCGCTACTGATCACACATCATAAACTTTTTTTACTTTCAAAGGCGCCACACACGCAGAATGCAGAACTCTAGATCTGTTCTCTGTGGGATCGGTGCCTTAGGTTTTTTTTATTGAATACATATAATTTCGGAGTATTCATGTAGGCAAAGCGTTCTGTACCCCGAGTGTAAAGAATTGACGATAGTAAACGCTTACTATTGCATTTGAGTTTACGACACTTCTCTATTGGAATTGTCACAGCGCCTCTAGCGGTGTACTTAAAAATTTATAATTAACGCAAACGCATTAGTAAGCGTTTATTAACGTCAATTCTTTACACTCGGGGTACTGGACCCGTCACGAAAGTTTTCGTTTCTCATGGGAAAGGTCCCGTCACCGAATGGTGATCTCTGCGGTGTCCCTGAGGACTTAATGCATGTCTTGATGGAGTGGTGCCAATGGTGTCTTCCGCACAGCCAATTGTACAAATATTTTAAGACTTCGCTGACTGTAATATTATATTGGCAAACTCTATCAGATGAGACAAAATTACTGTTGAAATTGTACGATATTTTTTCATCCTCGGATCAGTCTATAGGTAAATAATTAAATAACACTCCAAATGATTTTGTTTTGAAGTATATCCCAATATGTATTTTGTCTTGATCGGCTTCATTTTGGAATATATTTCAAAATTAGTTATTAACTAAGTGTAGTTAGTAGGTTAATAATGTTCTATTTTGTGAATAATTTACCAGAGCGGTATTATCAAATTTTGATAAAGCTCTTTAATAAAGACAGATTAATGTAAGCAAATATAATTCTATGCTACACGAAATCTTTCGTATATAACGTCCAATTTTACGCATTCCATAAATTTTCTGACAAATCATCATAAATTATAACAATTCACTGATATCGTAATAAAACAAGCATATTTATTTACACGACCCAATTTCTTTCTTCTCGTGAATAATGAATAAAAAAACGTAATATAGATAAAATAATAATTAATTCACAGAAGCGTCCGCTACCTTGTATCTTTGCGGAGGGAAGATCAAAGCTTACCGTTTCAAAATGGCGGACGTCAAGACTGAATATTGTAAATAAGTCGCCTACGCTATTACTTTACGATCTATTGGTTTGAAGAACTGTTCATATATCTATGGGGGAAGCCCCATTATATAAGTAAAGCCCCGTTCCCGGGATAATGCGGAAGCTCCAAATAAAACCTGCAGGGTCAAAGCTACTCGTCTATCATCAAATTAGTTCGGCGTGTAAAATTTCATCCAAATCCGTACAGCCGTACTGTGTTTGAGTGACAAACATCCTTACTTTCACGTTTATAGTAAGATCCGATGACACATAAATCCATAGACTGATATAGTACCTAATGGTCTAATTGGTGTCTAATTCTACGTAAATCCGACGTTGGTTACACTATGTTAGTAATAGTGCATCCACACCGCAGTTAGTTTATTAGATGGAAACATGTTAACTTTGCGAACATATGTTTAATTAATACAAACATATTTTTTTAAACAAGTTAAAATTGCACTTGATTGGAACCGATTTTTTTCAGTGTAACTTTTGTGGAGCAGCACTGTATAACACGGTATTATTAGATAAGTTACCGTGTTGCACTGCCCCCCAAAGATAAATCCGGTGTGGATGCACTATTACTAACATAGTGTAACCAACGTCGGGTTTACGTAGAGTTTAGTCACCCAAATCGAGCAAACTTACCGTCATGGCATTTTAATGTACAAATGTACGATCATAGGTGCTAAGCTCTAAATCACATGCGCCCAGTTCAATGGTACACAACACAAACAGTATCGTAACACCTATATAAAAGATATTATCTGTGCTATATAAATAGTGCCGCTGGAGGAATGCCAAAACACCCTTACTATGAGTAACGGCATTCACTATTACACCACAATCACACTATGGTAAGTAATAACATTCCCGACCACCAACAATGCGCTCTGATTGGCTAACTCAAGGACACACTAAACATTTAGATGCAGTGATTGGTCATTACTGTTCAAAATCACTGAAAGGAATTTTTCATTGATGGAAGATATAGGTACCACTGTGCTTTGGTTTTCTTCAGAAAGATCAAGCTCGTTACAGGATTCGAACCCGAACGTATTTGAAGTCACCAGTGATTTAACGTTGCCTTCAGGCTATATCGCAGAGTTTATATATGGTCAGATAATAACGGAAGATTTATTTCTAACTAATTGAGTTAATACTCCAGAGGTAAAACCGGATTATAGACCGGTTAATACGGTAGGTATAAAGATACTTCACTCATTACATAATTGATAAACATTTATTGTTATAAAAATAATAAAATAAATTTATTAAAAGATACAGATAAAAACTACAATTAAATCAAACCAATGGAACATTGAATAGGTACTTCAATGTAATACAAAAATAATAGCTACATATCTTTATATATAAAATTCTACTGTACGTGTGTATGACACTTTATTCCTCCTAAACGGCTGGAACGATTTGAATGTTTTTTTTTTCATGCGTTTTTCTGGCGCCCTGGATGATTTAGATTCACAAATCAGCCCGGCAGATGGCGCTGCAGTCGGTATCTAGGTTATATTATCGACGACACACTTACAGTTGTTTTTTTTTTGTATGCGTTTGGGTGACGCCCTGGATGGTTTAGATAGGGCAGGATAGGGTAGGGTAGGGTAGGGTAGGGTAGGGTAGGGTAGGGTAGGGTAGGGTAGGGTAGGGTAGGGTAGGGTAGGGTAGTGTAGGTTAGGGCAGCACCACGCGAACGAAGTCGCGCCGGGCAGCTAGTATATATATAAAATTCAAAGTCCTGACTGACTGACTGAATGATATATCAACGCACAGCCTAAACCACCAGTGGTTTAGGCTGTGAGTTGAGTTGCCTAGAGACATGAAATTTAGAGGGTATATTATTTGTGAAGAGGTATCCACTAAGAAAGGGTTTTTCAAAATTCCGCCCTCGAAACGGGATGAAGTTGCTTTGTTTTGTTTTATTGTTGTAGAAAAATATGTAATTTGTTTCCTGTAGGCCACGCGGCAAAGCCGCGAGCAGAAGCTAGTAATTAATAAATCAATAAGGTGCAGCAACGACAGGCCCCACAGCGCCGCACTTTTTAGTTTGTTAAAATATAACCTACACAATTCGAAGCAGTAACGCTCACGACCCGCAAAAAGTCCGGCGCACAACCCTTTGTTCCACACAGACTTTTTGTGTGCCGCAGACTCCTTCGCTCAAAAAGTTCATCGTCTGCGATGCCCGTCAATTTTCATTAGGTTCAATGAACCAATGCTATTCTCCGACAACGAAAATTCCTACATTCAACCCACACGCATTCCATTTTCAAATATGTCTCAATTTATTCGCGTCTGGAAAAAACAAATGACAATCGAGCGAGACTCTCCATTGCCGTACGTTTCGGATTTTTGCAGCTTTACCAGCTCTTCCCCGATATATTAACGCCACGAATATTTCACAGTGTCACAGGTTTCCGCTTAGCATTTGTCTGTTGCGGAATTTAGCTGAGACCACAAATTGTGTGTGTTTTCGAACCAAAATGGAAATATTGTGACGTAGAGTTGGTATTAATTTATGCCCGGTTTCAATAATTTACGGACCGTTATCGGTTAAGATTTATAAAAATTAAGCCTCTTATATCTTTACTAATAATGAAGCAAATACCTCAAAGCTTTGCATATTGCCTATCACAGGTAAAATAAGCTTACGAAATGATCTATATGCCCAGTTTGGTAATAAAAAAACCTACCATTGGTAAGCAAAACGATTCGTTTTTGTTTATTGAAACCGGGCATTAGCGTGCTTAGTTGTCTTAAGTGTACATGTATTTGGCTAATGAGGCTGGTACGAATGGGTTGTTTGTACACCGACGTAAGTGGGTCGTTAGGAGAAAAGTTGTATAATAATAAAGCTTATATACCAACAAAAATATATGGGACCAACGCTGAACTCGCAAAAAACTGGAACAACACATATTCACCAAGTGTGAGTCAATATAATGTTCCATTTGTTTTCATCATTTCATGTATTTACTAATAAACGAGTACGAGCACGAGTAGGCTAATAGACTTTATTTTGACCTAATGACTTAACGAAAAACAAAAAATATTTCAATTGAGAACAAAAAATATTCTATTTAGTCCATCATATAAATTATCAAAATATTAGACACGTATTTTTTCTTTTGTCAATTAAACAAAACAATACGAAGATATGCTTTGTTGAAGTTCCGCGTGACGTCACGGTGTGGTACACTTTTTAGTAAAAAGTGACGTCATGAGCCCCCACTCCCGAACTTTGTCGCGCTTTATCTTTGTAATTTTTTTTTGATTTGGCAAAGCAAAAAATACGTGTCCAATATTTTTTGATAATCTAACTGACGGACTAATTAGAATTATTACTTTTTTATCCAGAAAACATCACCATTAAGTTTTTGTTAAAAATTTCGTTTTACTACAAGCTTTTTTTGGTGACTGTACTTGTATTGTCTTTTAATTTTCAATACACTTATGTGTACCAAACATCAAAGTCAATCCAACCACTGGAAGTGGGTGAAATTCGCCTCGCAAGATTCCACCCGAACGAACAAACATACATACATGGCAAGTTAAATAAAACGACGGGCCAGTTGGCGCAGTTGGTTAAGTCGTGGAGTCTTGACCTATAGCGCCGCAGGTCGTGGGTTCGATTCCCACACAGGACATGCAATTTGTGTGCATGAACATGTCTGTATGTCCTGAGTCTGGGTGTAATTATGTATGTATTTACAAACAAAAGGTAGTATATGTATTATATCAGTTATCTGGTTTCCATAGTACAAGCTCTGCTTAGTTTGGGATCAGATGACCGTGTGTGAGGAATGTCCCGCCCAGGATATTTAAGTTAAATAAAAGCTTATAAAAATACAACCATCGAAAATTCTAAAAAAAAAATCAAAAAATTCTAAATCATTTATTCAAATAGACCTTCGCAGGCACTTATGAAAAGTCTGACTCTAATACTCTAATACCGGTTCGGAAGGTTGCATTTGCTGAGAAGAGCCGGCAATAAACTCAGCAATTACTCTTTTCAAAACAGGCTTATAGATTAATTACATAATATTTACATTCCAATCGCACCGAAAACAATTGCGTGCCCCGGCGCGGCGGCAAAATTACAAAGTAGACTGAAAAAATATTTAATAAGTAAATAAATAGCAAACTTAAGCAGACCAGCCCCCACAAGCAGCACCTGTTCACAAGTATGACGCGTGTGGCAGCCATCGCCCTCCTCGCCATATTGGAGGGAAGTGAGCGACCCGTCACCATCAGACTAGTATTTTAAAAAGATAATATCGTATACAATAACAGCATTATATTGTCAACAAATAAACGTCAAAACGCAAAGTCCACAAATTACACAGTTATTCAACATTCGTAACGTATGCCAGCAAAGTGCACATATATCACTCATGAAACATTTCCCGCAGACGTTGCGCAACACAGAATAAATAACGTACGGAACCGTCACGTTATTAGGATACGCTGTTCTTAATGTATCGGATACTGTAGAAAGGTTCCACAAAAAGAATCGAGGAAACTTTTATTCGCATCGGATTTAATTTCGCAAACAATTAAGTCGTATGAAAATTTACATTTTTTTTATCGATAAACAGATTTCTTATAAAAAGTATCATGTTTGAAAAAGAAAAGTATTTAACAGTACTAAATTATTGAGTATATTATTGTATCGATACTAGTACCGTATCGCTATTTATGTTTACCGCAAAATACATTGATTTACCTACCGCAGAAAGAAATACGAGATTAACAATAGTGGCCGCCGATAGAATGCGTTTTTGACACCTGTTAATAACGGGCAAATCTCGAAAATGGCTCACCCTATTGCCATGGGACTTTCACAGGATGAATCAGTACTTTCATAGGCATAGTTTAATCAAAGAGCCATCTTTATCAGATCAGCCGTTTCCGTGATTTGGCCAATATTAACAGTTGTCAGACACGCATTCTCTCGGCGGTAGCACTGTAAGGTAGCAAACAAGCATACGGGTAGCCTTACGGAGCCTGTAGATGGTTGCAACACGGGTATCACCCACACGTTGCCAACCCTGCAAAAATCTCTTCAGTCTCTAGGTTGGATGAAATGGCGACAGGTCACCGAACCATGTGATCCACGGATGGCCCAGAAGATAAAAGCGAAAAGATTGAAAGAAATTAATGTTTTATACAGAATGATGGGCAGTAAAGAGAACAGGGCATGTTCTAGGAGCCAATTAAAAGTAAATCAGAATACACACATCTTAATTTTCCGCTGTAAGACTACGTGTTACAAAAAAAACTCGCTATTTCCACGCATCATTTGTTTCGAGAGACAAATCCATTTGTTTATTTTTTGTACATTAATTCGCGCGCTTAAATAAATTATCTTTATGACCCGCATAGTGTTATAGGCGTCATTATAATTTAGTGGTTGGTCGTGCCAAAGAGGGACCGTGCAACCATTGGCTCATATCCAGATATGAGTTTTCTAGACGCCTACTCATTTACGTTTGTAAACGATGTAGTGAATGACTGGAATGGCGTGAATGGGATCAATCATTCGAGTAAAGATGTTAATATGATTAAAGAATTGTAGAGCATGATCTGGATTGATGTTTGATAGGTCGATGACCGGGATAGACAATTTATCTACGAAATAGCTACCCTATAACCTCTAGGATATGCGACACGAAGGGAAAGTACTTGAAATATGGAAATTAGGAAGTTTTACCGAACGACGACTTAATTTACATTTAACTAAAGCTGGCACGTTCAACTCATTTACACGGTGCGCTTGTGTAGTGTCAGTGAATAAGCGCGCGGCGCCGCGGCGTGAGGAGCACTGCATGCGCTTCATGCGCATCATGAAAAGTCTGACGGTCGCTCTCGCGCGCGGTCAAGCTTGTTAGTATGAAGGAGACAGTTATTGTTTTGATTTTGCTCATAAATATAGTGTTTTTTTGCATTCCTCCAATAGTATTGACTGACTGATTAGAAGCAATAATGTTATAAAACATGCATAGTAAAATTGCAAATGTGAGTAGTCTGAACGTGCCAGTTTTCGTTAACGGACCTGTACCGGGGCACTGAATTGTTGTCAGTCCGATTAGAATGTAAATATTATGTTATAAATCTAAGCTTGTTTAGAAAAGTGTAATTGCTGAGTCTATTGCCGGCTCTTCTCAGCAAATGCAACCTTCCGAACCGGTATTAGAGTCAGAATATTCATTAGTACCTGCAAGGTCTATTTGAAATTAATGATTTAAATTTGAAACCAATTGAAATTCATTTCACAAAAAAATACTGTAAAATTTCCTAACTTCTTTTTCCATGTATGGCGTGAGACACCCAATATAAATAGATGGTACCGTTCTTCTTAGCAACATAAACAAACATTTATAGTATTTCTCGTAAGATAAGACGGAAATAAACCTACCAATGTTCCCTTAGATGTAATACTCACGCACTCAACGCATTCATACCTACACGTTTGTTTGTATCACTCAAGGGTGCTGATTGTGTCGGGTAATTAGAATTTCAGGGTGATTTGAGCACTCAACACGTCAGAGTGATTAGTGCTTTTGTGTTGAGTGATGGGGCTAATTCCTTCACCTTACTTAAGTCCAAGTCGCTAACATGTAATTTGTACTGTTTGTTTATACCTATACCTACATTTTATTATGTTTTCATGTCATTGCTATACAAGAACTTTATAGCACCAATATTTTTTGTATTTATGTTATTATTAGCTTTTAGGTGGTTTATCAGCACACCCGATGCATCTAACTTTGAAGATGATTTTTCAAACAACGATGAAGTCTTAGTGTGTCTATCATAGAGATAGAATATAAATAGAGTGACGGTACTAGAGTATGCCGTGATCAACGCTCTGCCTTGAAAAGAACTGCGAGTTCTTAGTTTTAACGACTAATTACATTATAGTTTATACTTTTACCGAGATCGAAAGATAATAATAATGTATATTGGCACCTTAATACAAAAAATACAAATAAAAACATTTTTGTATATACACAGAGAGCTTAAAGGTAGAATAAGTACAGTTTTAGTGTAACTACTGATACCTAAACTAGGATAGTTGCTATCCTGTATGATAGGCACCACCCAAGTAGCATAACAAGCTGTTTAAAGGCTGTATTAAAGTTCGTTCTTATACTAAAAGCTGAATATTCAGGCTGTAAAAAGGCTGTATAAGCGCTTATACAGGCCTTATAAGTGTAAAAAGGGCCCACATTACACAGCTTATTTCGTTATTGGAGCTGTATAGAGGCTGTATAAACAAAATACAAGTATAAAAGCTGTATTAGAGCTGTAATTAGGTGTATAGAGCAGCCTATACTCTACGGATATCCTCTTATAAGTATCTTGTAAGAATAAGAGTTCTAAATAGGTTGTCGAAGAGAATTATGTGAGAATAAAATAAATAAAACTATTTACGATGCCATATGGAATGGCGACATAATATTTAATAAATGGAAAGGATAAAATCTTGGACATGGATATCTAATGCTGTTTATTGATGAATTCAATGTGCAAATTTTAATTTATTGTGAACCTGTGTATGTTTTCCGTCAAAATATTCACGCGCCAACAAAATAATCAAGCCAAAATAAAGAAATTATACTAAATACAGTGTTTGTTTTTAAGGTTAGAATAAAAATATATTTATAAATAATAGATATGAGTATACAAGATCATTATTCAAGCTGATAACCATGATACGGCTATTGTTATTATCAAATATTCCTTTAATTGTAATTTAAATGTTGTTATTGTAAATGTAAAAATGTCGACAATTTGCTATACAGCCTAGACGATATTTGGAGTGTGTTATAAGTCTTAGTAGCTGTACTAAGTCAGTTATGAACGTTTATTGCTGTATTAAGTAAGTGAACACATGCTTAATACAGCCTGTATACAGCTTGAACGATAAAACCAGTTTGAAGTGTCAGAAAACACTTAACGCTGTATTATAGAGTTATAATATCTGTTTCAGAACCCTAAGCTGACGCGGATCCCTTTATACAGCCTGTATACAGCTTTAACGATAAAACCAGTTTGAAGTGTCAGAAAACACTTAACGCTGTATTATAGAGTTATAATATCTGTTTCAGAACCCTAAGCTGACGCGGATCCCTTTATACAGCCTATATACAGCTTTAACGATAAAACCAGCTTGGAGTGTTATAAAATTCTTAACGCTGTATAGTAGAGTTTTGATATTCTGTTTAAGAACCCTAAGCTGACGCGGATCCCTTACTAAGAATTTTATACAGCTGGAGCTGTATAACATCTCATAAATCACTCTTATAAGTATTAAAACTGTTCTTTACACTCTTGTAAGTCTCTAAAAGAACTCTAAGTTCTAAATGGGCTGGTTTATTGATGTAGAATATGCTTGCGTGCTGCTTGGGCAGTGCCCACCCTCGGTTTATATATTAATAGTAAGCTAATTTAACAGTTTTTTTTTTACATAATATGATTATAATTATACAATACAAGGAAAAATTGTGTTGGGGTGTGTGTGTGTGTTTGTGGGGAGATGTGTGTGTATGGGGTGGATAAGGAACTCGTATCGAAAGTTTTCTGACAGTAAATCTGCTGAATGACAGTTGTAATTATTTCCGTAACAGTAATACTGGTATCCTCTCGTGGGTCAGAGTTCACGTTCGACACTTGGCGGGAAAGCTGGGCTCACACTCGTGTATAACAAAACTAGTATTGATGTAAGCTGAAGCTAAAAGCATTTTATAATCTTAATTTGCTTCTCGACTGAGAAAATGTTGTTATTTTTAGCACGTTCTGAAGCCATTAATCCCCACTGATAACGAGAGGCAAGGGATCAAATCACTACATAAACGGTTAAGTTCAGTGCAATATACTCTATATTATTAACTACTAGCTTTCCCCCGCGGTTTCACCCACGTTCCCGGGATAAAAAGTACCCTATGTTGTTCTCCATACCATATAGGCTATCTGGATGCCTCATGATGATTTGTTTAGTAGTTGAGGCATGAAGGCATAAACAAACTCACTTTCTCATTTATAATATTAGTTAGGATATAGTTAGGATGGTAGGATTGTTAACTAAAGTAGCTTCATAAGTGCTATTGGGGCCTAAATTAAATAAATAGCTATAAAACTTGCAGTGATATTTTATAACTTAGATACCTTAACACGATAGCAGTTTTAGTGACGTCAAATCATCGAGGAAAAATACCTTTAGAGTAGTTATACCGAGCAATCCAATTCCGCAACTAGTAAGTGTTTTTGCACTGATTAATTACAGTACCGACCATCCAATGCAGCTAAATGTTTAGTGTGTCCTTGACTTAGCCAATCAGAGCGCATAGATTTTAAACAAAATGAACGTCATTACGCTTATTTGGGTTAATTGTTAGATTCATCAAATGCTGGGATGACGGTCGGTTACGAATTCTCTATTGAGCTACAGCTTTCTATGAAACCATAGAACTAAAGCAGGCCGTATTAGGCTACTTCCAGTAGGTACCCCTCTGATTGGTAATTTAACTAAACTCAAATGGAATATATGATTAGCCCATACATAAGCTAGCGTGCATTTTATTATTTCGTTGAACCGAACTATAGTATGGGCTTTACCATCGTATTCCACGAACCGAGGAGAGCACTCACAGAGAGCTAAGCACCCCTAACGTCGGTCGGCAAACGGTCAAGGGTGAAATAACCGCACGATAAACTGCTCGTCAAGACGTACACTTAATTTGGAACTGGTATCGAGGGAATGTGGTGCTGGCTTTATGACAAATATGATTATAAATATGAATATTAAATGATAGCCTTGATACATTTGGAAAATTCAAGGACCCTCAATTTCGCATACAAAAGGGTAACTTGAAGTTTCGTAGTAGTGGTAACGAGTGCTACGAAATACGAATCATTAGGCTGTTATTCCTTATCATAAAGGTGCTTAAAATTATTTTTCGCTAACGTGTGATCAGTAAAGGCAAGATGGCGGCCTGGCAGTAATATTATTATAAACTAAAACATGAAATATTAGTTCTAAATTCAAAATCGGAACCATCCACCAATCGACTAGCCAACCAATTGAATCAAATAAATTTATTCTTACCTCGTCGCATCGCAACACTACTTTACCGCACCGTAAATAATCCCAGCGGCAATCGCAGTTGGTGAAAATAAAAACAAAAGTACCGCTCGTTCAAGCCTCGGTTTTTCAAAAGTGGAACGCTAGGGAGGCGCGGGATGTTGCGTGCCAGTTCCACTCCACCGATGGAAACCATCGATATAATACACTGAGCTCTATCGAATTTCCAAACATCGCTTGAGAGACTTGAGTTATGGATCTGGCTTTACTATACATGTCTGGCTTTACTGTACATTTCTATGTTACTTACGTAATTTTACTACAAGTTTGATAAAAATTCAAAGTCAAATAATGAAAACTGTTTTACACAAAACTTAAACCGACTTCAAAGTATACTAAAAAGTAATCAAATCCTGACCTGCAGGGCTATTTTAAAACGTCGGATTCGATATCGGAAACGGATTTAAAAATTCCGAGGCAAATTTCAGCAATGGCTATTTTAATATCCGAAATCTTTTCCGTGAATCGAATTGATATTTCCGTAAAGAAACATCAAAAATATTCTAATTCGGAAATTAAAAAAGTAATTGCGGAATATCGTCTCGGTAGTTTTTGAATCCATTTCCGATATCGAATCCGAAAGTTTTAAAATAGCCCTGCCCTGCTGATGACAATTAGACCAAACGGGAAGTGTACCCTTCCAAACAAAAAAAGATTCGAACCGGTTAATAAATGACGGAGTTTGAGGTAACAAACATAAAAAAAAAATACATACAGTCGAATTGAGAACCTCCTCCTTTTTTGAAATCAGTTAAAAATGAACTTTACTATGCAACAGCCCCAAAATACGAATAATTCTTTTGCAGCAGTTACCAACCAGTCATGTTGATATGTACTAAAGTAACTCTACTAACTCTACCATCATGCAATGGTTATTTTATAATATATCCACAACGAGTTAAGCTATATATCCGCATTATCCGCGTCTTAAACAACCCTGTAGATATGAATTTAAAGCTTTAAGTTGAAATATGTACGAAGACAGCCGGTAGCCCGGAGCCGTGCGTCCGACGCCGACGGCACGTAATGTCCAGACTCGGCCCTTTCAAATATTCCATGCTCAATCGGACGTGATCTCGAAGGCTTGAGCCCTTTGTGGCTGACTGGAATGTAGCATCCAAAGCCCAGCCTTTTGCAGTTATACATATTGTACACGTTATTTGTGCTAGTTGTATGTAGTATGATTTGTATTTTATTGATATTGTAAAAAATTGCCTATACGTGTTAAATGTAAAACTACAAAGACAAGTCGGCATAGTCGATAAATGCAATTTATTCAATGTAGGCCCTAGTAAGTTACCACCAGTTCGTAAGACGGCCTCCAACTGAGAAGAACAGGCAAGAAACTCAGCAAGGTTACATTTTTAAATTTTTTCTTTGGACAATCTGACTATATTGGCAATTTTAACCGACTTCAAAAAAAAGGAGGAGGTTCTCAATTCGGTTGTTCTTTTTTTAAATGTTTGTTACCTCATAGCTGCGTCATTTATTAACCGATTTGGAAAATTATTTTTTTGTCTGGAAGGCTACACTTCCCGTTTGGTCCCATTGTAATCAGATCAGGATTTGATTACTTCTTAGTGTACTTTGAAGTCGGTTAAAGTTTTATGTAAAACAGTTCATTTATTTCCAAAACATTATACTGGTTGGTGGACTATGAAATTAACTTTATGTTTTTAATTGTCGTCCAGTGTTACTTGGACTCATAATTAAATTAGAAAGACTCCTAAAAAGTCTATACGAGCAAAATTGAATCCATTTCTCACTTTCAATATTGGTTCTATACTATACATCAAATCCGAACCAGTTAAATTTAATTCTAAAAAAACATTTTTTCAAAATTCAAAATTCAAAATCATTTATTCAAATAGACCTTCGCAGGCACTTATGAAAAGTCTGACTCTAATACTCTAATACCGGTTCGGAAGGTTGCATTTGCTGAGAAGAGCAGGCAATAAACTCAGCAATTACTCTTTTCAAAACAGGCTTAGATTAATTACATAATATTTACATTCTAATCGCACTGAAAACAATTGCGTGCCCCGGCGCGGCGGCAAAATTACAAAGTAGACTGAAAAAATATTTAATAAGTAAATAAATAGCAAACTTAAGCAGACCAGCCCCCACAAGCAGCACCTGTTCACAAGTATGACGCGTGTGGCAGCCATCGCCCTCCTCGCCATATTGGAGGGAAGTGAGCGACCCGTCACACGACGCCGCCGCAAGCAAAGGCCTTAAAGTGAGCATGACTTACTTAAGTCTGCCTTAGAAATAAAAAATAACTAAAGGGAAACACTAAACACACAATTTGTTATCACTGTGACTATTGACAAGCTTAGACTAAATATCACAAAATAAAAAAATATAACAATTAGACAGACATAATAAATCGATGCATTTATATCAAACTAAATAAATGAAGAACATTGAATTGAATTAATTTAATTACAATAGGTAATATAATCTGTAACCTAAAAATATTACTTATAATAATAATAGCATACTTTGAATTAAAATGGACCTTGAACTATCTGCTCAGTGAGGCAGGTGCAGAGAGAAGCTACTTCCATACATCCTTGTCGTCAATATAATGAGACACTTTATAATAAGCCCTACTCAACAGCCGCTTTTTGATATGTTCCTTAAATTTAAAAAATGACATACTGGTCACGCTATGAGGAATTTAATTGTAAAATTTAATACAATTCCCAAGAAAGGACTGACTATTTTCATTGACTATTTTCTCAAAAATATCGGAACTGCAAATCTGCTATGGCGTTTTTAGACACTAACCCCTTACTCATAAAACGTTATTTAACTAATATACTGTTTAAAGGGTCACGTAAATAACGTCACTCTATTGTCATTGTCAAACAATGTGACCATTTAATCAGTATACTAGTTAAATAGCGCTTTATGAGTAAGGGGGATAGAATACAGCGAAAGTAACATTTGTTCTCGTAAGTTGGCAAGTAATTTCGTTACTCGAGGAGACACTTCTCATCTCAATGCACAGTACCGTGCCTGTCACTTGCAGATACTGTGTAGATTCACCTCATTAAACATTAATAACTCAGTCTTACCCGACGAACTGCGATTTCTTAACGAAAAAATGGCGGTTGAATCTTGGTTCTCGACTCGAATGTTGAAGTAATAATTGATAGGAATAACTAAATCCTTTGGAAGGATTAAGAATATTTTATTTAGATTAATAATTTCATATTCAACGATAGCTTAGTGTTATAGTTAGGTAGTCGATTGTAATCCTAAAATGAGAGCTTTCGGTGAAGTGAAACGTATAAAATTGCAAATTATTAGAAGACGAAATCCTTCGACAAAATCAAAATTCAAACTAAGACGAGGTTAGTCGTGGTTTAAGTACCTACTACATAAAGAAATCTTCACGATAGTACTTCAAACGGACAGTATTTCGTAGGCATCTACGAATTGACGTGCTACGAAATGGCTACGAAAAGTTTTTGAATAAGCTGCCATTTCTTTATACTTTTGCTACACGTTGCGGGTGGTTTTCTAATAAAATCAACCTTATGACAATCGTGATAAATTCCAAATCAATTCAATTTCTAATAACGTTTTGTTTCAAATCATCATTATCAAAGTGCTTGAACGAACATAAGCCTCTTCCAACCAGCAGCAAAAAATACACCAATCGATACACTGAACCTGAACGGCATAAGTGCATATATTCACTTTAATCACCCCGCGACCTACTACGAAAACTCACTCATTCTTCTCTTCTATTTGGTATTTCTGGTTAAATATCCTCTCGCCAGATGAATGGATGAAAGCCATTAAATATCCTGGGACATTCCTCACACACGGTCATCTGATCCCAAACTAAGCAAAGCTTGTACTATGGAAACCAGATAACTGATATAATGCATATACTACTTTTTTGTTTGTAAATAAATACTTAATATACATAATTACACCCAGACTCAGGACATACAGACATGTTCATGCACACAAATGCAGGTCCTGTGTGGGAATCCAAACCACGACCAGCGGCGCGATAGGTGGAATCTTGACCAGGGTATTAACCAACCACGCCAGCTGGCCCGTCCAGTGGTTACCCCACGATATGTCAATAATCAAAGAATGCAGAGTAATTTATTAGACTTTGAAGACATTTATGCGTTTCTGAGGAGCAATTTGTAATTTTTGTATTGCAAATAATAATCGCCAGTATTTATTAATACACATGACAATAATACAACTACAGAAACTCACTTAAAACTAGATTGATAAATCGCACAATTTCATGCTTCAAAATGCCGTATTATTCTAGTATCAACAGCGTAAACATTTGCTAGATGAAAAATAAATCGTTTCGCCAATGAAAACGCGTTTGTAACAAGGTATTGTGAGCACTGTGCGTGTAAACATAGCGTTCGTTATGGCGGTGAGGTGAGTTTAATGTAGACTTTGTAATACGTCGATTACATTGTCGTCGAATGTAGACGAGTTTATCCGAATTTATACGAGCGCAATGCCTTATTAAACACTGTATCTTATTACAAGCTTTTTATGGTTTGGTTTAGTGGAGCACGATTTTAGACATTGACAAAGAATGATGGCGCTGATGCTTAGTGGTAGTGACGTCGAATGCAGGTCTTGGGTTCGAATCCTACAATGAGCTCACGTAAGGTACTAGAGAGGTAGAGTATAGTTTACTGGAGAAGTACCTCCACTTCACAGAATACCGCAGCCAAATAACTTTATGTTGTGTTCCTGCCCGTGAGTAAGGTCACCAGACCTCATTGGGGAGGGGTAAAGCTCGGTAAAGCGTGAGTGATGCCCCGTGTGTTGCAAACGTCTTTATGGCTACGGTAACCGCTTACCATCAGTCGGGCCGTATGCTTGTTTACCGACTTAGTAGTATAAAAAAAACGGTGTATTGCGACAGTTTCACTTGAGAGCCAGTTTCTGTGTCATTCAGTGACAGTGACTCAGTTAAACAAAGTTTTCCCGCACGTTGTGTGTGTGTTTACTAACCTAAGTCTACCCGCAATTTCGAAGAAGCAATTGAAACACTTAACCTACCACAATTTCCTAATGCCAAATAGCAAAATACCTAGGTCTCACCGAGTCTATTCCACGTTACGTTACCGCCTGAGATTCCACGCGTTGCGGTTCCCGCAATAATGTCGGACGGCGCGGGCGACCGGGGCGGCGACGTGACGTGACCGCTACGTAATTGCACTGGCAACAAGTCGATATCAGCTAGAGATGCTAGAGTACTAGCCTACATTGTATTGGAGTAGTAAAGAAGGTTTATTTACTATGTATCTGTGCTGGGCCACAGTGCTGACATGGACGTGTGGTAATGTGAGGTATTGCCGTGAGGTTAAAAAATACTCACGCATTTCCTAACTGGACGTTTTTTACCAAAACTTGTACGTAGTATTTATATACTCTGAGCCAAAACTAAAGAATATATTGCAAATCTATCGCAAGATTAGATGCACTGAGCCTCTAATCTTGCTATAGATTAGATGCTCAGTGCATTACTTCGAATGCCGAGACGAAGGTCCAGGGTTCGAATCCTACAATGAGTTTGAGCTTTCCCTAGAAATCGGTGAACATACCTACTTAAAAAATATGTACAAACGTACAACAAACGAATTGAGAACCTCCTCCTTTTTTAAGTCGGTTAAAATATAAACATACAAAAATCTCACATGCCACTGAAGTGAAAACGGGAAAAACTTGTATAAACGGTCCCAAAAAAGCCGTCTTCAATCAACCCTTGCGGGCCTTCCCACTCGATTCATATTCAACCCGCCCCCGGCCGCTGCGGTACAAAACAAACATGTACACACAGATAAATCTTATGTTTTCTTTGCTGAATCCTTTCTAGGATCTTTGAACTGTATTTTAATATAAAAATACAGTTTGTTTGAGTGGTCGTTTGGTTTTGCAAACTCGATATTACAGATTCACATTATTTGAATAGAACACGAATGAATCAGTAACCACGAATCAAATTGAAAATCATTTATTCAAATAGACCTTCGCAGGCACTTATGAAAAGTCTGACTCTAATACTCTAATAAAGGTTCGGAAGGTTGCATTTGCTGAGAAGAGCCGGCAATAAACTCAGCAATTACTCTTTACAAAACAAGCTTAGTTTCATTAAATAATATTAAGAGGAGCGGACCGAATAAACTAAACACCCATATTTATATTCTAATCGCACTGACAACAATTGCGTTCACTAGCAAACTTTTGAAATAAAAATTGAACCACCGGGAGAGTGGAAGTTGAAAAATCTTGCAGCAGCACTTGAGAGCCTTTTAGGCGTTATTTACTTTGCCATATCACTATTTAGCGAAACTTTGTTTTATGTTTCAGCTACAGCGTTGTGATAAATGCAAACGTTGGTTTTTTTGTTTGTTACCTACTTAATGTCTCAACAGAACAATCAACGGATGGATTTGGCTGGCACTTAGATCATAATCTGGCTGGAATAACGCATAGGTACCTTTTGTCCGAGGAAATCATAAGGTTCCTCCGTTGAAACCTTGTATAAAAGTCAAGTAAGCATTTATCACTGAAAAGGTCTTCAGTCTCAAAAGGTCCTTTATTTAAACAAATAAAAATGTCAAAAAATGTTGAAGAATTCGAAGGATGGTAACGTTTTATTTGTCTTACGCAAACGACACTGAGATACCGTCCGCGTCCGTCCGACTGTCTACCGGACACCTGACAACCCTGATCACAAACGAAGAGGCAGCCCGCCGTCGTAATTTCAATTTCTCATTAATTTTACAGCTAATTTTACTTTCCCTTTTAGATATAACGAGAATAATAAATGGTACGCCACCAAGTAGCGCTTTATAATGTAAAGCAATTCATTTTAATTGCAAACAAGCAAAATATTCAAATTGAACATTGACTTTACAATTTGATAAGATATTATCTACTATATAAAAATAAGTCGGGTTTTCCTTCCTGACGCTATAACTCCAGAACGCACGAACCGATTTCCACGGTTTTGCATTCGTTGGAAAGGTCTCGGGCTCCGTGAGGTTTAAAGCAAAGAAAGTAGGGTAGGGTAGGGTAGGGTAGGGTAGCGTAGCGTAGGGTAGGGTAGGGTAGGGTAGCGTAGCGTAGGGTAGGGTAGGGTAGGGTAGGGTAGGGTAGGGTAGGGTAGGGTAGGGTAGGGTAGGGTAGGGTAGGGTAGGGTAGGGTAGGGTAGGGTAGCACCATAGAGTAGGGTAGCACCACGCGAACGAAGTCGCGCGGGGCAACTAGTTTATTATAATTTTTTTAAGTTCTACATCTTAGAAACCTCTTACGACCCTATACTCTGATTTCACCAACAATGGTGAAATGTGAGCAATAGATCAATTAACAAAGAGGGTAAACAAAGTTGGATCCCACTCACTAAACTATGTACTAATTAGCGAGGGCACTTGTTTAGTTGAGCGTTAACTATTTACAGTAGGGGACACTTGTCTGGTCCCACAACAAAAGTGCTCGGTTAGTTTTCGACCCATGGGACTTTATGACCAGATCGAGTATTCAACAGGTTAATGTGAGACGTACCAAATTTACACGGTTATGTCAGTTGAAAAAAATTATTGGACTGTCTTACAAAAATCTGAAACCAACTTCAAAGTACACTAAGAAGTAATCAAATCCTGATCCGATGACAGTGGGACCAAACGGGAAGACAAAAAAATAATTTTCCAAATCGCTTAATAAATGACGGAGTTATGAGGTAACAAACATAACAAAAAAAAATACAACCGAATTGAGAAACTCCTCCTTTTTTTGAAGTCGGTTAAAAATAAGATAAATATTTGCATTAATTTATTTATTTTTTTATTTATTATTGCACACAACACCGAATACAATCAATTTATGGCAGTTACAAACAAGTAGAGGTATTGAACTGGAATGTATCCCAATACATGAATGCCTAAATGCATCAAAAAATACAAATACGCAAGTGATTGCATTGCATTGCACAAAAGCATTGCAAAAAACAATGCAAATAAAATAAAACATGAAGCACACCACTGTGACATAACAATGACGACATTCTCACAAACTCGCCGGTTACAAACATCGACCTATATTCGAGCTTAGATAACCGGAACAAAAAAAAAAAAAAAAAACCGGCCAAGTGCGAGTCAGACTCGCGCACCGAGGGTTCCGTACAAACCTGTAGGTATATAAGTAAATGGTAGTATAGACCTGAGTATTTGATATTAATTTAAATTTATGACCTATTAAAAAAAAACTACTTACTAGATCTCGTTCAAACCAATTTTCAGTGGAAGTTTGCACCGTAATGTACATCATATATTTTTTATAGATTTATCATTCTCTTATTTTAGAAGTTACAGGGGGGGGGACACACATTTTACCACTTTGGAAGTGTCTCTAGCGCAAACTATTCAGTTTAGAAAAAAAATATATTAGAAACCTCAATATCATTTTTGAAGACCTATCCATAGACACCCCACACTTATGGGTTTGATGAAAAAAAAAAATTTGAGTTTCAGTTCTAAGTATGGGGAACCCCCAAAATTTATTGTTTTTTTTCTATTTTTGTGTAAAAATCTTAATGCGGTTCACAGAATACATCTACTTACCAAGTTTCAACATTATAGTTCTTATAGTTTCGGAAATAAATGGCTGTGACATACACGGACAGACAGACAGACATGACGAATCTATAAGGGTTCCGTTTTTTGCCATTTGGCTACGGAACCCTAAAAACGGGACGAAAAGCCATTATTTTCATTCCACTCTTTCATTTTGAGGCAAGTTTACAAGCATCATGGAAATTATAAATTATTTCATTACATTCCATTAGATTGTCGGCCTTTTTACGGTTGTTTGGCCCATTATCTTTTTACGTGTGTTTATTCGCGCTTTATATTATTAGAAAGGCGAGTTTGCATGAACTGTAAAGGACGTTTTGTGTTCTCTTTTTTTGCATGTATTCTTAGGATCAATGGTAAACCTTTTTTCGCGGGCGGATGTTTGAAACCGCCGAGGGTTGTTAATGCGTTACTGATTCACAAATAGGCTGTGTATGTAACAACCTTCATGCATTTTTTTTTATTTGTAGGTATGTAATGTAAAATAAACCCTACGGAAATAGACATAGTAGCCAATTTAAAACGAAAAGCTCAATTAATGTAAAACAACATTGGGGTCAAAAAGTGATCAAAATAAAACGTAAAATATTGTTACCATAACAAATAAAAAATTACACTTTAAATAGCATCTCACAGAAACAAAAACGAAAACAATTAGCAACCCGATCAGCTTGTAGGTGGGTCGAACCAGCCCCCGATCATAGTTCGCAGACAAGGGTTGTGAATTGGTTATTTAAAAGCGGCGACCCACATTTCGCGCGAGGGTTAACAATCCGGCACAATGCAGGCCGCGGCGCGCTGGGTCGATCTGCGCGCGCCGCAACAGGTGAACTCGATCAAATGGACCTGACACACGGTATCATAAATGCCCAGTTTCTCTTATTATGTTCATGCATCTTTCCAGTGTTAAATAGTGATGTGAAAAATTTTAAGTTCGAACACGCGTAGCGTTTTATGTCTCGAATTGGGTTGAAAGAATGAAGCTACTTTTTAGGGTTCCGTAGCCAAATGGCAAAAAACGGAACCCTTATAGATTCGTCATGTCTGTCTGTCCGTGTATGTCACAGCCATTTATTTCCGAAACTATAAGAACTATAATGTTGAAACTTGGTAAGTAGATGTATTCTGTGAACCGCATTAAGATTTTTACACAGAAATAGAAAAAAAACAATAAATTTTGGGGGTTCCCCATACTTAGAACTGAAACTAAATTTTATTTTTTTCATCAATCCCATAAGTGTGGGGTGTCTATGGATAGGTCTTCAAAAATGATATTGAGGTTTCTAATATCATTTTTTTCTAAACTGAATAGTTTGCGCGAGAGACACTTCCAAAGTGGTAAAATGTGTGTAACCCCCCCCCTGTAACTTCTAAAATAAGAGAATGATAAATCTATAAAAAATATATGATGTACATTACGGTGCAAACTTCCACTGAAAATTGGTTTGAACGAGATCTAGTAAGTAGTTTTTTTTTAATAGGTCATAAATTGAAATTAATATCAAATACCCAGGTCTATACTACCATTTACTTATATACCTACAGGTTTGTACGGAACCCTCGGTGCGCGAGTCTGACTCGCACTTGGCCGGTTTTTTAAACTATCGGGTAACACAGAATTGAGAAGCTACCAAATTATTATTTGGGAGTTTCTCGATTCTTGCGACTTAACTCTCCTTGGAACTAAGGAGAGTTAAGTCAAGTCAATTAGCAATATAAATACATGTAATTTATCAATTTGTAGAAAATCATCATTGCGTGTCAAACGACTGACGAGTGACCCATTATGATTACTTCATTAGTCGACAAAAACCAATACAGTTTCACAGGTTAAAACTATCGCTGAAGAATAAAAAAAGCACGAATGTAAAAGAAAAACAAGTAGAGAGACAACTCTACGTAATTCAGTCGGTTTATGCAAGCACGAAACAAAGTAAGCATGAACGTGTCAAAGACAATGTTGGCCTAATATTTGCATACTTGTTGCATATCGACCTTCGCCGTGCGAAAGCTTTAAAGTTTCAGCCGTGCTGTGTGGAACCGGCTAGGGATTATTCACACATTAGGTAATAATGTTGACCATTTCTGAAGTCTGAAGTAAAAATTAACCCTAATGTGGATAAATTTGCGTATTCAAAAGATGATTTCGCAGACGCATATGCCTATTTCACAATCGAATTTAAGTTGTATTGCATAACGAATAAAAATCTGAATTCAAGATTTTTATTTTGTCATCCACGTTATGCTATTTCAAGCTTTAGATATTTTACACTACGGTGTAAATTCACTTGTGAAATGGTCGTGCGAGTTCGTGAAACTCACACCGTGGCACTCTAGCGTTCTTACTGACACATAGAAAACTCGAGAACAATTTTGAAGGCACTTTAATTGTGTGCCTGCCAGAAATCTGTATGAATAAAAATAATCACAAAAGTTTTAGGTATATTATCAATTTCCTGAAAACCAACTTCAGATAAAACAAATAAGATTCAAAATAGAATAACATAAGAAATTAAATCGACGAACAACTTTGTATAGAGTCATGGAATATTGGCAAGAGGTGAATTAGATTATCAAGAAACCGACATTTGCAGTAACATGAACATTTATCGCGATGAACATTAGAACTTTATCCAATTGCATTAAGAGTTATTTTCGATTGACCCTGTCCACTGAATTATTGGAGTGGAAACTTGGCCAGTGATTCGGAAGGTGGACATTGGATTCGTATTGGGCAGGATTCATTTATTGATGTCGGAGGCTCTATTGAATTGAAATTAGGCTGTTCTCATTGAACGTGTAGGTATAGCACTGCCCATAGATGGGAGAAATTTGGTGTATAGATGTAAAACAACTATAAAAATATATATATATATTTTGTAAAACATTTTTGAATATACCTACATTTTTTTTATATATATTTATTTTAAGCATTTTATATCAAAAGCAATACTATTTCCTAAAATAAAAGGTCATCCAAATACTCCATGGTCCCCATGACACTGGCGGCGTCCACGTTGAATGGTTAGGCTTCACCTCTGGGCGAAAAAGTCACTAGCTAACTATACCTACAATCAATTTTCTAGGGATTTTTTTCCATTATGCCTGTACCTGTATTATACCTGTATAAGTAAAATAAATATATTAAAAAAGGTTAATGATATTCTGTAATGTTTCTACGAATTACTTAAGAAAAAGCAACAACAGTATCCGCCGGCGGTATTTAATTAAAACCTTTTAAGAAGCACGAGGTACGGGTAATCTTTGACTTTGTACGGAGCAGATGAAACGTGGGCTGCGTTTGGTAAACGTTCACGATCACTATGAATTCAACGATGTGGAAGGAAACTCACGATAACTGCGCCGCGTCATTTTAATATACCCTGGCGTGTGAAAGAAGTAACTGAAAATAACCGAGACCCGCATCATACGCTTGGTCAAAACATACTGCAATGTTACACTATTAGTATGCGAATGTAGCTAATTTGATACATACCTACTTATTTGTAAGTTGTTCATTCCTGAACAAAATGGGAAGATATGGTACCCACTCACGTAGTAACCAACTGATAAGTCGTGAATCTGCGTTCGCACAGAAAATAAAGTAAGCCCCGAAGATTAACGAAAGAATGCTTAAAACTTACAATCAACCTTAGATCACTACTATAAGGTTCATAATACACTGCAGCTGTTAGTTCCGTCTCACTCGCAAGTTACGCCCCTCCGCACGGCCACGCTAACATGGCGGCAGCTGCCGACCAATAGCATTTCCCGCGCTTAGAAAACGTATCTTCTGCGCAGGTACACCGGTAAGCCATATCAGTTGGGTACTACTGTAGGTACTTATGAACTTGTAAACAAATCTTTTAAGGCCTACTTGCGTCAACCTGGGATGAAGTTACAACATTTTGCTTTTGACACAATTGGGTTAAAATGACGCACCGGTTAAATGGTAACAATTTTGACCCAGGATGACGCAAGCGGGCCTAAATGAACAAGAAGGCATTTGGCTATAAATACATTTAAAGTTACGCAGTAAAGCATATAGCAGTTGTAGGACTGCACATCCTCTTGATCGAAAGCTACGCTAAAAACGAGTTAATACGTCATTTGGACGTAGTCTTATTGTCCTAAGGTGAGAGAGCGCCAGATCTTTCCTATTTTGTTCTGTAGTCATGACAGACTTTTTGGACCTCGTAATACACCTGTTGTGGTCACAAGCAGTACCGTAGATTACCATTAGTTGGTCCATTTGATGTCACCTAACCTCAAAGCTAAGCGTTTGGCTGTATCAAAGCATACAACTGCACTACAGAGGGCTTAAGCTTAATCTCTATTATCCAGAATCGTACTCGAACGGTCATATGTCGACCTTGTTTGAATGGTATATTAAATTGGGACTAAATACGACTTTAACAAAGTGTTTGCTCTTTCTCTGAACGATATTCAAAATTCAATTCAAAATTCAAAATTCAAAATCATTTATTCAAATAGACCTTCGCAGGCACTTATGAAAAGTCTGACTCTAATACTCTAATACCGGTTCGGAAGGTTGCATTTGCTGAGAAGAGCCGGCAATAAACTCAGCAATTACTCTTTTCAAAACAGGCTTAGATTAATTACATAATATTTACATTCTAATCGCACTGAAAACAATTGCGTGCCCCGGCGCGGCGGCAAAATTACAAGGTAGACCGAAAAAATATTTAATAAGTAAATAAATAGCAAACTTAAGCAGACCAGCCCCCACAAGCAGCACCTGTTCACAAGTATGACGCGTGTGGCAGCCATCGCCCTCCTCGCCATATTGGAGGGAAGTGAGCGATATAAAACACACATTGCTTTAAGTATTTTCAATACGAGCCTAGATCTATTTTAAAGATAGAGAAAAACCTTAAACAATGTTTGACTCTAGGGCTTTTGTAAATCATAAAAAGAAATAATACTGGTATCGAAGATTGTAAAAAATAACGAAGAAGATTATAAAATGTAACGAGTATTTGGCTTAGCTATTCAAATCTAACTAAAGATGTAATCAAATCTTCACAGACATTTTACAAGAAAGCCTTATAACACAAACTTCATTTATAATTAGTGAATAATCCCAAACCTCAAACGTAAGCTACTGTATAGTTCCAACTAAAGTAAATAACATAAGCAAGTCAAAGGATCCGTGTAACTAAGTGAAAAGTTGTCTGTCGAGTAATTAAAACAACTATGAGGCTTAAAAGTTGCTTAATGAATCTTATTCGGCGAGTTCGGTCAAACTTGGTGGATATATTCGTGCGCCAATAGGCCCAGTTGGCCTGGCCAAGTTCGCAGTTTGTTTTCACTGTGCTCGCGACCTTTTTTTTTTTTTTTTACTGTGTATAGGCCTGTGTTTGACCACAATCTCACTATGGTAAGTGATGATGTGGTCGAAGGTGGTAAGCACACAAAGCCTAGAAGGAACTGGCTTTCAAGTGCAGCTGACGGAACACACCGATAGGTGCTTGGCGACAGATTTTCAACTTGAGGGTGGTAGCCAGCCAGACGGGTACTACAAAGTACCCTACCACCGTGCTATGGTTTCCTCACGATGTTTTCCTTCACCGAAAGCTCAAGCTCATTGTAGGATTCGAACCCGGGACCTTCGTCTCGGTATCCGACGTCACTACCACTGAGCTATCATCGCCTTAAACAAGTAGTACACCTAGTAACAAGATAGGGTGTATCAACCTGTATTTGGCCGTATGTCGGGTTGTGTCATTGTTTCATTCGTAATACGATTTTGGTTCTTTGTTTCAGGGTTGAAATAATCCATTCTTTTAATATTTAAGTATAGTAAGGGGCAGGAGTCGTGAGCACAGATGACCTGCGCAGTAGTTAATTTTTCCGTCTGTTTGGCAGAATGAAGAATTGGGGAGCGCCGAGCTGCACACGATTGGTTCGTCAGTCAATGCTCGTCGTCTATTGGATTACCGCGTGTCATTTGGCTACTATGATTTGACCAAAAGTGTACATGCGCGAGCTTGCCCCCACTACTGCCTATCTGTGCTCGCTCACCACTACTGATTTTTATGAAAGTGCGCAGAGACGTAGCATTTTACTTATTATATCGGATACCGACACTGCACGGGACAGAATTTTGATAAAGTTATAGCTCCAACTACGAAAAGGAGAAAAATATTTGATTGTTAAACGAATCATTTTTTACTCGTATAATAAAATAAGATCATTCTGTTCTATAACAAGGAAAAAGTTAAATAAACATATCATACCTATGTATCTCTACATTATGCGACATTTATTATCATAACTAGTTGCGCCCCGCGATTTTACCCGGGTACCTGAGGGATATCGTACCCTACCCTACCGTTAAGTTTTCACAAATTTTCTAATTTTTCTACACAACTTTATTAAACAAATAACCGTAAGAACCTTATTCAGAGTATTAGGAAACTTAAAAAAAGCTGGATGAAATCGGTAAAGTCGTTCTCAAGTTGTGGCGTGACCAAGGGAAATAGAGATTAATTTTGATATATAGAGATTACATTTTTCGTGTTATCCTTATTTAGGGTTAACTTAATAGGTCATTTATGATTCTGATTCATGTCACTTATTTCCATTATTTAAATTTTCCATTAAATTCTCACCACATAATATTTTCTGTATAACAGGTGGAGATTTCGTGATGGCATATTTTCGAAGCCTATGTTGGATTAGTAATTCTGAAACACTTTTACTATGGAACCAATAGTGAATTCTCAAATTTTTTTTCAAACTTTTCTTACAAAATGTCAACCTTGCTCGATCATACATGTTTGTACGTCATATATTTTTTTAGTTTTATCATTCTCTTATTTTAGAAGTTACAGGGGGGACACACATTTTAATACTTTGGAAGTGTGTCTCGCGCAAACTATTCAGTTTAGAAAAAAAAAATATCAGAAACCTCAATATCATTTTCGAAGACCTATCCATAGACAACCCAAACGTATGGGTTTGAAGAAATAATTTTTTTGAGTTTCAGTTCTAAATATGGGGAAACCCCAATTTTTTTTCTTCTTTTTTTCTATTTTTGCGTGAAAATCTTAATGCGGTTCACAGAATACATCTACTTACCAAGTTTCAACAGTATAGTTCTTATAGTTTCGGAAAAAAGTGGCTGTGACATACGGACGGACAGAGACAGACAGACATGACGAATCCATAAATCCATTTTTTGCCATTTGGCTACGGTACCCTAATTGACAACATTCAATGTGCCAGAAATCAACATTGTATGTAGCCATTATGTGTTGAACTCATCGACTATGCAATCAATCTTCACTACATACAACCGACGATTATCGACAGGCACTATGAATGAAACGTTATCGATATGTTGATACCAATTTTCACGACGCTAGTAGTGACATCAATGGATTAGTTTCTATCGACCCAGCGCTATGGAGAAGGTATCAATTATACGATAATATAAAAAAATACAATTTTAATCTTACTTCTCCAACCAATACACGTCAACAAGAAATTTAGTAACCAAAATCCAAAAAAGAAATGTATGGCCCTCAAACCCTTGCATTTTTATGTAGGGCTATCTAAAGGGACGTGTTTACTGTTTATGCTAACAAACTTATAACTTAAAACAGAGTATCCGATGTACTGTCGGTGGAATAATGCCGGAAGTATGCGGAGATGTGATAAGAGACGCGATGAAAAGAGATCACATTTGTATGCTGCAAGAGGTGGACATTTGGTAGATTTTATATTTCACTTAATTGCCAAGCCTAAATAAGGTATTTTTGGAAAAATAGGTAACTTGCATCTTCCAAAAAAAAAAAGTTGTTCTCATTTGGCCAGCTGTACTAGAAATAATGAGCAAGTAAATATTTGTAATGCGATAATTGAATAGCCCTTTATAATGTAAAAATACAACTTTCTTGTGGTATTTATGCATTAGCTTTAAATTACATTAATGCCACAATACAACGAAACATAACCTTACGCATTTATACTCACAACAGTTATCAAATTCCCACAAAGCAAAAATAATGGATAACAGAATCGTTCATCGATAATATTCTACAAACGTTACAAGCGATTATTATCGACAGATCGAATACTCTACCTGTCTCTACACAACGCTGCGACAAGGCTACTGTATCTTCTAATGAGGCCTATTTACATTTTAAATAGCTCAAGACGTCTTGTCAAGCCCAGGTGCGCGCGCATACCTGTGTGTACGTAATGAATATATTTATTTTCGCTTACTCAGAATAATGTTGAGTTAATTAATTTTGTTGAAGCCTTCATGCGGTAATTGGAAATGAGTTCGAAAATTGCTTGTATTATTTACCCTTGTAGGTTTTACCCGCGTTCCCGGGATAAAAAGTAGCCTCCTTACCAAAGGCTATCTGCATGCCAAATTTCATGAAGATCGGATCGGAGGAGAGGATCGGAATTTGACGGGCCCGTTGGCGCAGTTGGTTAAGACGTGGAGTCTTAACCAATAGTCTGCCGCCCATCAACATCGGGCCCGAGTAGTGGAGCGTGTGTTTCCGCACGCTACTCAGGAGGAGACGGCGGAGACAAGAGCTCCGGTCTCAGCCGTCGACGAAGAGGAGGCCTCCGATCAGGCCGTCGCTGCTGGATACGCGGACGAATGCTTCGGCGCCCCCGTATATCCAGCCGGCAGCGACATGTAGGAACACCGTGGGGTGGAGTCTTAACCTATAGCACCGCAGGTCGTGGGTTCGATTCCCACACAGGACATGCATTTGTGTGCATGAACATGTTTGTATGCCTGAGTCTGGGTGTAATTATGTATTTACAAACAAAAAGTAGTATATGTATTGTATCAGTTATCTGGTTTCCATAGTACAAGCTTTGCTTAGTTTGGGATCAGATGACCGTGTGTGAGGAATGTCCCAGGATATTTATTTTTTTATCGGTTGAGTTGTTACAGTTAGTTTTAATGCGATGATAGCTAAATGACGTCAAATATCCAACCACTCATTGTTGGAAAATACATAATATTATGTACAATTTGTAAGTCTGTCTAAATAAGGCACAGAGTAGGTTATATTCAGATAACCTAGTTAACATAGAGTACCTACGTAGCCCGGCTCTGTAAGACAAGGAGTTTAAATCGCAGCAGGCGGCTCACGGCTATGCCTTGAGCTAGAATCCTTCTCTCATTTCGTACAAAGATTAAGAATTGCTAGATATGAGCATTATTTTTGTATGGTTGGCGTGGTTGGCTATCAGGGCGCAGGTCACGGGTTTGATTCCCACCCAGAACATGCAATCCCAAGACATTTAGTTATCTGGTTTCTATAGTACAAACTCTGCATAGTTTGGGACCAGATAATCGTGTGTGAAGAATGTCACAGGATATTTGTATTTTATTAATTTTGTAAGTATTAATAATTAAAAATCTAGACTGATTAATATTGTTTAAAGTACATAAATGATATTAGTAGATAGATAGAGAGACAACCCTCGGAAAATTAATAAAAGCACAACTTTGTTTATATTTCACGCTTTCGCGCCTCAATTACAAAGTAGATTACTGAAGTTTAACAAAACATTACTTTAAATAATAATATAAATAAGGGTTCTATTACTTTATATCTCATGGAAATAAGGGTTTATTTTTGAGAATCGTCGACACCATAGGATGGAAATAAATGTAATCATACCTAACCTCAACAAGGAAGGTGACGATGAGCCAATTGTCTTCATAAATAAGCGTTCTCAAAGATAGATCAATCTAATGTAAGCCATACACGCTACGGTCTACCGGAGAGGTTACCTGTGCAGGTTTACCTGCGCAGGTCGATAGCATGTATGGGAACGGTCCGGTATACCGGAGCGCTCTTCAGTTCATTTATAAATAAAATATTAGGTAAATAAGTAGATATTATTTACGTCGTGAACAACCACTAGAAAACAACTAAACCGACCTGTGCAGGCGAACTAAGTACACGCACACACGCACAGGTACACCGTACGGTGTCAATCGAAAGAATTGATTTTCGATACTGCACCAGTTACCTGCGCAGGTTAAAAACACTGCACAGTTCTATTGCCACACACGCTCAGGGGGCCAAGTCTTCTATTTCAATTGTGTTCCAATGAACTTTCAGTGGTGTCAAAATTGTGACATTTTACAGTTTTGGTAGTCTACTCACTAACAGAATTGTCATTATGGCACAATTTTGACACCACTGAAAGATCATTGGAACACAATTGAAATAGCAGACTTGGGCCCCAGGTCTACCTCCGCAGGTAGACCTGTATGGTACACCGGAGCGTCTGTGGCCGCCATGACAGGTATTTGTTCTGAATTTATCGTGTTTCATGATTTTTACATGTAAAGTCTTCCCCGCGTACCTGCGGGTTTGTAGATACCCATAAAACTATCAGAGATGCCAATTCCAGTTTCATTCTTATTTAGGATAATATATCTGTGTCATAAAAACCGCGCTTCTTTTTATATTTTTAAATCTATGGCCGGAACATGTTGTAATCTCGGAAAATGTTTCCATTTGAAATGGAATGGACGAAATAATTAATATTGCTTATAGTAAGACATTCTACTTACCTTTAATATTGCAATGTACGTCTTGTCGAGATTTTTTTGTGTTGCTGACATTATTTTATCATTCGGAATTATTTAATGTAAACCTCATTATACTACGACTGCCAGAAACAAAAAGATTGGAATGTTTTTAGATATGTATATTTATCACAATTACCAACATATTATTATTTTAAATGCTTGAAGTAATTTAGAAGTTTCCTATAATTTTGTTAGAATTCTTATGCCGTCCTGGGTACCTAAACTGTCAAGAATATCTCATCAAAATATGTCATTTAGTAATTTAACTAAAGAATACCTAATTTGAGGATTTCACGAGGAAAATGTAGTCATTGTTCAGTTTCAAAACTTTCTTTCATTAACCTGCCAATTGTGTGCTGGTTTGGACGCTTCTAATAATGTTCCAAATAGTTCCTTTTGATGTCTACTCTACAGGAGAGTCTGGAATAATCAATGATTTCAAAAGTCAGGATATAGGACCGGAACATTTTGCAAAAAACTTCTTCATACAAGTAAACAGTACCGCCATTTGTTTAAAATCGATCGAACTACGAAGTGCCGCGTTTCATAGGTGTACGATGTAACCTTGTATGTGCGTACAATGCACACATGCGGGAGAGAGATAAGCAATAGACGAGGGAGCTGTTCCGCGGACCGCAGACGACTGAGTCGCGTTGGCCCTAAACTGAACATTTTAGAGCCAGCGCGTTGGTGTCATTTTGTCGCGCGGTTGGCCCGGTCCTTACACTAGTCATATATAAGTCAATGGGAATAACACCAAAAACGACAATAAAAAAAATATACCCTAGGAAAGATTTCTCAAAACTGCACTTCGTAAACTTAACTATGCCAAAACTCACACTCCTCTGTGCGTGTAATAGTCTAGAAAAGGGATCCAAAGGTTTTATAGTTTTAATATAATGATGAACAACTTTTAATAAGGGACTATCTCTGAAACCGCAAAAAAATATAACTTTCATGCATGACATAATTCCAGAGAATTTTTAGACTGCAAACAGTAATATTTTGGCACCAGCATTTGAGAGCCACTTTCCTGCTTCAGCCACACCTTACACCTTAATATTGTGGTCGAATACAAACCTAGAAAACCTAGAACCTAGAAAAGATTCTCTACATCATCTGGCTGCCTTGTTTCCAATCATTTGGGGTCGGCACAATATGTACGCTTCTTCTATTCGTATCTTCTACCCGTCATACCAGCATCCACTCCTTTCTTACCCATATCATCTTCCATCTCTTTTTCGGTCTTCCTCTTCGCGTATATCCATCCACTTTCATATTCGAAACTCTTTTAGTGACGTAACTTTAATTTCTCCTCATAACATGTCCATACCACGATAAACGACCTCTAAACTTTTCAGTCACTGGCGCTACTTTCAAGCTTCCTACGTCTCAGCTGCATGCAATTTTCTTTCATCCGTCTTCTTTACTCCCAACATTCCGAACCATACATTAAGACAGGTCCTACCACGGACTTATAAATGTTTCCCATTAGCTTTAAAGGCATCCATGGATCACATGCTATTCCTGTTACCTGTCACGATGTCATCCAACCTGAGTTGATTCTTTACTTTTTATCACGGTCAATATAACCATCGCTCTGTATTTGTGATCGGAAGTACCGAAAGTCGGAGCAAACTGGTACTGACATTCCATCAATCAAGCAAAATAGAGAGAGTGGAGAGACCGCCGAAATCGCAGAACATGTATTCAGTTTTAGTTCTACTAATTTTCAACCTAACACTCTCCAGCTTTTGCTGCCATTTCACCAACCTGCTCTGGACATCAAATCCATTTTCACCGACGAGAACAATGTCATCGGCAAATAGCATACACCAGGGTGCCTCCTCCTGCAGTTGCGACGTCACGGCATCCATTACCAGCTGGTAGGTAGGCAGGTTTATATAAAAAAATATTCTCTACATTTTTATTTGAAAATAAATCCCGTCACAAAACATCGACTAACAATAATAAAAGTTAACAAGGGTCAGTTAGCCAGGTCCGGCTGAGCGCGTTCATCACATATTAAGTTTAATATGATTAAAATGTCCGCATGACCCTTGACTTTGAACCATTTCTCTCGTCAGCCAATGTTAATTATGTACGAAATGTTGATTCAGAATTTATTTATGCCAATGTCACACTGGAAGAGATGCTAGATAATATAAAATATTTTATAAAATGACTTTCCGCCCCGCGGTTTCTCCCGTGAGCCCCTATTTTATCATTATATGGATTGAATTTCTAGAATCCTTTTTCTTGTGGATGCAACGCTATTGAATTTTAATTATTATTTTAATTTTCAAAAACACCTTTTTAAAAAAAATAGAGACAAGAAATAGAATCGCCTTTTATAATGATTGATCCTCATTTTCTCAGACATAAATAATACATAATAAACAATCTATATACACTGTATTCTATTTTGAACTACTTAGGTTCAGCGCAGATGACAGACTATCCGTGGCGCACCTTTTAGTCTGTGAAAATATAACCTACACAATTCTTAACAGTAACGCACACGACGCGCGCGGCGATGCGCAAAACGTGTACGTTGTGTTGTGTGCTTTGAATCCGTGAAAGACCTTTTTGTGTGCCGCAGACTTCTTCGCACAAAAAGTCTGTCGTCTACGCTGCACCTCATAAATAATGTAATAAAATAATAAAAAAATACTTTTTCGATTAGAAATAATTCGTAGATCAACTAACGTACACACAGCTAATGTGGCGCTGTGTGTACCTAGTAAACATAATAAATAATATGAAGACAGAATATTTCAGCCCATTAATTTATAATATTAATGTATCGGGTCTATTCGCGCACATATTATTATCATAATTCAATATTGACTAACCTCGACGTTTCGACCAAGTAGCATTGATTGAACACGAGTGAACTGGAAACCACGGGTATCAGCGTCTCGGTGAACGGGAGTTGTTTCCAACTACCCGCATTTATAATAGTTACACACCACTCACAACCATCGATATATTATCTAATGTCCTCACAATAGATCAATCAGATCTTACATGATAAAATAAATATAAGCCTATTTAAAAAGTCAAGTTTCTTACGCGAGCGACACGAAAGGCTATCCGAAACGCTGATTGGAACGAAAAAAGAATGAACACTGGTGGGTGGCAAAGAGTGTCTCCCGAACCAAGCAGCCTCCCACTAACAAGACCCACGCCCTGATAGTCCGTGTGATTCACATGTATTCATATTTTATCTTCATTAAATAAGCGACCCTAGATCTCACGCCCACTGAACCGTTAAAACCTGTATGACGTCAATTATTCTAGATATTATTTTAATCATGTCACAAATTCACATCTCATTAGCACAGGCTATTGCACATACAGAACAGAATATTAATGAACTTTCTTCGGTATAAAAGCGTTGGGAATCTCACTCTACCATCACTTTCTCATCGTAAACTTCAATATGAAGATGTCTACAGTACTCGTGTACTTTGCTATCCTTGGATTATGTACTGTAATGATAAGTAGTCAGGGTCAGTTTTACTGCGGACGAGCAATCCCTCTAGCATTGGCGTATATGTGTGAGAACAGTGCTATGTTGGTGAAGCGTGGTGGTGATGTGTTGCCAAGCTTTGGCCATGGAGATGATCGTTGGCCGTGGATGCCACCGCAAGTTGCGTTGAGTATGGAGCGAGGGAAGAGGCAGGTGGCGCTGGAATGCTGTGAGAAGCCCTGCACTATTGATGAACTGTTGACGTACTGCCCCAACTAATGACGACCATGCGATCATCCACGTTAGCTACTTGTACTGTGTTGCTGACTGTTATAAGATATTAATAAATAAAGGTTATTAAACTTGAGCTTTTTATTTATCGGGAGAGAAGAATTTGTATGCATGTTTAAAGGGTTGAATGAAAAGCACAAATCCCACACATGAAATTTGGTGTCGAGTGTACGATTGGTATCTTTCACACGAGTTACATACTCTGCTTGTAATTTTTTTTTTAATATACATAATTACTTCCAAAAACATCGCTCTATTCTGGCTTTCCCAACCTTTTTTCTCTGTCGCACCAAAGAGTATAAAATTCAATACTGCGTAAGACATCGCATACTATATGGCATTTATTTTTGAAAGTCCCATAGTGCCTGCCAGTTTATTTTTTACTCTGTTTTGAGGCAGATTTATCAGGATATTTATTTTTTGTGAAGCCAAACATATCTTTCGCTAATCAGTGGAGCGTTAGTTCAACCAGCCCGACATTCGACCTGTCCCTGTTATGACCTGTTCCCAAGAGACCCTGTTAAGTATTCACAGGGTTGCCAGTGTCAAAATACTCCGCAACACGCTATAATGATTATCCTTACAACACTAATGGATACTATCCTTAATAATTATGGATTGAGTTTTTAGAGTTTTTAAAGTTGGTAATTAATACTCAAATAATAATATTAGTATTGTAATTATTACTTAAAAGTAGTATCTGGTACAGGTCGGTTAACGAAAGCTGGCACGTTCACAGTACTCATAAATTTGCAATCAGTCAAGTCTAATGGACGAATGCAAAAATAGACCACTCTATATTTATGAGCAGTAGCAAAAGCAAAACAATAACTGTCTCCTTCATACTCATAAGCTTGACTTTGCGCGAGAGAGACGGTGTAAATGTGTTGAAACGTGCCAGCTTTAGTTAACCGACCTGTACCTTTATAACAAAACAATTTTAAAGGTGTGTCAATTTTCGTATTTATAATTAATCTTCTCAATCTAATTTATTATCTTCTTTAAAAAAAAAACTCTAGATCGTTGCCACAATAATATATTCATAGTAAATACTTAACATTATGTTATAATTACTCTCAGGTAGAAACTAGCATCCGATAACCAGAGACTAGTTGAGATAGTAATACTCATTTCCCCATAGAAAATTGAAATGGTATCAATCAATTTTTTGAAACAAAAGCCTTACATAGATTCTATTATTTCCTAATCGCATAGTAAAGCTTTATCAAAGGCTTATTATTCATATTTTTAAATATATTTTCAATTATGCATTATAAGTGTCTACCGTGGCGTTATAAATATGTAGTGCGTAATATTAGCGTGTGATTAGCCCCGCATGTCTAAAAAGGCGCGCACAAATAGCGCATGTTAATGCGACGTTTTTGCAGCTTTACTAACACTAATATGTACAGATTAAATCAATAGGTATAAAAATAAATAAATACTATTTAAACCATCTCAGATTCGCTGATGACATAGTTATATTATCTGAAACATCGAAGGATTTACAAGAAATGCTATGCTCACTCGGTCAAGCAAGCTCGAAAGTAGGATTAGAAATGAATGCTTCTAAAACTAAAATAATGACAAACAGCATCAAACCACCCATTAACGTAAAAGGAAATAGAATAGAATATGTAGATAGCTACACATACCTCGGCAAACAGGTATCATTCGACAAAACAAACAATGAAGATGAAATCGAAAGAAGAACAAATTTAGCCTGGAAGAAATTTTGGGGTCTCAAAGAAATTTTAAAAGGAGACTACCCGATAAACTTGAAAAAATTTGTAATAGATACCAGTATACTGCCCTGTCTGCTGTATGGTTGTCAAACATGGGTATTCACGACAAGAGCCAAACAAAAGATCAGAACAACACAAAGAGCCATGGAAAGAAGCATACTAAATATAAGGAAAATCCACAAAGTCAGAAGTGAAGTTATTAGACAAAAAACTAAGATAACAGATGCTCTTACGCATGCCCTAAAACTGAAATGGCAATGGGCTGGCCATGTAACACGATATACAGACGAAAGATGGACAATAAAAACTACCGGATGGAAAGGACCGACAGGAAAAAGAAAAGTAGGCAGACCGAAAAGAAGGTGGGCTGACGACATTATGGAAACAGCAGGGAACGACTGGCAGACTATTGGCAAAGATAGAGAAGCATGGAAAAAACTGGAGGAGGCCTTCACCCGAAGAGGGGCCCATATCCAACAAAACTCTACTAACATATAGGAAATAAGTAAAAACACTAGCTATAATGATTAACAACATTTGCAATGTAACATAAGGATAAGGGAAATATAGGCTTTTTTATTTTTTATTTATTTTATTTACATCAATAGGTTAAAATTATAATAAGTTTACCGTGCTATTGGTAATGACGTTTTACATTATTTATAAGTGTTGCCTCGTGATTTTTTCTCGTAATTAAAGCTCTAGTTATGTATAGTGTCGATAATACATCGTCTTATATTAAAAAAAACTTTAGTTTGGAATAGGCTTTGTTCAAGTAACAACGTAGGTATAGCGTTCAATGGGCAAAAAAAATCTATTTAGTCCGTCTTTTACATCATCAAAAAATATTAAACACGTATTTTTTTGTCAATTAAACTAAAAAGTACGAAGATATCGTGTGTTGAAGTTCTGCGTGACGTCACGTTAGAGTACACTTTTTACTCTAAAGTGACGTCACGAGCGCCCACGCCCGAACTTTGACTCGCTTTATCTTTGTCCATTTTTTATGATTTGGTAAACCTAAAAATACGTGTCCAATATTTTTTGATAATCTAACTGACGGACTAATTAAAATTATATTTTTTTAACCTATTAGGGATGATTCCTAAGTAAAAAAAAGTAGGTACACGAGGACTAAACGCCACTAGAGGAGGGACAAATGAAATATTAACTTCTTTGCATAATTTAATATTAAGAAACACCTTTACTCAACCACAAAAAATTACTAAGCATATTAAAAATATACAAGTATACCCAATATACAAGTAAAGACCATAAATAAAAGTTTTGATGGAATTAAATTCAATCGAATGTAAACATTATACCGAACAGTACTAGCCGCCATATTTGTCAGCCGTATTGCCACTTGTCAGCAGCCATAAATGTCGCCCACCGTGAGAAACGACACGGTCTAATTGTGCGCGACTCGCGAGCTATCGATGTTCAAACGTAATTATAACTCGTAAAAACGCAATAAAAAACGTTACAGGTCAATTATAGTACAGTGGCCGGCAAACAACTTGAGCCATGACCTTGAGTGCGCAGTAGACGATTTTAAGGTGTCGTTGGTGGAAAGAGAGGTGCGCGGGGGCATTCTGTCGGCACGCGTCCACGCTATTGGCCGAGCATGAGTGTACATGCGCGAACTTACCCCCACTACGTCGACTTTGGCTCAACTTGTTTGCCGGCCTCTGTAATGTAGGTTGAATTGTCGTATAATTTGAACGTTTAGCACACCTTCATATAGTTTTAATCATTCATTTAATATATCATGTCCATATGTGTTTTACATGTATGTACAACTTTTTGACACTATACTTAGAGAGTAAGTTGTATATGTGTGAACCAGAATTTGGAAAATATAAAGGATTTCTATGAAATTTCAAAGTTTGGTAAATTGTCTTGGTGTGTTTTTGTTTTTCCTTAGAATTATTATTTTTAAGAGAGGTAGAGCAGCCAAATAACTTTATGTTGTGTAAAGTTGTGTTCCTGCGCGTGAGTAAGGTCGCCAGAGCTCATTGGGGAGGGGGGAAAGGTCGGTAACGCGTAAGCGATGCTTCGTGTGTTGCAAGCGTCCATATGGCTACGGTAACCGCTTACCATCAGGCGGCAAAAAAAATATGTCAAAAACATATTTAAGAAATGTACTAGCTGTGTTACTCGCCAGTTCTTCTCAGTTGAAGGCTGACTTTCGATCCGGTGGTAACTTCAGTAGCTTAACCTTCTAAGTGCCTAAACATTGACATTCTCTCATCCTTTTACTTGACAAGCCTTCTAGCTTTTCCACCAAAAGAATAACTACACCCATACAATCTGAGTATACTAAACATCACCTAAACAGTGATAGACAGGCCCCAAAAGAATACCTGGCTTCAGCATTTCGAATGAAATACCTACCGTGGAAAACCTACATACCACGAAAGCATTACATTTTCCTTTGGGAAACATTTGCCGCATTGCTGGACATATTGAGTTGAGGCAATGTTTGGAAGAGAATGCTGTGTTATTTATAGATTGGTTCTTGATGTAATAATGTGATCTGGAACCACGTTATGGACACTAGCAGACATCTTAAAAAACGACAAACATAATAAATAATTAGTAAAATATATAATTAATAAAAAAGGGGTCTTCAAGGTCGTCAGTAAAACATGACAAACCTTGAGAAACTAAAAATAAAAATACTCTAAAAAGGGTTCAGTACCAACTTACGATGAAGGAACTCGTTAATCCGATTGAGTCATATTGGAGTCGGTTTAAGTTTTTTTATTGTAAATATCAATACATTAATTTAAATTGTGTTAACAATGGATAGGTGTGCGATGTATAAGGATTAGGATTTCCAAACTGAACTTAAATAATATTCTTACTACTTCGGTTTTGATATTTAAACTAACAAAACATTAGCGAGCACAAATTTAATATAAAACGTGCACTTTCAAAGGAATATGAATACATAATTGAATGCTAAAACAAAACGTTACTTTACACGCTTATGTGAATCAGAGATGAAAATTCATAGAAAATTTTGTTTTACAACGAATAATGTGGAGAAATTATATATTTTCTCTTCATCACGTGAATGTCTGTCTGTGTTAGTCTGGCTTCTAGAATAATATACTAATCAAAATGCAATTATGAAGTTGTATTTACTTGTACTGAACACGTACACATAGAATAGCTAAAAATAGTACTGCAGGACGAATAAGTCTAGCATTTATGAAAATAATAGTTAAGTTTCTTTGTTGATTTGTACTATTAGTACTATGAATTTAACTGGTATATCTTATCTTTTAACTTACTTACTTTTTTAATTTTATCTTACTTCTTTTTATCTTAACTTTTAACTAACTTTTTTTTCTTTTACTTACTTTTAATTTAACTGGTAAATTTTATCTTTTAACTTACTTTTTTAACTGGTATATCTAAACTTTTTAATGCCAAAGCGCTAGACGCTTTAGCGATTACGAAAATAACAGTTTAGTTTCTTTGTTGATTTGTACATTCATTCATACTACTAATGTATCAATTTAATTTTTGCCGGCTGGGGAGCTAGTTTAGCAACAATCGCAGAGTCATATCTGCTTAAAAGTTTCCATAAATTGGTACTACGAGAATGTCTATGACAAAATGATTATTTCAATTTCAGGTAATTATTAAGTGATTTTTATGTAGAGTAATGCGAGCATAAAATCTGTGTAGCAGACATAATGATGTCAATTTTAAATAGCGCCGCGTTTAGTGGTGAAAATGCAATCTTGTACAACACATATATAACTGTTATATGATCACCCTCTCTTGCAGCATCACTATCTGTATTTTACATACTACCTATAAGTGAGACTTGATACGTTTGGTTTGACGAATATAATAGTAGTCACAATATAACCGATGGTAGTATAAACGCTTCCACATAATAACCTAAATAAAAAACTCGAGAACGTGCACTATGTTGTATAATACATCCTAGAGATACAACAATATGTACAGTCGAGGACATAAATATGTATACACTTTTTGAAATTCAAAAGCGATTTTCTCGCATTTTTAACATTCAATTGTTAAAATATTACAAAAATCATAATAGTATATGTTAGAAGATTTTGCCTGCATAATATTTCATAATTTCAATCAGTAGTTTTAGAGGAAACCGTTGTTGAATTTTACTAAGTGTATACATATTTATGTCCTCGACTGTACACGCCTCGCCCGTTTTAAGATTACATACGACAGCATGTGCCTACGACTGAATTCTGCATATGCGACAGGAATCTAAAGTGATTTTACGATTTTTTTGATATAGGTACATAATTATTATCAAGGGTTATTATTACTACTTTTTGGAAGGGAATGGCTCTTCAGATTTATAAAGATTGTAACCTTTTTTTTTTTCAAACCATAGCCAAAAAAAATTTTTCAATACAATAACTAAATCCTTAGAATCTTAGCATGAGCAAAAATATCTCAATTATAAAAAGAAAGAACAAAAAACCAGACAAGATATAATATCTAAACCATTAACTTCGCCATTAACCTCACTACCGCTGTTATCTGATTGAATTGTAATTGTACGGTGGCGCTGGTAGCTCGTATATAACTGGATGTCGTTAAATCGGCAGCTTTACAGCTTTGTAGCAATTTGTCGCTGCTTGTGCCTTATGCTTGATAGAGTAGTTTGGGATTAAGGTTGGTGTAGATTAATGCTGTGGTGCTGAGTGGAGCGAAGCTAGAACAGTTTTTGAGTTTAGAGGTGAGAGAGCCTATATAAAATGACGTGCTTTGAATACAAAAAAAAAACTTCGGTCTGAAAATTATTAAATATGTTTATTGCCTGTTCATAATTATTTTTTCACATGCCTACGGTAAGCGCCAGTAAGCGGGTCACGAAATTGGTCAGGGCATCAAGCAAGGCGAATAAACGCAAGGTTGACCAAGTTAGTATTAGAGTGGTGGCCATCAGACGTACGACTATTGATTGGCAGACCACCGAAGAGAATGGTCAGACGACATAGTCCAGAAGGCGAGTACACTGTGGATAAGATTAAAGCGAGAGAGAGAGAGTAGAGCTATACTCAGTAATGGGTTGAAGAATAAGAAAATGCAAAACAGTATTTGATACTAATTGAAGTTCCAATTAAATAAATTTGCTAAAAACTCCCAACAGTGTAAACTTACCCTTATCAGACACGCTTGCCAAAATTGATACAAAGCACCTCCGTAGATACGGAAGTAACGGGCGCGGAATATTAAAGTGCACACGAAAAACGCTTTGATATTCTTATGCATAAGTGTTTCCAACTTTGAACTATAGGATACTGCTTTTCAATTTCAATAATTTGTTATAACGCCTTTCTTTATTCTTATAGGATCATCATCCTGCAATCGTTGATACATTTTAATGCTTATTCAGTCAGCTTGTACTGAATATATTTTGATGTTTTTCCTTTGACACCACACACGTAGCTTGTATCAGTAAGCCAGGCCGTCACACATATTTGTGCATATTTTGAAATCTACTGAACCGATTGCGATGAAACGTGCACTGTTCCCTAAGTTGAAGTAAATGTAAACCGATAAAAAAAAATGGTTACAATCTGATTAATATCTTCGGAAATATGCGTGTACAAACATACATACACTTATGAAATTTTGTATATATTTGTTTGGAAGCCCTAATAGATTATCATATGTGTCGAACACACACGTGTCGAATTGATAATCTCCTTTTTTAATCAAACTGAGTGTGTCTACAACAGTAAACATAAAACCAAATATTAAATTCCCCATTAATAATATATGAAAATTAAATGTACTCAAATTTAATATAATGAAAACAAACACGAACACATAACAATTACCCCAACTTTTGATCTAAACATCAGACGGGGCTGTGTTTATACAAGTCAAAAGATAATTTACTTGGAATAACCCGGAGGTACAACACAGGTAAGACGTAATCCCTAACGAGATGTAGTTTAATAATTTACATTCGAGTTCTCTCAAACGATGTCAATTTCAGACCTTAAGGCATCATTAATATAAGGTTTATTTACAATTGAAGACACGATTTCTTGGATGCCACCTTATATTTTTGTAAATGTAAATAGTGATGTGGCCAACGATGTTGAGCAGACGAAGCCTAGAAAAGGAGTAGCTCTTAAGTTCAGCTACATACTTGATAGTGCTTGGCGACAAATTTTCAACACTGAGGGTGGTAGCCAGTCAGTCGGGTACTACAAGGTACCCTTTGTGGAAAAGTTTGGCTTAACATTTTAAATATTAACAGCAAAGCGGTACAACTCATTTCGGAGGGTATTAGTTCTATGCGGATACAACCCGCAGCATTTCGAGGCTACAGTCAATAAATCTTTCTAGAAAATGTTGCTACATACTCAGCCACATATAATCTTTTCGGGAAATCGACGGCCATAATATTGGTATATAATGTTGCCTCTATAGCACAGAATACTGAAGAAGATACAGCTTCATCAAACTTCACCGAATTGCCATTATAATATCGGAATCGTGTCGTCAATTAAAAAAAGATCTAAGATGGATTAGCGTTGGACAGATATAAATTGATGAACTACGTTTTGCCATCTCATCCATTAGCGGGGTAAAGTTTTCTATACCAAGTTTAGAGACATGGTTTTTGTCGAGTTAGTTTTGATGTATTTAGCTTAATTAATGGCACGTGGGACTTTCAACCGTAAGTCTAGTAATTGTCGTTTATTTGAACATCGAACAACTTATATACGAAGGAGAATTAATTAAAAAAAAGCTTTATTTTAATAACATTAAGGTCCTCCTGGTTTGACTGTTCTACAAGCTTTAAAAAGACCTGCACTAAAAAGTATTAAAAAATAACTGAACCTATACACTCTGTCTATACCGTAATTACTGTAAGTAATTTTAGTAATGAATTCTTATATTTTAATGAACATGCAACTCATGTTCTTCATAACTATCACAACAAACTGCTTTAAAGACGCATTAATCTTGTTTATTCAAACAAACGCGACGTAAGTCGAATAAACGTGAATTACGTATTCAATACGCGTCTCAGGTCTAATTGGCTGCGATGTCGGTGCCTGGAAACTTTCCTGGTTATTTTATAAAGTCTGCAGGCTGCCACGGTGGGCGGCCGTTTCATTAACTTTTATGTTTTTTTAAATAAACCATGTTCTTTTAAACTGTTGTCTATTTTCAATAGAAATAGGTATTACTTGTTGTATTATACAGGTAAATGCTTATTATTCAAAAAAACCGGCCAAGTGCGAGTCAGACACGCGCACCGAGGGTTCCGTACAAACCTATAGGTATATAAGTAAATGGTAGTATAGACCTGAGTATTTGATATGAATTTCAATTTATGACGTATTAAAAAAAAACTACTTACTAGATCTCGTTCAAACCAATTTTCGTTGGTAGTTTGCATTGTAATGTACATCATATATTTTTTATAGATTTATCATTCTCTTATTTTAGAAGTTACAGGGGGGGAACCCCCAAAATTTAATGTTTTTTTTCTATTTTTGTGTGAAAATCTTAATTGCGTTCACAGAATACATCTACTTACCAAGTTTCAACATTATAGTTCTTATAGTTTCGGAAATAAATGGCTGTGACATACGGACGGACAGACAGACAGACAGACAGACAGACAGACAGACAGACATGACGAATCTATAAGGGTTCCGTTTTTTGCCATTTGGCTACGGAACCCTAAAAAAGGATAGGTAACTAACTAGACTAATATTATAAAAAAAAAACGTATAAAAAATGTTTATGTTAGTTTGTGTTATTCTTAAAATATTTTCATTGATATGAAGCTATCTCCGAGTGTTGTGTTACTTTTCATCCCGGGAACGCAAGTGTCATCGCGGGAGAGTGCTAGTTATAGATAAAATGGAAATATGTTGCCAAGAATCCATTTAGTTGAGAGCCAGTTAGATTCAGAATGCTTATCACATTGTCACTTAGTCCATTGAGGACAGCAACATACAAAGTAAGTAAGTTAAGTTTTGTAAGTAGTCTCTAAATTAAAGTTAGTCATCATCATCATCATCATCAGCCTATAATGTCCCACTGCTGAGCACAGGCCTCCTTTCACAAATGAGGGTGAAAGGGAATGGGCAGATACTCCACCACGCGTGCCCACTGCGGATTGGTGGAGGTAGGCTAGTGGTCAACCTACTGTTGGAATTTTTCAAGCCGCCTAGGAGGCATCCAACTAGCTTAACGACTATCACAATTAAGTGATAACCGGGACCAACGGCTTTACGTGCCTTCCGAAGCATGGAAACGCTCGATATGAAATACCACTAGACGGTCACCCATCCAGGTACCGACCAAGACAGACGTAGCTTAACTTTGCCGATCGATTAAGAACGGCTAATAATACTACACCACGAGCGCTTCAAAAGTAAAAAAATTTGTTAGTGCATAAGTTAGTCAATCCAAATTAATATAATAAAGAGTATACTAGATATTATACGATAGAAATAAATAAAGAATCAAAATGTCCATGTTACTACCGGCCGTGCAAATTATTTTCTTGCGAAACCCAAGGAAAGAGTAATTAAATTCTAAGTCCTCACAAAAAGATTTAGTCCTCCGATCTTGTTAAATTAAGCCCGGTCGAGTTTTGTGGGCCATTTACGGATGCGGACGGGGTCCCGGCAGTGCAACTTTGTGATATAATAACCCAAGTACCCAAGTCAAAAGCATTATAATAGTGGCTATGTTCAGTTTTAGTTTTTTTTTTTTATACCACTGAGGTGGCAAACAAGCATACGGCCCGCCTGATGGTAAGCAGTTACCGTAGCCTATGGACGCTTGCAACACCGGGGGTATCACTCGCGCGTTGCCGATCCTGCAGGGATCCCTTCACACCCTTTTTGAAGAACCCCATGCTGTACTCCATTGGGAAAACCACGGCGGTAGGTCCGTATCAATTCAAAAATATTTAAAATCTGTTATTCAAATAGACCTTATGAAAAGTCTGACTCTAATACACTAGTACCGGTTCGGAAGGTTGCATTTGCTGAGTCAAAGCTGTCATAAAGATTTATAGTTTAAATATCAAGCTTTCACAAACTTATGTTGTTCTAAACGTATGTTAACGGGCCAGTTGGCGTGGTATGTTAAGATTCCACCTATCACGCCGCAGGTTGCGGCTTCCAACATGCCTTTGTATGGATTAACATGTCTACGAGTCCTGAGTCTTAGTGTAATTTGTAAGTATATTAAGTATGTGTTTATATACATAAAATAGTATATCATGTATCTAGTTCTCTGCTTAGTTTGGGTTCAGATAACTCTGTGTGAAGAATGTCCCAGGATATATTATTTTTCGATAATGAATCAATCTGGATGGTTGTCAAAGAGGGACAAAAGACAAATAAGGTTATTATAATATACTAGCTGTCCCCCGCGGTTTCACCCGCGTTCCCGGGATAAAAAGTATCCTATGTCCTTCTCCATACCATAGACTATCTGTATGCCAAATTTCATGATGATCCGTTGAGTAGTAGAGGCGTGAAAGCGTAACAAACAAACAAACGAACTCACTTTCGCATTTATAATATTAGTAAGGAAGTAAGGATAAGGATTTTTAAGGGCTTGTGGTTGGCCCCCAGATCTTAATTTGAGTACCTACAGCGAAATTAAGTAACAAATATTTACAAAAATACATCTACAATTGTATGATTACGTAGGGGTTGATAATGTGTGAGTATTTTCAGGATATATTCAAATTAAAAAGCTCAACTCAAAGATACTCACATTACACATACATACTTACACACCCACACCGACACACAACACTTCAATTGTTATCTTCATCTTCATCTCGTTTTTTTAATTCATTATTTTCTTTTTAGGGTTCCGTAGCCAAATGGCAAAAAACGGAACCCTTATAGATTCGTCATGACTGTCTGTCTGTCTGTCTGTCCGTGTATGTCACAGCCATTTATTTCCGAAACTATAAGAACTATAATGTTGAAACTTGGTAAGTAGATGTATTCTGTGAACCGCATTAAGATTTTTACACAAAAATAGAAAAAAAACAATAAATTTTGGGGGTTCCCCATACTTAGAACTGAAACTCAAATTTTTTTTTTTCATCAAACCCATAAGTGTGGGGTGTCTATGGATAGGTCTTCAAAAATGATATTGAGGTTTCTAATATCATTTTTTTCTAAACTGAATAGTTTGCGCGAGAGACACTTCCAAAGTGGTAAAATGTGTGTCCCCCCCCCTGTAACTTCTAAAATAAGAGAATGATAAATCTATAAAAAATATATGATGTACATTACGGTGCAAACTTCCACTGAAAATTGGTTTGAACGAGATCTAGTAAGTAGTTTTTTTTTAATAGGTCATAAATTGAAATTAATATCAAATACTCAGGTCTATACTACCATTTACTTATATACCTACAGGTTTGTACGGAACCCTCGGTGCGCGAGTCTGACTCGCACTTGGCCGGTTTTTTATTACCTAGTTCATCTATAATCAATGCGAGCAGAATATTTAAGAAAATTAAGAACGTAAATGGATACGACTAGTACTAACAAAAACATGTCCATGGGGATTTGGCGCTGTGTGCTGTAATACAGGCTTTTGCCAAGATCGACAGCAGTTGCTAAGCTTTTAAATTGTATCACCTAGTCTAAGAAATTTACCATTAAGATACCTACCTTGTATACGTTTCTTATGTCATCATCATCATCATCATCATCATCATCGTCAACCTATAATGTCCCACTGCTGAGCACAGGCCTCCTTTCACAAAATGAGGGTGAAAGGGACTGGGCAGATACTCCACCACGCGTGCCCACTGCGGATAGGTGGAGGTAGGCTAGTGGTCAACCTACTGTTGGAATTTTTCAAGCCGCCTAGGAGGCAAACAATTATTATTTAATTATTTATTTTATTATTAAATACAATTACTCTTCTACAGCAGTTCGAATCAAATACATATAGAGTTGATATGATAACGACGACATAGAAACGGAAAATGAGTCAATAATATGAAGTAATATACTTTTCTCGCCGGAATAATACAGAAAACCGCTAAGTCCACTCACCTGCACCATCCGAGTGACTGGACAATTCTCAGCTTATAAATTAACCACCAGTTGTTGGACTGTTGCTTACCTGAAAGCAGAGACAAAGTGTTAATGCTTGCATTAAGGTCGAATTTTGCTTAAAATACCGTAAGGGTTATGAAGATCATAGTTGCTAATACATACATCTTTTATTCCTATACATAATATAATAGTTTTGTGGATTTGGAATGAGTTGTGTTACGCAATTGTCAGTGAGACTACTGTAAATGTTATGTAATTAATCTATGCTTGTTCTGAAAAGAGTAATTGCTGAGTCTATTGCCGGTTTTCTTGGGAAATTCAATCTTCCGAACCGGTATTAGTCAGTGCATGCGAAGGTCTATAATATTTTTTATTGACAGACGGCAGTGCTCAATCAACGCTTGATGTAATCCGTTGTTCTCTCTGAGACGGATTTATACAACACAAGAGCTAAATATCGATATGGGACCAACGAACTTTAAGCTATTATTTAAAAAAAAACGTATAAGAATTGCTTTGATTTTGAAGATCCTCATTACTCGTGAATTCTGTTTTTTTAAAGAGGATATCTCTTTAAAAAGCCTTCAATCAGGTCAACCTCACTTGGAGGTCGCACGGTTTTTAAAGCGCTCCAAAAAAGGAATTCTATTATTTCCCGACCTCAGCGTATAGGTGTTCATAGCATGATCTTGAAAGAATTTTGAATACCGATCCTGGCTTCCGAGCTTACTTACCTGTATTTCAGTAGACAGTTATCTCTTCCATTTGGGACATTGTTAATTATTATCTAAATTACTATTAGTTTGTTTTATTTTTATTATCCGTGTTTTAAATAAATAATGTGTGTGTCTCATTCTGTAATTCTTTCTTCTATTTATTGGTACGTATTTATTTACTGTATAAGTATTTAAAACTAGCTTTCCGCCCACGGTTTCACCCGCGCCCTCTTCTTTGCCCCCTTACCCTATAAAAGGTATCCTATGTTCGTCTCCTGGTTTTAAGCTACCTCCCCACCAATTTTCAACCAAATCGGTTCAGCCGTTTTTGAGTTATAAATAGTGTAACTAACACGACTTTCTTATATATACATTGCAAATGCTATAATGAAATTTGTGTGACGGTGTGGGAGTGAGTGTGGGTGTGAGAGGGTATTTGTTTGGTTCATAGTTCGTATGCTGAAAATGCTGTTTTAATAATATAAAAACTGCGCTATCGTTACTATGCATTTACTATCACAGGCTTCATCTGCCATAATACAGTTTTGACGACGCGGACTAGAAGCTAGAGCCTGGATCCAGTGCAACATCAGAATGCCTTCCACCTATAAGAAGGCTCTATAGAGGGTACACACAATTGTCGAAGGTTGAAGGAAAGGAACCAAGAATAATGGCGGCTTCCTTATAACAATGAACTATAGGTACCTGCTTACTGACGCCTAGAGGGGACTTCTCAAAGCCATTATTGTGAAGTATCAATGGTTCGTTTTCGTAACTTGTATACTTTCTACAAGATTTAGAGTTTAATTTTTTAGATCACTAAATACCAAATGTTGAAAAGAGAAATATGGATGTTGTGTGGCTCACGAAAAGGCCGCTCCAGTCAGTCCACTTCGAAGTTTTCAGCCATCGGGCCACGCAATAGTTTTCAGTGAGACCAGAATGTATATAGAATGTAATGAATCTAAGCATGATATGAAAAGAGTGCGTGCTGAGTTTATTGTCGGCAAAATCAACCTGCCGAATCGGTATTAAATTCAGACTAGTCATAAGTGCCTGCGAAGGTATATTTGAATAATATTCACTGATTATATTACCGATACAGCTACCACAATACTAAATATTATGACAATAATTTCGGACAAACAATTCGATCCTTTGTCAAATACAGGACCGTTGCCACGGGGCCCTTTTTATAAATATTTCTTCATGAATAAATAAATGAGTGTTTGCTTCGAAAATCCTTCGAGTTTTTTTTTGTTCTTGTTTTATTCCGTTTTCTCATACTTATTCTGTTTGTATCACTTTGTTCTTAAGCCGCAATAGGCGGTATTGTTTGTGGAATTCTTCAATTACACACTTTAAACTGAAACTCGGTAAAGATGTTTTCAAAGGGACCTGCGGCTTTTATGGGAAATCTTTAGCGGGATGTATGGAAACAATACATTTGTAATATTCAATTCCATCGTCGCCTTTACTTTTTATTGATGACTAACTGTTGCCCGCGGTTTCACCCGCGTTCTCGGGCTAAGAAGTACCTCGGGGATAATGTAGCTTCCTATTAGTGAAAGAAAGCGTTGCCGACCCTGAAGAAATCTCTTCACGCCCTTTTTGAAGAACCCCATGCTGTACTCCATTGGGAAAACCACGGCGGGGAGCTCATTCCACAACCTGAGCGTCCGCGGAAGAAAGCTCCTTTGAGCCCGCACAGTTCGAAACAATTCTGGTTTCATTGTGAGAGGATGGATTCCCCGTCGATGGCGTGAGTTGCGATGGTGGAAGGTAGCCGTGGGCAACAAGTCAAAAAAATCCTTAGAACACTCTCCGTTGTACAAGCGGTAGAACACACATAAGGAGGCAAAGTCTCTCCGCAGACTAAGGGGCTCTAAACCGCTTGTGAGCTCGGGATCGTCAACAATTCTGATGGCACGTCATCACTCATCACCTACCACGGTGAGATTATGGTCAAACAAATACCTAAACTTGGTAAAAACACAGCTAACAATCAAAACCACTTGGGACTTTCATAAGCAAGTGCTATGGATGTAGATAAAAACCTTTTTGCCTCAACATCATTAGTCCCTTTCTTGCCAGTAACAAAAACCACGAAAATGTTGCCAGTTATTATTATCCAATGAAATTAATTGGAGATGTCGCGCGTGGGGGTAACGACGGTATTCGTGCTTATAACTAAGACGTTTTGACGAACTTCACGCATAATTTTGTGGGAAATGCGAGAAACGAATTTTGAGGGGCGCATCCACGGTAGTAGAAAATTCTACATGTATGGTGACGCACGTTATTTGAAGTAATTTTTTCTTGTTTAAGAAATTATTGTAAAAACTTAGGTTTAATTAAAATATATTTTAAGTACATAGAACATGTTTTGGTATAGTTTTATTGGATGGCTCAGGATATTAAAGTAAAGTTAAATCACGTGGCATATCAAACATTTAATACGTTTTTATATCGCTATAGATTACACCATATGCTATGTATAGTATATGTTTAAAAAACCACAATACATCATCATAAACTAATAAATTATTTACCAAATAAGGCAAGTTTTCAAAGAGTATTTTTATTGTACGATATATTCGCTTGTAATAGTTCACCTCATGAAACATGACATGTGGTAAACTAAGCACACAAGGAAAGTAAGATATGACCAGACTTTACCAGATACCAGACCTGTAATCCTTAAAAATACCATTAAGAGGAAAGGATGGCTACAAGAAATGTGGAAAATAGGTTTTTAACATATTTATTGCTGTCGCGCCCGAGAGGGTAGAGACAACGACAGCTTGGACCGATTAAACCTATTTAAATTAGACGAAATCGTTATTTCGTAATCACCGGTTACCTCCTCCAAAACTGGATCGAATAAACAAAAAACTAGAATCATAATAAGAAGGGCTTTGGCTATGTCTGTCGGTTTTCCTTTGTTGTTTTATATTCGTCTGTTCGCTAGCGTCCTAATTCTTATTATAATTAATTTATGGACAAAAACACAACCGAGGGACATACAATGGTACCTACAGATTGCATGGTAGAATAATCATTGCTCTAGTGTCATTATCCAGAGAGGAAACTGAGGATTACGTTTGTATGGAACAAGTGCCATCAGCATTTCCTCTTAAACCATTGTACAAATTGCACATCTCCATAACGAGTCTTAAGCAATACATTTATGCACAACAATTTGTCTTTTAAACATGAACATAAAACACGCTCAGTTCTTTATTTCCCTCATAAGTTTGCGCGCATGTAATCATAAAACATCGTAGTGATGTACCTAGCAGTAAGGATGTGTCGACTCCTGCGATAGGGTTTCCATGGTTAATTGAAAACTTGTCACATTTATTTTAAGGGACTCTTGTCTTTATTTCAGCGCTTTATTATTTCTTAATTGAAATCTAATGTAATTTATGAAGTCGTTTCTTAGGATAAGACCGCCCCAACGTACAGCAATTAACATAAAGTAGTTCTTGGTAAATTTTTGTTAACTGTTTTTTTGTTTACAATAAGGAGTTATCTATGCATCTAACAGCCTTAAGGTTAAACATCAGTTACGAGGCGGTAAATTTGAATATTTTCGAGTTTTTTTTTCTTATTAGAACAATATGGATAGATATTTCAGTATTTCGCGACCATAGTAGTTCATTTAGCATATTGTAGACTTCATACTTTTTGTTTAAGATTAACTATTTTTTACATTAAATAGTAAGTATTACGGTTTTTAGAGAAACCGTGAGAAATGTTCAAATATGGCTCATATTATACAAAAAACATTCATAACACAATGTTCCAAATGAACTTCTAATGTCGCTAATCACTGAAACATCTATCTATATTGAACTACGAAGGTAAAAAAAACACGAAAAAATTCAAATGTCTCGCCTCGTAACTAATGTTTACCCTTAAAACCTGACAGACAAAACCCTGTCGTCGTATGGTTACCCTACAAGATGATAAAGTTTCCTGCCATTTTGTTTTACTGAATCACTTTAAACTTTAAACGGAGCTCGTATGACTCGGTTTTATTATTTTGCTTTATTATCTAGACTTAGAGAACAAGAGAAGACCGTATGGATGTTAATTACAACAATTAAGTTTAATGGAATACATTTTAGATTCAAATAGGTACCTATATCCAAAATGTCTATACGAATAAATAAAAGTTGGACACCACAGGGGCTCTACCGCATATCTTTGGTGGTAATCGTAACGAACACCTTTAATGATTTCATTAAATGACGCGGTACGACGATGAACATTCGTGCGCCCTGATTGGACGAAATTCATCAATGATGTTCGCGACGATTACCATCGTGACATCGATGTCGCATGGACATTCGATTCGGTGAAAAACGCGATATTCGGGGAATTTATTATAAAAAAACGAAATATCATTAGTTCTGTACAGTAGTACGTAGTACCCAACTGATATGGCTTACCGATGTACCTGCGCAGTAGATACATTTTCAAAGCGCGGGATATGCTATTGGTCGGCAGCTGCCGCCATGTGTGCGGAGGGGCGTTACTTGCGTGTGAGACGGAACTAACAGCTGCAGTATGTTATGAACCTTAAAGTAGTGATTTAAAGTTGATTGTAAGTTTAAGCATCCTTTCGTTAATCATCGGGGCCATACTTTCTTTTCTGTGCGAACGAAGATTCACGACGCGCCTTATCAGTTGGGTAGTACTGTAATGTTTTTGATACTAAAATATTCTTTAATTGACTTGAAACTGTTTAATGAATTATTATTAATTTATGATCATATTATTTTAATACTATTTCCTTCGTGATTTAATTAATGAATTGGTACTGGATTTCAAGCGCAAACACCGGAAGACAGCGCTTTGATCCTAACGTAACTTTTTTGATACAACCTTGTTAGGGTTACTCAAAGGGTGTCAAAAGGGACCCAATTCATAAGACTCTGCTGTCAGTCCGACCGTCCGTCTGTCTGTCAGCGGGCTGTATTTCATGAACCATAAAAGGTAGACAGTTGAAATTCACACAGAATTTGTATATCTATTGCTGCTGTAACAACAAATAATAAATTTAAAATTAAACAAAAAGAAAAGATTGTGTACCTACATGATTGCATGCTTGATTGTTACCAATTTTATACAACTTCTGCCCAGCCAAAAAGACCCATAAAATCAAAATGTCAATTATACAAACAAGGTATTGTTGCCCTGTAATTAGTAATTATTTTTGCCAGTGTCGAGTTATATCATAAGTTCTAAAAGGGATTTTTCTTCGATGCGTCGAAGGAAGGTCCCTCGATGAGCAAGTCATACTCAGACTCGCACTTGGCCGGAATTTTTATGTATATTAATATCGTCATATAAATGGTTCCAGGTGTTTTCCTACAAGTAGGGTAGATCTCATGTAACTTGGTCACAATTCACTCGCTTTTCTTCACCGTACTCTTTCATCTAGATTTAATAGAACCGGCGACCTCGACAACTCCCTTCAACCCTCGATATAAGGCCGGGACCCGGGAGTGATTTGCGTACCTAGAGGGCCGACCCTCTTCTGTGTAGTGACATATGATATTAAATCGCTGGCATGCCGGCTATACAGGGACATTATAGTAATTTAACTTGATATGTTACGTGGTGTTTTTGTGGTGTGTATATTTATTATAAATCAATATGAAAATGAAGTGGGTATAACAGGTGGTGATTTCGAGATGGCATATTTTCGAAACCAATGTTTGGTTGGTGGAAGCGCTCGTGGTGTAGCACGAATAGCCGTTCTTAATCGATCGCCAAAGTTAAGCTACGTCTGTCGTGGTCGGTACCTGGATGGGTGACCGTCTAGTGGTATTTCATATCGAGCGTTTCCGTGCTTCGGAAGGCACGTAAAGCCGTTGGTCCCGGTTATCACTTAATTGTGATAGTCGTTAAGCTAGTTGGATGCCTCCTAGGCGGCTTGAAAAATTCCAACAGTAGGTTGACCACTAGCCTACCTCCACCAATCCGCAGTGGGCACGCGTGGTGGAGTATCTGCCCATTCCCTTTCACCCTGATTTGTGAAAGGAGGCCTGTGCTCAGCAGTGGGACATTATAGGCTGATGATGATGATGATGATGTTTGGTTAGTCATTCTGAACAACTTTTTCTATGGGAACAATAGTGAATTCTCATATTATTATTTAACATTTCTTACTAAATGTCAACCTTGCTCGATCATAATGTATGAACCGTAAAAAAAATCTTTATTTAAATTTTATGACTATTGCTACAGTTATTAAATAGGTTAAATAATTTCATCATAATAATATTCAAATATCATTTAAAATTCAAACCTCTACTTCAACATAAATACATCTAAATTAAGTATATCAACCTGTTAGCCGAACTCATCCTTAACAAAATACCAATACATAAAAGAAAACGTACCATTATGTTGGAAGCAGTGCCATGAATATTATTGCCTCCACTTTAATATGTTATTCAAAGAGACCCTTTTCGCTGGCATGCAAATATAATAGCTTCTTTTCATTGAAAATATCATCCCAATATGTCTGGGACTGGAGTTAGGCGACACTTTTTATTATTTAGGTATGTGATATCAATATGCAATAATGATAGAAGTACCTAAGTGGCTTGTCCGTGGGATTTTTAGGGAGTATTGAACCTACTGATTAAACGGTCACGGTTTTGTTGCTCACAATTTAATTAAGAGGAAATGCTCGAAACGTAATCCTCAGTTTCCTCTCTGGATAATGACACTAGAGCAATGATTATTCTACCATGCAATCTGTAGGTACCACTTTTTCTACATACATTAATTATTATATGAATTAGGAGCCTTCTAAAATCACAAAAACGTACCATTTTTAACGCCATTATCAGACGTCCAGCGAACAAATTTGACGAATATAAAACTACAAAGGAAAACCGCCAGACATAGCCAAAGCCCTTCTCTTTATGATTCTTGTTTTTTTTTAAATCGCTCTAGTTTTGTAGGAGAAAACCGGCGATTACGAAATAGCGATTTCGTCTAATTTAAATAGGTATAATCGGTCTAAGCTGTAGTTGTCTCTATCGCCCTTGGGCGGGATAGATCGGGCACAGCGCGACAGCAATAGATATGTTAAAAACCTATTTTTCAAATTTCTTGCAGCCATCCTTTCCTCTTAACATCAATGTACGAGCTCAACTCACAAAATCCAAATCTTATGTGAGGTTTTCAAGTAACATTATGTCGAAGCCCCTAATCCGTAGCTAATTTAATAATTTATTGAATGGAACCAAAATGTGTCATTCGATTCTAATTCCGAATTCCGATACCGAATATCCGGATTTTACAGATGGATAAATAGAATTTCGGATGAGACAGAATTGTCAATATACCTAATGGGGATAACATATCGTAATCATAATAAAATAACAGTCGTCAAGCTTTATCGTAAATGTAGGAAAGATTTTACAGTTCATGTTCCTTTGAATTACTATGAATATTCTGAAAGCCGCAATTATTTTAAATGAATAAAGATAAAACTATGCTAATATGCCTTTCAAATTGACGTATTCATAGAAATAAGTCGTGCATTAATGGCTATGGTAACCCAGGGCTGTGCCTCGATGATTTTCAATAGTGATTGAATTTTGGGGTTTGAAGATATCATTGGTATTGAATTTCTTAAATATACACACATCGAATACTCCATCGATGTAAAGCGCAAGAATCGGCCCTAGTTTAGTCAGTATTGGGAATATAATATCTAAATTATAGCACACTTTCGCCACTTTTTCCGGGAATAAGGGTAACCTCGTACCGTAGGTTCTTTATGTGTCAATGTTTTTTGTTTTTTTTTTTTTTTTTTTTTTTTTATACCACTTAGGTGGCAAACAAGCATACGGCCCGCCTGATGGTAAGCGGTTACCGTAGCCTATGGACGCTTGCAACACCAGGGGTATCACGCGCGCGTTGCCGACCCTAAAATTTGATTGAGATTTGATTGGTATGAGTATGAAATATTTCTATAACAAAATAGAGCAAAAATCTAGTGCACGAAACCGTAAATATCTAGCTCAATTTCGCAAAATTTTGGTTGCGTCGTACTTTACACAACTACGGACAAATATATTTACTTATTAATAAACAGCAATATTAATGCAGATTAATAAGAATACCCGGAAATCATAGCTCCTCATTATAATCATTAAAATTAACAATTTTCAAGAGAAGCCCCAACAAACAGCATATTAAAAGGCACAAAATATATTTCTCAAATCCCGACACATCTCAGAATAATCCTAACAAAGGGAGTACGTTAGTAGGTACTATTATTTATTCTGTGAAGGGAGTGCCAACCCTAACAGGGGAAGAATGGCTTACAGGGCTAATGGAGGTCGTCGCGTTTGGATTTACATGTGAATGCTGCCTCGGTACCGGAGGAAATGCGAAGGGATGCGCCACTCAGACTATGGGCGCACCTCGTACCAACACCACTTGTGAAACGAAGATAGCATTCCTTGTATGACCCTGTATTTGACCACAATCTCATCATGGCTAGTGGTGATGTACTCATGGACTCCATATAGGATTTCTTGACCGGTGCCAGGCCTTGATAGCCTACAAATAAATTTGAACTTTCGGTGATGGAAAACATGGTGGCTATCCCAATAACTATGATATGCTGGCTAGGTAGTTTGTGCAACCCAATGAGAAGTTTTCTTATGATACCTCTATGCTCAAAATATCTGTGAAACTGTTGATAATTCGAACCAATTTGAACCTTAAGTGCATGATTTGACAGGTATTTTGAGCTTAGAGGTTTCATAAGAAAACTCCTCATGGTTAAGGAACGTTAACGTCCCGGTTGCTAGTCGGAGGCCTCCCAAGCTGATTCAGAAATTCCGACAGTACGTTGACCACTAGCCTACCTCCACCGATACGCAGTGGGCATGCGTGGTGGAGTATACCAATTCCCTTTCACCTTTATTTGTGAAAGGCCAGTCCTCAGCAGTGGGACATTATAGGATGATGACGATAAATTATCTGGAAGGCTAAAGTGTTTTGTCCTATATCTAATGAAATATGATGAGTCGGCTCTATCACACCACGCTAAAATATTCTTATCCGACTCATTGCCAGTTTGGTGTGCGTCAAGCTTTCCGAATTGAAGTTCGAAGATATTTGACGGGTTCAATGCTAATTTCTGTTACGTCTGCCGAGTGAATTTTTAAAGCATTTGGGAATCCGTAAATATAAAGGACTTTGAGGAGGTTAAGGAAAATCCTGGAATAACAATTTGCTAATGGGGAAGCAAAAAAGAAAACACTTTTGGTTAGAATTAGTTTTGCTTTTGGAATATGTATGTTGTGTTTATAAAGAAAGATATAAAAAACATTAACATCGACATACAACATTACAGAGATGAACAAATAAAAAAAAATATTGACACAACATCATCATCATCATATCAGCCTATGGATGTCCATTGCTAAACATAGGTCTCCCCATTAACTTCCACTTCGAACGGTTTTGGGCCGCTTGCATCCAGCGGTGCCCAGCGACTCTGACCAGGTCGTCGGTCCACCTGGTGGGAGGGCGTCCCGCGTCGTATTGTATTCGTCATCACTACTGCGATCACCAACCCGCCTGCCAAGCGTGGTGATTATGGCGATAACCCTCACAAAATAGACACTACCCCATTGTAATTAATGTATGATGTACACAACTGATTTTCAATATAACCCATTGCGACTTCACGAAAATCGGAACATCGACAAAAACCTCGTTATTGGTATATTACAGGCATAAAAAAAGCTTAACCATTTGAAACATCTTTACATTGATTAGATATTCACTAGATGGCTCCAATTCATACGACATAATATTAACTCGGTAGATAAATTCGAGATGTTATATCGCAGTTCGACATATGAAATTCCTTCGGGCTCGTCATGCCAGTTGCGTGTTTGCGCGCGTGAGGTGAGCGACATCGTATGATATTGAACTTATGACGAGATGAAACGGTTATACAATATACATAGGTATATTTATTGGGTTTTTTTATTATTATTAGGTTACTAGCTATCCCCCGCGGTTTCACCAGTGTTCCCGGGATAAAAATCTTATCCTATAATACTAAGGGATAATGTATCTTACTATTTGTGAAAGAATTTTTCGAATCCGACTGGTAGTTTCAGAGATTTGCCCGTTTAAACGAACGAACAAACAAAACCCAAAAACAAGTAGTAAAAAACCTGCAGCACCCGTGCCAAAAGTACAGAAGAAAATACCTAAAAATCTTTCTAACTGTAGAAAAAAATAATAAGGTGGACATATAACATTTTTTTAAATTTGAATTTAAGAATGTTTATTTCTCATATTTTCTGGGTGGGGTTCCACCTGCAGCGTGATAGACTGGGCAGCATAACAAGCACGCCAACTGGTAAGTGAGTTGACACATCTGATATAGTAATTAAAACCACAAAGATCGACCATTAGTATATTGAGTAGTTAGCGGTCGCCCATTGGTTGTGTGCCACGTGCATGTGACATTTGAGGCGGTTAAAGTTTGAATGGTTGGTTAGTTTGCAACATAATTTGGTACAATTCAATTTTATTTGAGCAAACACAAAGCTAGAAGCTTTTCAATATAAAGGGTGGTAGCTAGTCAGGCGGGTACTATAAAGTACTCTACCACGATGATCTGCTACACCGAAAGTTCAAGCTCATTGTAGAATTCGAACCTCTTCCGACTATGAGCGTTTCTTCATTGGGCGAGACGAACAGACACGACACGGCAACGACAGCTGTTCACGACATCAGTGGATGCATCATTCTATGAGATTGTACTGCACGCTGTCGTTGCCGTGTCGTGTCGTATCGCCCAATGAAGAAACGCTCATTGAGGTACCATCGCTTCGAAAAACACCTTAACTTTTTTATAAGAGTTGACTTAATGTCGTATTTATTGATTAATGAAATAATTCTTTGGGGAGAGGAAGGAGGGGAATCTGCATCCAACTGGGAGGCAATAAAATAATAAAACACTCCTTGTTCACCGTAAACCCTAAGGAAATTCAAGTATTTTGTCAGCTTCACAAAGTTTTCCTTCTTTCACTGTTTCAACTTAAACATTTTTTGGGCTATCAAAAGTTTTCTCCTTCGCTAAACATTGATATTTTTCCTCGTTGAAAGTTTTTGTTGTTATATCGGAATTTCCATTTTTTACACAATCAATTGTGCTTTCTTTATCGCCTGGATTTACCCTCGTGTAGGCACAGGTATCCCATAGGACACCAATCGACAAATGGCATATTTTTACCTCTCAACCGATGACTCGATACAGTAAAGAATCGATTTCTCATAAATCGAGAAGTCAAGCGATCGCTTGGTCCCTGATTTATAGCCAGCCTTAAGGCAGTTCGTAAGGGCACGGGCCTTTTCACTTATCGAGGATTACGTGGCCTGTGGAGGATACTGAAAACTTTATTGGACGTGTCTCTCAGGCAGGGAGATGTATGTTTGTGGAACACTACTTCTTATTTATTTTGGAGACGGTATATAAATGGGCTCATATGGGTCACCTGATGTTAAATGGTGGCCTATGGATAGGTACCTCGAATACAAGAAGCACTGCTACCACAGTCAATTGTAATAATTCAGTTATCCTAACTTAATATTATAAATGTGAAAGTGAGTTTGTTTGTTTGTTACGCCTTCACGCCTCAACTACTCAACGGATCATCATGAAATTTGGCATGCAGATAGCCTATGGTATTGAGAAGGACATAGGCTAGACTTTTTATACCGGGAACGCGGGTGAAACCACGGGGGATAGCTAGTCTTTGCATAATTCACTGTGATGATTTCGAATAAAATCACATTAAATCGTTGATCCTACTCTAGAATTTATAACATTCTGGTTTTTAATACTTTCACATTTTCCCCAAACGATTAACTGTCCAAAAATATTCAGAATTGTAATGTATCTCACTCAGTTATAAATTATTCAGCTTATTCCCAGACGCGGGCGTGCCAGTCTGCTTGCAAATGTCAGGCAGTATGGCGAACGCGCTTGACATAATTCAATGGTCCAATTGTTCCGGACAGGCTGACGTTATAAAATTATGAGCAGCAAATTTCAGAATAGGGAATAAACTAAGGACTGCATAATACGCATGCAGTCCTAAAATTATAAACTGCATGAAAAACATATCGAAACCTAGGGAGGCGTCCATAAATTACGTGAGGCGTTTTTGGCGATTTTTCGACGCCCTAACCCTCCCCAATAATCTCACGTGAGCTTACTCAATACCTATGTAACTGTAACTGTTTACCCGTTAGGTATTATACCTTTGTTTAATTTTATTTTGATCGTTTTCACACTCTTCAGAGATCTATGGATTAAGTGATAGACGGAAGTGAAAATAGAAGAATTATCTATGATTAAATTTATATCTGTCATTTGTTTGTTTGTATTTGTCTGCGGTTTCTGGTACAATGGTGCTGATTCTGTTGTTTACAACTAAACTAATTTAGTCTCACTCCCCCTTATTACAAAACATGGTTTAAAGTAAAGCCAGGTTTTACTGTCATTTGGTCACTTTCTAACGTCATATAATAAAAAGGGACGAGGCTATTTTAAAACCTGGTTTTCCTTTAAACCATGTTTTGTAATAAGGTGCATTATGTCTCTCTCTAACAAAGAACATAAGAAAAGGATGTAAGTAATTTAGTCCTGTCAAATTAGTCCAATGCTTGTTTTTAATAAAAAAATTGACGCCATCTATCGCGGTTACGTCTACTTACCCGCAAATGAAGACGACAAAGAATAATTTGATAGCTTTAAAGATCCTTTTTCAATAATGTTTGTAAGAAAGAGATGCGATGCGACTAAAATTAGTTTAGTGCGATTTACAACAGAATCGGCACCAAAATTGTACATCTTCATCCGCAATTTATAATATACCCGTCGCCGTCGCAACAATTTCCGTACCAATCTTATTTCCCAATCCTTTAACCGTTACCTCGTTGACTGACAGTAGCAATTTGCTATCATTTTATTTTCGCGAGTAGCTTATTGTTTCGTCACAACTCAATATGTAACCGGATATTTGATACGTTTACTTTATTACGTACAAATCTGAGCAAAATCTGAGATAATAGCTGTATAGTGTTTGTGTTGTCAGTTTGTTTTTTCTCTTTTTTTTTGTTTTTCTCTATAAGTTCTTCATGTTAAAAAATACTTAATACTTTTTTGTAATCTGTGGATAGCGTAGTTGGTTTGACTTTGATAATATTTTTTATAACTTTGTACCATAGAAATAAATATACCTAGAAAGAACTTTGCCATACTACACGAATATATAAAACAGGCCAACTTTTATAGTTGTGTATTACATCAAAAGAAATCAAAAATTAAGCATAGCGTAGATTATAGCCACAAAAAATTATAAAATAAAAGCTTTTTAACAAAAAAAAAAAAACCACCGAAAAAACTGAAAAGTGATCTGTTTTTTCGGTGGTTTATTTACAGATTTCAATTTCTTCGACATAAATAGCAATATCAAAGAGTAATAAATACAGTATTTTTACGAGCAGGTGTGGCACATAACAATTTTAGATTAGGGTTTTTGTAAGCCTACATTGCGTTGATCAATCGCCAACGTAAAAAGGTCGCTCGTAAATAATAAAAAATACTATCTCTTAGCTAACAAAGGTAGTGGACCTACATGATTTTTCTTAGTTATTAGCAAGGTTATCTCGCCTGAAAGTAATATTCACTTGGAAATTCTTTCACTCGTAATGAACTCCATGGTTGAACTTCATGAACTTTTTATGATTGTCTTTAGAAATTTCTTTAGAAAATTACTTACTTGTAAGCCTTAATAGCTCAACGTATTTAAACTTGGCGAATATTTGTGATCAACCGCGGGGCAAGGTTAGTTTTGCTATGGTTAGTTACGCTAAGGATTTACTCAAAATTTTTAAAACTTTTTAATTTACCGATTTTACTACATTAAAATATAATGTAGTAAAATCGGTAAATTAAAAAGTCTTTAGAAATTTCTTTAGAAAATTACTTACTTGTAAGCCTTAATAGCTCAACGTATTTAAACTTGGCGAATATTTGTGATCAACCGCGGGGCAAGGTTAGTTTTGCTATGGTCACTAGTATAGGTAATTTCAGATAATTTCAGTGTTAGACACAAATACCCTCTGTTACAGCTTGTATAATAAAAAGGGTAGTTACGCACGGCTACAATTCGAAATAAAGCCATTTTAAACAAGCCTGTGGTAGGTAGGAATCCGGCATTAATTTGCGAGGCCAGCGTATACTGGTTATGGAAGCTTGATTTGTAGCCGTGTGTGAACAATAAGGAAATTCTGTTAAATAACTATAGTGGTAAATACAGCATTAGTAATCCCAATATATCCGCCCTATCAGTGATATCGCAAAACTTTTATTGACCGCGTCCCTCGGTCAGGGCCCAACTTCGGTAGGGTAACCACACTTTATTGGTTATCCTGATATTTCAGGAAAACAAGCAAAAATTCAAGCACGAATTATGCGGACAGCAATTGAAATGAATTACTTCCGACTTCATTTCCTGATTCACAATCCGAGGACTTTCAGGGGTTTGACAAATGCGCCCTTTGTAACCCTATGTTGATCAAATTATTCACGGCTTATGCTTCAAATGTAAATTGGCACATAAATAGATCACACCCAGAATTCTTAACCCGGGATAATATCACATCACTCAACAACATAAGTAACAATTTTTCCTTACGTACCTATGTATTTTAAATTTGTTCTTAAGTTACTTGTAAGTATCAGTCCCAAAAAAAACCTTAATTTTTAACATATAATGGTAGCCCTAATGTTGGGTTACAGTTTCACATAGGGGTCGAAAGTTACGACCCGTATCGGTATAATGATGCTAAAGTGCGACGCAAGCGTAAAGCTGTTGTGTCATTCGTGATGAATGTGGACCCTACGTTAATTAATTCCGTAAGATTTTTGGTTATTATATTGAATACATACACGTATATACATACAATTTTAGGATCTCTGCATGTTAACCGTTTTTAGAACCGAAAAGTGTATTCCGAACCGGTGGTAGATTCTGTATCTATATGTACCTACGTTCATAAGTGCCTTACCAGGTCATAAACTGAATAAATACTTTTAGATTTTGAGTAAATCCTTAGCGTAACTTGTACGTAGTATTTATATACTCTGAGGCGTAACTGTAAGATTTATTTTGAAACTGTTACGTGAAATTTTTAATAAGGTACTAGCTGACCGGCGCGACTTCGTTCGCGTGGTGCCTACCCTTATCACTTAGGGGTATGAAAAATAGATAGTAGCCGATTCTCAGACCTACTGAATATGCATATAAAATTTGTTAAAAATCAGTAAAGCCGAGTAAGGTAACTAACATTGTGACACGAGAATTTTAAATATAAGATTAAAAATAGCAAAGAGACGGACATAGGTCCATATTTTAGGAAGCCAATCATCCAGTTTTTAGTCGACATTAAAACATTCGAGGTCCTGAACCTTTGACATAATGTTTATTTTCGTATAACTCGAAATATTCTTGAGACATGACTCATGTTTTGATTGTCTTAAAATATAAGCCTACTTTTTACCCCGATAACGTCTAAGAGGCCATATATGGCTACGGTAACCGCTTACCTCCACGCAGGCCGAATGCTTGTTTACCGACTTTGTCGGACAAAAAAATGACGTTAGCATTTGTATTGATGTTTGTTCCTTAATCACGCATTAATAGAAATGACACTTGGAAAATTGTTCTCAGTTATATATCCTGTAATATTACATAGAATACTTTTTATCAGGAACACGTAAAACAGCGGGGAAATCTAGTAATTTTTATATTTTCCTATGTCAAAAGTTGGACATAAAAGTTGACCTAACTCTGTCCGCCCGGGCAAAGTTACATAAGTCCCACTTACACATACCATCGCACATGAACTTTGTAAATATTTGTTATGTATTGCTTTGGGGAATATCCACTTAGACAGCATGCTCCATAGAGATCTATGGTATGATCTAAAAGTCCCACTAGCGCCGGGTGATAACCGGCGCTCTGTGCCGACTGTGCACCTATCACGTCTAACAAAATTAAAATGGAAAGCTTAAATTCCATTTTAAATGCAAAGTCATGATCCATCATCCATCACGGAAGATTTTATTGAATGGTGAACGTAGCGCCCGATCGCCGACACGTGCCTCACTTCATGGATGTTTTTCTTGTTTGAAATGAAATAAAATAAATTTATTTGTGACACGTAAAAAAATATACACAAAAAACAGTTTAAGAAAAAAAAAAGAATTTTAAATAATGCCACAAAACGGTCCTCCAACTCAGCATGTTGTTGGCTATACGTGGGAATATACTCATAACCAACGCTGGTCTTCCGTTGGGGCCGGTACGTGATAACACGGCACGGCCAGGTTTGGTCATTGGTTATCCGTGTTAAGTAACTACGAATGTAGGTTTCGAGTGTTTAAAAATAGAAATGTTAAGGAAGCAGGGGATTATGTGCCCTTGGGCAACTTTGGGCGTCGGAAAATTTTAATGTGAAAAACAAAAATTATTTCAAGATTTAATATTTATTATAATGCTTACTATGTACATAAAATACAAAAACACTTTTATCAACCAACCTAAACTTAGTAGGGCGCCCGGAGCAGGGGCGTATGTGCCCTTATAGTAAAGGCGGTACTGCCGTGAGAAATCGATAGAGGTTATTTATGAGACGTACTCAAGATGTATGTTTAAGGTACAACATAACTGAAGCGAGAGCTTCCAATCACTTATTTCATACAAGCATTCTCCATTACTACAATAGTGGCCAGCAATATAGTATGGACTCACGCTGCGAATCGCTTTGGATTGCTATTTATGTTTGTTAACCGATAGAATACAATTTATGTCTCAACTTTCAACGGATGTTTTTTTTTATCGAATGTTTAAACTCAGTGGCAAGTACACTTGACAGCAAATAAGTTTGATGAACATCATCTTTGTCATCGACGTCTTTGTCTAGAATGGAAACACTGTTGTTGATTGAAACAGCAACAAAACTGGCATAATCACGACGCCCTACAAATACCAAAATCAGAGGATATGAACGCCAATTTGAGGTTCGAATTCAATAATGATCTTTTTTATCAACCTCCATATTTTATTAGGATTTATTATGTAGACATAGAGCTTGTAATCTTTTTTGTTTCTTGCACTAAAGAAACCTATTTAAAAATGCTGAAAAATACCATCAAATCAAACTACACTAAAGAAGCCTATTTAAAAATGCAAAAAAAAATACCATCAAGTCAAACTACACAAGTTTTTCTCCTAACTGCAGTAGGAACGGTTAAATTTTTCCCCCACTTTCCTTTCCTGCGATCATTTGTCAAACGAGTTCGACGGAGTTCGACGGTGTAAGGAGGTATACTTGAGTAAGTAATTTCATTTCGCAAACTTGAACACGCCTGAAGCGGGACGCTTAATTTCCAGTCGGTCTACTGTAAGTTTCAAGTAAGATTACAAATGGTACATACATATAACAAAACTACCAAATGGTAAATACTAACAAATCTCAATTATGTTAATTGTATGCCGTAGGAACTCTTATCTGAATGTAGTTATTGTTTTGAAGTAAGCTGACGTACCTATTAATGTTTAAACAAGGAAAAATGCGAAATACAATATTTTTATTCTTAAAACGCAACATTTATGTTTATACATAAAAGGATAAATTTACTCACTGACATATCAACGCACAGCTCAACCCGCTGGCTCTTAAGGTTTGCACATATATTTCTTATAGGTATAATGTAGGCATATATTAATTCTTCTAAAAATATCCAGTGCAATACAACATAACACAAGCAAAAATAACAAACAGAGCAGATTGTAGAGACTAGGTACAATCTCTCTACAGGTTGTTTTATAGCCCAACAGAGCCGTATGTGGGTCCCCGAATACTTTACACATCATAAAATCCAATGAAATGTTTGTGTCCATACATCCCTTTTTTAGGAGAATTTTACGCGGTCGAGGCAAGGAAATCGAGGTTTGTGCCTCTAAACTGGTGATGCTTTTTTCTGGTTTAACGTACCGTGTGATTTAAGTACCTTATAACTTATGTGTTAAAATTGATGGAAGATTCTTTGTATAGTAAGCGGCACGATCGGCAGCGGCGCGGTCGTGAGCACACTATTAAACATAAAGTTTAAAAGTTATTAGAGTTAAGTTATTAAAGTTAAAGTTGTTAAAATGTATATATCGTGTGATTATACAGGGAGTTATGTGTGGAAAAACATTAACTCTCAGGACTATATTACTGACATCAAAAACAACAACTTTTGTTATATGACTTTTAATAATTCATCAGACTTCGATACAAAAATATTTAAATTCAACGCTATAATTGTTACGAACTCTAAGCATAACCAAATACTGTGTGACAGTGCATGGTAGGCTTAGCTACAACTTAATACAGAATTAAATGTATCACGTAGAACACCGAAATCTTGAAACATTGTTTTTGGTAGCAATAAATAAAATAGAGCTGGAGTAGATATAGATACAGATGGTCTATAGTGTTGGTGGGATATCTATCTCTTCCCACGAATATAAATTATAGTCACTATATGTATGATCACACGTTTAATTCAGTGCTTACAAATTGGTTTTATAGGTTAACAATAGCTAATTACACGTCTTGCATTTATGAATGACAGTTTAGAAGAAGAAGGGTCTCGCGGAGGAGAGGCGCGGGAGGAGGGCGCGTCGTTGGCGATAATGAGTGATGCGCCGGAACAATAGTTTATATATTATATCAATACTGAGCTTTCCCAGAAGGTTCCCAGAAGGCTGGCAGCGTTTCCTCTTTGGATAGCCAAGCTGACGCGTTGGCGGAAAAAGCTCCCCGCCCGCTGGTCTCCGGAGGTCTCGATCAATTTTGAAGACAAGGTGCGAGCAAAACGGCGAGCTTCGGACCCCCACGGTCCCAAGGTCTCGACCGCAAAAGACATAAAAATATAATTGGGCCCAATCGATGCATATTTTTTGAATTTTGACCGCCCCGCTGCCCCTGCAGCTTTACAAGTCGGCGGTGAGTGAGATGGTGCGAGTGTATCGACACATATGGCATCCCACACCAGCGACTTGCCGACACTCCAAGGGATCAAAGACATACCATCCGGTCTCTTGCCATCGCCCCGCGCAATACCGACTGGTTCCAGTACGGAAGGCACGTTAGCGACAACAAGAGCCCTGCGGATAATGTCATTAATAGCTGAGTGTCGTGATATTCGACCAGCACTTAGGGAGCACGAAAGCCCATGGTGGCCGAGCTCATTGACGAGGTCTCCGCAACGGCAGCGATAAGGCTGATTGGTCCTGCAACCAAGACGAAGACAAATACACAGACTTAATGTTATACGGTCTAACATTGTCCCGGTATTTGTAATAAATAAATAAATAAAATAAATAAATTTTGCCAAGTTTTTTCACATAGAGGCTTGTCCCACGCTCTCTGAGAGTGACTCAGGGTCGGTATATTTGTGCGATAATAATAATAATAGTATGTTAATTATTGTATAATTTATACATCAATTAAATATATTTTCATGGCATATTGAATAAATAAAATCCTACGTTGACATGGTAGCTTAAACTAATATGCCCAATGAATAACCATATATAACCCTTAAACGTCGACCCGCAGGAGAAGTAGAAAGGTAAGGGCTTCTGAGAAGTGGAAGGGCTTAGAAAAACATTCATGCTAAGCTTTGTTTTACATCGGTTCAAAACATAGGCGGCAGCGGAAAACATTTTTATAAAAATGTCGGCCATATCATTAGTATCATTACATATGATAAAATTATGGCGAAACACAAGCCTATAATTAACTCGCAACTCACGCCATCGACGGGGAGTCCATCCTCACACATTGAAACCAGAATTGTTTCGAACTCTGCGAGCCCAAAGGAGTTTTCTTCCGCGGGCGCTCAGACTGTGGAATGAGCTCCCCGCCGTAATTTTGCAATGGAGTGCAGCATGGGGTTCTTCAAGAAGGGTGTGAAGAGGTTTCTTCAGGGTCGGCAACGCGCGAGTGATACCCCTGGTGTTGCAAGCGTCCATAGGCTACGGTAACCACTTACCATCAGGCGGGCCATATGCTTGTTTGCCACCTTAGTGGTATAAAAAAAAAAAGATTGGAGCAGCACAGTGACCCACTAGTAGATGGAACATAAACGAAGTTGTGAAAATGCAAGGTACTCTTGAAAAGATTGATTAACTAATACTTGTTTATATACTCTAATAGCCAACAATAATTCTGACATCGATAATCTACCTTTTTAAAAGAATACATCGTATATCGCTCAAATACCTTGCATTGTACCAATTCCAACAATACAAAAGTATGAGTCCCTTAAAGGGCGTAATTCGGTCATAATCCCAAGAACAAAGGGTCCGAGCGGAGACAAAACAATGACACCCTATTTCAGAGGTCTATAATTCGGGATGTGAACGAGTTGTCCGCGGCTCCCTATCTTCGGTATAATGACAAAAGGTAACTATATATTTCAGTAGGTACATATCTTAATTTCCGATCCGATACGATTCCAATTCGATACGATTTCGGATCATGGAGAGGACATGCTGACCGTTTGGCACTATGCGATATATTTTCAATTCGAGAGTGGTAACCATCCAAGCAGATCCCAATCTAGTTTCATCCCAATTTAGTTTTTTCCTTAGCAACCGGACCTGACCTAAAGTTAACTAAGTATCTACTACTTAAGTGTGAAGATTCCTGTGAGTCCTGAAGGCCTTATAAACATAAAATGCTGTTTAACCAAAATTCTGATTATTTTTTCACATATTTATCAATCATTGTAAAACAATAGTGCCGATTCTGTTGTAAATCGCAATAAACTAATTTTAATTACATCACATCTCTTTCTTACAAAAAAATGGATAGCATATATTTAAAGCTATCTTTGCAGTTTTTATTCGCGGCTTAAATAGACGTAACCAATTTTGATGGCGACTAAAACAAGCAATCGGACTAATTTGACAGGACTACATTTCTTACATCCTTTTCTTATGTTTTTGTTAGAAAGAGATATAGTGAGAAGAAACTAGTTTAGTTGTAAACAACAGAATCAACACCCGTCACATTATTTACGTGGCTATTTGATCAGAATATGACTTACTTAGAGTTTTATTAGTAAGGCGGTTCGATTTAAAATTTTGTATCTTATACCTACTGGACGTGGATACACTTTCCAAATATTATGTCTAAGTAAGCTTTGTAGATTGTGGAGTTCTTTAAAATGCGACAGAATTTTTAATTAACCAAAAAAAAATAAGTAATAAGCCATCGAATATAAAAAATGGTTTTCGCTTGACCGGAGCCATGAAACCCTCCCTTGAAATTCATAATCCCAGACGTTTTGTCCCTCTAATTGGGTATTTACCATCTGAATTATTTTTTATTACTTCTTCTTAATTATAATTTCTGTGAAAGCTTTCCTTCGAAGTCCCGCTGAAGACTTAAAAGAAGGACAATTTTATTTCACAAAAGAACCACTTTTGCAAGTTTTCATGAGTTTCAATTAGTATTAGGTAAAATAATAAAGTAGGTTTACGAGGGTTTCAGGGCTGCTTAAAAACGTGACGTTTAAAAGAGTAAAGTTTACCTACCGTATATTTATGAAAATCCACCAAAAGTAGTATTGTTTTTTTTTATTTGTTTATCGTTATTAAAATATCATATTTCATGAACAAGAAACCTTCAGATTTTATCTGTGTATGCCGATTGCGCTGTTTATAATATATTTAAAAACTAATTATATATTTAACTCAATTTATTCAAATATTTCACCCAAATTACGTAATAAGTCGTTTATAACAGAAGCATCGCAAATAATCTGACTTCTTACTAATATTATAAACGCGAAAGTTTGTATGTATGGATGTTTGTTACTCTTTCACGCAAAAACTACAGAACGGATTTGGATGAAATTTGGCACACAGATAGAATATGCTCTGTATTAATACATAAGATAATTATATATAGAATAGGATAATTTTTAGTGTTTTTTTTGGTTGAGTACAGCATGGGGTTCTCAAATTTCTTCAAATTTCTTTATTTGTCAGTCACAGGTCAAATAATGGTATTATAAAATAGATCGTTTCACTGAGACTTGCCTAATAGGCGTACAAAAAAAATCGCACAAAATAAAATTAATTAAATGAGAAAAATAAAATAAACTAATAGCAAATTAATAAAAATTATTTTAAAGTCAAAAAATTACATATAAATGATAACTATAAATGAAAACATGTCAAATAATTCTTGAAAAAGGATTTGAAGAGATTTCTGCAGGGTCGACAACGCGCGAGTAACACCCCTGGTGTTGCAAGTGTCCATAGGCTGCGGTAACCACTTACCATCAGGCGGGCCGTATGCTTGTTTGCTACCTAAGTAGTATAAAAAAAATGTATCCCGGGAAAATATACGATCACTACCAGCCCTGGTCAGTGATAAATTCAGAGAGTAAGTTATTATTCAGAATGGGCGAAGGCCACAGACGCGTCGGTTGTCTCCACGTGAAATAGTAATGTTCGTATGAATACCAGTAAGTACATCTGTATGAATGCAATATTGTTATGCTGAACAGAGTGAGAATATGGTGACTCTCGGTAGAATAATTTTGAATACATTTTAAGAACTTATATTGAAAACAACCTACTTTTCAAAATAGTAAATTCTGTTTTAGATTCACCTACTCTTTTAGCGCGAGGTCCTTGTAGGATTCGAACCCACAACCTTCGTCACGGTATTAAGATTTATATGATAACTAATAGTCAATTCACTTATCTTTCAGTTAAGTACTTCTCATTCAAGTAGAACATTCTCGAAAAACGTACCTGAAATAAAAAAGAAAATAATTAGACACGTTTCATGGATTTACGAAAGGGAATCGGCTCGGATCCATCGGGGCATGAAATCTTCTGATTATTATCACGATTTCGCGAGTTTGCTGGGCTTCGTAAGCCCATTACACAGTGACACCTAAACCGTACACTCTTAACAAGACGGGCAATTTGCCATCTCTTTTTAATTCATTATGTTGTAAAGGGACAGAAGATGTGAGCGAGCCAATAAACGGTTTACGAGTAGCTGTTACGATCACGTTTCGCAGTCGTAATACGTTTTATGAATTAATACACAATTACATAAAAAGTAAAGCTCAATTATTGTGAATTTGGAGTTGTTTGATTGGACTATATTTAACCTATGTTTTTTTTCTTTTTTTTTTAAATTTTTAGGTCTACTGCAGTTCACTTGTGAGACGTGATCACGATCAATGCAACTTGGTTGAAACGTCGTGTTTGTATGTCAGTTACACCGTAACCAATAGCTATGAATTTAATTTATATTGGTATTTAAGAGAGGTAGAGCATGTTTATTCGCTCAAAGAGCAGCTCGACTGGGGAAGTACCTCCACCTTACAGAATACCGCAGCCAAATAACTTTATGTTGTGTAAAGTTGTGTTCCTGCGCGTGAGTAAGGTCGCCAGAGCTCATAGGGGTGGGGGGAAAGGTCGGTAACGCGTGAGCGATGCTTCTTGTGTTGCAAGCGTACATATGGCTACGGTAACCGCTTACCATCAGGTGGGCCGTATGCTTGTTTACAGACTAAGTTGTTTAAAAAAAAAAAACGAAAGATAAAATTAACAAGATAAAATCATATTAATATTCTTATTAATATCTATTCTGTACCAATATACTTACCTAATAAAGCAGACGATTTTTTCGTTTGTTTGTGTAAACCGGCTAAACTCTGCTAATAGGAAGCTACATTATCCCCGAGTATTATAGACTTTTTAACCGGGGAACGCGGGTGAAACCGCGGGTAAAAGCTAGTTATTCATAAAATAGCAGGATTTCGGGTCTTATCTGCAGGATATCCATCACATAAAAAATAATGTTCTTGCTTATTTTTTCAAACTTTCACAGCGTATTTGTTAGCCACAAGATAAATTTTGTTTTCAACACGTTTATTAAAGTTATTTATCACTGGAGCTGCCTCACCTTCGAAGTTTGATCAACCTTTATGAGAAAAAGAGCGAAAACCGACAAACAAGCAACTTTCGGTTACAAAGTTGATCGTTGGCTTTACTCGTATCATATTTGTGTAAACATCCTCTTTAATATACACATGTAGGATAAACCACACAGCAAGGAGTCTCGCGCGAATATTTTATTTACAAAAGCTATATGATGAACATTATGGTGCGTCCATGCTACGCGAATCGAGCACGAGCCGAGCCATGAACGAACCTACAACGAGCACGATGCTAATTTCATTGTTCGTGAAGAAACTGACAATCGTGCTCGTTCGAGGCTCGCAAGCCCGTCCACGCTACACTAATCGTGCTCGCAGTGTGCTCGTTCGTGGCTCGGCTCATGCTCGGTTAGCTAAGCATGGACGCACCATTAGATTATGTATGTACAGTCGAGGACATAAATATGTATACAATTAGTAAAATTCAACAGCGGTTTCCTCTTAAACTACTGATGAAATTATGAGATATTATAAAGGCAGAATCTTCTAACATATACTATTATGATTTGTGTAATAGCTTAACACTTAAATGTTAAACATGCGAGAAAATCGCTTTTGAATTTCAAAAAGTGTATACATATTTATGTCCTCGACTGTACATGGTTTAAGTTACGTTGTGTGAAAATACACGATTTCACTTTAGTTTATAATATTTTTCGTCCATTAGATTCGGAGAAAATAAGCTGTGACGGTCGGGATACGCACGTACACCCACGGAAATCTGATAGTGCAACTAATAAAAAGTCAAATTACATTATGAACATCAAACAATGATCTATCAAACGCAAAAGTTTGTAAGGATGAATGTTTGTTACTCAGGCAATAACTATTGAACGGATTTGGATTAAATTTGGTACAAAGATATAATATCTTCAGGATTAACGTATAGTATACTTTTTATCCCGGAAAACAATATATACCTCGGGAACGCGGGTGAAACCGTGTGACGGAAATTAGTCTCAATATATTTATGGTATGTTACACATGGAACGGCATAGATACGTCGACGCAACAATATTTCTTGTCGCACCGCTCACGTTTTATTTATTTGTTCAATTTTTATTATTTTCGTTTCGCGACGCGCCCGTGAATTTATCACCGTCCCAAAGTCTCGGTTCACGCAAGCTATTTGAATAGTTCTGCTTGAACAACTTTTCAGTTGCTATTGAAGAAAGATATTTGTTAAAACGCTCGTGGTGTAACAGGTTTAAGGTCACCGATCACTATAACAACACGGCTACGCCTCGGCACTTACCTTGCCATGCAAGTGAGGCCTTTAAATCGTTCAAGCGCAAGGTCTAAAAAATAAAAAATAAACTTCACAGATGTAGGTATCTTATATATAAAATTCTCGTGTCACAATGTTAGTTACCTTACTCCTCCGAAACGGCTTTACTGATTTTTTCCCAAATTTTATATGCATATTCAGTAGGTCTGAGAATCGGCTACTATCTATTTTTCATACCCCTAAGTGTAGGCACCACGCGAACGAAGTCACGCCGGTCAGCTAGTTAAACTATATGTTGTTCACACACAATCCGCCTAAATAAAATATCAAGCCCGTAAATTCCGTCCAGGATTGTAAATGTTTCTGGGTAATCGTGACTTAAGGGTGACAATGCTGTAGTCTCTTGGGTTTATGGTTGTAAAATAAACGTCTGGCCTGGTTGCGAATTGGACATAATACACCAGTAGATATATATTGGGTTACTTACAAATTGGAATTTAAGTGGCACTAAAAATAAAACTGGTCTTATTGGAGTTTATGACTGGATTAGACGGGTGATAAATAAATAAATAAATAAATAAATATCCTGGGACATTCCTCACACACGGTCATCTGATCCCAAATTAAGCAGAGCTTGTACTATGGAAACCAGATAACTGATATAATACATATACTACTTTTTGTTTGTAAATACATACTTAATATACATAATTACACCCAGACTCAGGACATACAGACATGTTCATGCACACAAATGCATGTCCTGTGTGGGAATCGAACCCACGACCTGCGGCGCTATAGGTTAAGACTCCACGTCTTAACCAACTGCGCCAACGGGCCCGTCAATAAATAAGATTAACCTAGCAGACTCGTATTACATTTAAATTATTATTTAATTTATATATAAACTAGCTGTCCCCCGCGGTTTCACCCGCGTTCCCGGCATAAAAAGTAGCCTCCATACTATTCGTTATTTATGCCAAATTTCATACTGATCTGTTGAGTAACTAAGGCGTGACAGCTTAACAAAGAAATAACTTATCAAACTCACTTTCACATTTATAATATTAGTTAGGATTCCAATTTTGAATAGTATTGTATTGCACCAAGTTTTTTGAATAAAATCGCATTCAGTTTTCAAACATGTGTCAAAATAAAATGTAATTTAAACACAGAATTTAAATCAAAAGTACTAAGGAGTATTGATATTAACTTCGATGCAAATCACCCCTAAAATAACTTTCTAACCCTTTTTAACCCCGTTTGGCGATGAGTTTCAATTAAATATGAAACACGTCTTCCATCAATTCTGTTAAAGAATGTTTATGCAAAATTTGAAGTAGATCGGACCAAGGAATAACGTTGTCCCATACAAACTTTGCCCCCGTTTTTCAGTAGAGTTCCTTAGGGGTAGAATTTCGAAAAATCCTTTCTTATCTGATGCCTACGTCATACAAAGAACACACCCTCCAAGTTTCAGGTCTCTACGATCAGCGGTTTAGGCTGTGCGTTGATTGTCAGTCAGTCATTCAGGACAAAGCATTTTATATGTATAGACTAGCAGACCCCCGCGGTTTCACCCGCGTACGGTTTGAATTTTCTCCTTCGAAAACCAATGCACGCCACTGATTATTAGACACAATAAATCAAACACAGATATTTTTACAATTAAAACTAAAAACCTATATTATACCTACACTAAAAAATCAAAATCAAAGAATCTTATTTAATTATTATAACAACAAATGAGAAAGGAATTAAATTAACTACAATTGAAATATTCTAATGAAATAGAGAAAATGAACTTTTTTTTTCTTTGGCGTCACACGGGTGTGTATTTTGCGAATTTCCAGTTATATTATGTAAGTTCTAGTCACAATAAATCACTTTCACATAGTCCTCATGCAGTCAGTCACCGTCCATAAAAGTCATGTTATACTTCAGTGGTGGTCATGTACTAAAACTCTTCACGGACTTTTGAAAAGACACGATACACATAATTCATTTCATTTCACTTCACTGGATTGATCATTATTGGATAAAATACCACCGATGATATGCAATAAAACTTTATGAATATAAAAATGAAAACGCAACGTCACTCTGCAAGTTCCCGCCAAAAAGTCCGAGGAAATTAACTTCCAAACAAATTTCGTATTCTAATCCGATTTAAATATTCTTTTATATTTGACATTCCAATTTTAAAGAGCATGACTGATCCAGAACAAAAGGCAGATAGAGCGCGCGAAACACGGGATTGAGGCCAAAAAAAGCAATTAGGTACAAATTGAAAAACACATACCTGGTATTCGCTTTTGAATATGCTATGTTTAAAAGCTGCTGTGTGCTAATTTATTAAAAAGAATGTGTTTTTCGTTAAATAAAGTTTTTTAAACAAAGCAAATACAAATTCAAAAGCGAATAAAAGTACGTGGATTACGTAACTTTATTGCAAAGAAATTCCGATTGAAATAACCTCTGAATCGGTAGAAATATTACAAAATCGGAAATGGTTCCATTTCTAATGAACCACCGTTTGTATTTGCATTTATCAGGACGTAAAAAAGTTATAAGAAAACCGCTATATTGAATCGATTTCAATTCGAAAATGATTAAAATTTAGTTACGTAATCGCCCCCCAGGTATGTGTTTTTCAATTTGTATTGCTGTTTTGGCCTCACTCCCGTGTTCCGTTCGCTCCATCTGCCTTATTCTGTAATCTGTGAAAATCGGATTGAGATTTCAAACATGTGTCAAAATAAAAAATGTTATTTAAATCAAAAGTACTAAGGAGTATTGATATCAACTTCGATGCAAATTACCCCTAAAATAACTTTCTACCCCTTTTTAGCCCCGTTTGGCGATGAGTTTCAATAAAATATGAAACACGTCTTCCATCAATTCTGTTAAAGAATGTTTATGCAAAATTTGAAGTAGATCGGACCAAGGAATCACGTTGTCCCATACAAACTTTGCCCCCGTTTTTCACCCCCTTAGGGGTAGAATTTCGGAAAATCCTGTCTTATCTGATGCCTACGTTATAGAAAGAACACACCCTCCAAGTTTCAGCTCTCTACGATCAGCGGTTTAGGCTGTGCGTTGATTGTCAGTCAGTCATTCAGGACAAAGCATTTTATATATATAGATAACTAGCTTATACTAAATGCTTCATCTAAATTGGTTCAGCCGTTTATGCGTCATTGGTGCCGATTCTGTTGTAAATCGCACTAAACTAATTTTAGTCACATCTCATCCCTTTCATAAGAACATTATTGAAAAAGGATAGAATATATTTAAAGGTGTCAAATTAATCTTTGCCGTCTTATTTGTGGGTATTAAGGGGTAGGCGTAACCGCGATAGATGGCGACTAAACTATTGAAAACAAGCATTTAACTAATTTGACACGACTAAATTTCTTAAAACCTTTTCTTATATTCTTTGTTAGAAAGAGACATGTGAGATTAAAATTAGTTTAGTTGTAAACAACAGAATCAGCACCATTGAGCTACAAACATTCAAATGTATACCTAATATTCAATCATTTGTTATACGAGCAAAAAAAATTATGCCACAAGATATACAAATATGGCGATATTTTTCTTATCATTATTTTATCCCCGTAGAAGAAGTATACATTTAAAATAAACTTGCTAATATATTATTTTACAAGATTATGTTTTATTCGTATAGTTTTTTTTCATTCGTCGAAGCATCTACATTTTTTTTTAGGAAATCATGTGATAACGAATTCGTGATGGAATCGAAAATAAGGGCCTGGTACCTTTAGTAAAATCTCAGCCAAAATACAATGCAATAAATACACTCGAATAATAGATTCAGAAATGATACTGCGGTGACGGCTCACTAAATCATCGTAAATAATTATCGTAATTCACGTTGAGGCCAGCATATATCACTCAAAATTATTGCAGTAGTCTGGCTAATATCTATTTTTGTCACTGTTGACATAATGTACCTACCTACTGTGAGTAATAGTTTGAAGCGCTGATAGCCAGTGTGGCGTTTGCGAGCCGGCCGGGCTCTAGCCTGTGCGGGCCCCCCTCGGGCCTCAGTCAGTACACGGCCACGGTAGTTAGGGTAGGAGGCCCCGCAGGTTAGGGCCCGCGATATATGTATAAAGTAGATAGTTCACACAAACTTAGATAGAAATGGAACAGAAAAAATAGAAAAATGTTGGACCCTGAGCAGAGGCCATCCCTACAACATGTCGGGAGCCACCCGGGCCCCGCCGGCCGAGGCCGACAATGATGATAGCTCGAATGTAGTGGTGAAGGTCTTCTGCAATGAGCTAGAGCTTCGTGGAAGAAACCATAGCACGGTGGTAGAGTTCTATGAAGTACCCGCCCGGCTGGCTATTATCTACTACTTTCCACTATCCTACTGTACACAGGAGAAGGTAATACGGAGTTTACGTCAAAAAGGTTACCTCGCGATGTTTTCTTCGAAAATAACCATAGTATATTATTCCCATAAAAATAATAAAAAGGTGCGAATACCTCGAAAGTTCTGCCCAAATAGGTACTTATAATAAAAATAAGGCCAATATTTTCACAAAAACTCGACTTCTTTATCGTAACATACTTGTTAACTTCGAAATACTTCGAATAACTTTCAAGTTCCATCTCTCAGATAACATCCGAGATGCTTTAATAAAAATATTTTATGTTCATTGGTGGAATTTATAACACGTGTAACTTTTTTGTTAAATTGAATTTGTGACTTTGTCGTTGTGCCGTGCTTGAGACTGTCAACTGCAAATGATCTCTGAAAACTGTTGTGGGATTTTACGCAGTTAAAGTTGTATTTTTAACCGACAAAAAAACGGAGGAGGTTTACAATTCGACGCGTATATTTTATTTTTAACCGACGAAAAGCAGGAGGAGGTTTACAAGTCGACCTGTATATATTCTTTTTTTATGTATAACTTTGTACAGAGTAGTCCGATTTTGATATTTCTTTTTTAGGGTTCCGTAGCCAAATGGCAAAAAACGGAACCCTTATAGATTCGTCATGTCTGTCTGTCTGTCTGTCTGTCTGTCTGTCTGTCCGTCCGTATGTCACAGTCATTTATTTCCGAAACTATAAGAACTATAATGTTGAAACTTGGTAAGTAGATGTATTCTGTGAGCCGCATTAAGATTTTCACACAAAAATAGAAAAAAAACAATAAATTTTGGGGGTTCCCCATACTTAGAACTGAAACTCAAAAATGTTTTTTTCATCAAACCCATAAGTGTGGGGTGTCTATGGATAGGTCTTCACAAATGATATTGAGGTTTCTAATATCATTTTTTTCTAAACTGAATAGTTTGCGCGAGAGACACTTCCAAAGTGGTAAAATGTGTGTCCCCCTCCCTGTAACTTCTAAAATAAGAGAATGATAAATCTATAAAAAATATATGATGTACATTACGGTGCAAACTTTCACCGAAAATTGGTTTGAACGAGATCTAGTAAGTAGTTTTTTTTTAATACGTCATAAATTGAAATTAATATCAAATACTCAGGTCTATACTACCATTTACTTATATACCTACAGGTTTGTACGGAACCCTCGGTGCGCGAGTCTGACTCGCACTTGGCCGGTTTTTTTATTGGATAGGGTCTACCTCAAGGTTGGTCCAGTATAATTTGGAAAAAATAAACCTACCCTAAGAGTGGGAAACCAAGGGTGATTTATAGTTCACTTGCAGATTTTAATGCTGAGTTTAGTAGATTATAGCCACAAAAAATTATATAAAAAAACAATTATTACAAAAAAAAATACATACGTAGGTTATTGGTTTGTCCCCGACTGCAATAACTTATAAAATTCAAGTTATATTAAAATTTCTATAGATTAAAGAGCTTGTTTTTCTCTTTTCAGTTATTTAAAAGGTTTATTATTTTTTGTATTTCTGTTTTCTCGGCGTTTAATTCTTTTTTTTTTTAGTTTTAGACTGCTAAAGACGCAGACAAGCATACGACCCGCTTGATAGTAAGCGGTTACCGTAGCCTATAAACGCTTGCAACAGCAGGGGTATCACTCGAGTTGCTATAGATAATCGCGCGACAAAAAAAAATAGAGTGGAATACTTTTATTTCTCTCCTATGTCGTTATAGGACTCGCGTTATAACAACGACAAGAACAACGTCATGTGTACGTTCGTTTGTTTAAACGCTTTAAAACCAGCCACAGTTTCCAAGGAAATCCAAATATAAACACGATTAAGACAATTTGCGAGGATTAAACTGAACAGCATCTCAGCGTAAGCCTTACTTAGGGTAGGGGGCCCCGCAGACTAGGGCCCGCGATCTATGTATAAAGTAGATAGTTCACACAAACTTAGATAGAAATGGAAAAGAAAAAAACGAAAAATGTTGGACCCTGAGCAAAAGCCATCCCTAAAACATGTTGTGGACTTTTGGGTAGCCACAAGTGAGTACTGAAAGTGGTTAAAAGATACCTTGATATAAATTTAATGTATTGATAAATAGGTGTTTGTAGCAAAACTTACTGACTTATTACATGAGATGGTTTAAGCCAAGTCTAGTTAAGCCGAGGCTTTTTATGATACTCCCTCTTTTTTTATATGACCTTAGTAAGTGAACGATATATTTAAAACCAGGGTTTTGCTAGATTTGCTTTAAACCAGAAGGGTAATGGTTTTCGGCTGGGATTTTGTTGAATAGAAAAAAATCAAGTTAAATAAAAATAAAAAATCGGTAATTTTATCACACGCATCTGATTCCAAACGTGGGAAAATGCTCATAAATAAGTAATAGAATAAAGCAATAATTTTTAATTTATTGACTATCAAGAAGATGTCAGTACCACCAGTACCTCCTTGATCAAGTGAGCGCCACGGTTGAGCAAAGACTTTCCGAGAGAAGAATCGAGTCTTATGACGCCTCACTTCTCATTCTTCATTCTTGATTCTCATCGCCTTCTTCTCTCACGCCTCAAAAACTTTGTGATTAGATTTTTTTTCATTTAGTTGTTGTTTGATTGTCTGTTATTATTAATTTAATGTAAGGAGACAGGTTATGTACCTACGTATGTGCCAGGCATACCTTTTACGCCGTAGGCTAAAAAAAAGGCTTTGGGTGGGGAGGCAGAAGCGCCCGTATGATAATGCCAACCCAAGGGATAGCAGATAAATTGAGCAGTTTCCCTTCGCACGAGACACGAATAAATATGCAATGAAAACACTCTTCCAATTATTCCCTTGGGAGTAGCTTCGAAGACATTATATACAATTGAATATACTTCAGTTTATTTCATCATGTTTTATGTAGATCCTCATAACATTATGCGGGTCCACTTAAGGAATGAAATTCATGTTAATGTATCTAATTCTGTGATTTGTATCTATATGTAACAGGTAAGAAAAGGATTTGTCTATCTTTCTTTATATATAAAATTCTACTGTACGTGTGTATGTCACTGAATTCCTCCTAAACGGCTGGACCGATTTGAATGATTTTTTGCATGCGTTTGGGTGGCGCCTTGGATGGTTTAGATTCACAAATCAGCCGGCAGATGGCGCTGCAGTCGGTAATATAACCTACATACCTACTGCAGCGCCATCTGCCATCTACGATTTCATTCAAATCGGTCCAGCCGTTTAGGAGGAGTTCAGTGACAAACACATGGTAGCACCACGCGAACGAAGTCGCGCCGGGCAGCTAGTACAAATATAAAATTGAAGTGTCTGTTTGTAATGTTAAAATAACAGCTTCTTACTTAATGCACATGAAAAATACGAAACTTATACAAAAAAAACCGGCCAAGTGCGAGTCAGACTCGCGCACCGAGGGTTCCGTACAAACCTGTAGGTATATAAGTAAATGGTAGTATAAACCTGAGTATTTGATATTAATTTCAATTTATGACCTATTAAAAAAAAACTACTTACTAGATCTCGTTCAAACCAATTTTCAGTGGAAGTTTGCACCGTAATGTACATCATATATTTTTTATAGATTTATCATTCTCTTATTTTAGAAGTAACAGGGGGGGGGACACACATTTTACCACTTTGGAAGTGTCTCTCGCGCAAACTATTCAGTTTAGAAAAAAATTATATTAGAAACCTCAATATCATTTTTGAAGACCAATCCATACCCCACACTTATGGGTTTGATGAAAAAAAATTTTTTGAGTTTCAGTTCTAATATGGGGAACCCCCAAAATTTATTGTTTTTTTTCTATTTTTGTGTGAAAATCTTAATGCGGTTCATAGAATACATCTACTTACCAAGTTTCAACATTATAGTTCTTATAGTTTCTGAAATAAATGGCTGTGACATACACGGACAGACAGACAGACAGACAGACAGACAGACAGACAGACAGACAGACAGACAGACATGACGAATCTATAAGGGTTCCGTTTTTTGCCATTTGGCTACGGAACCCTAAAAAGTGTGTTTCGGCTTAACTCCGAATATGCTGGACCGATTTTACGGGAATTTCACTGGCAGATAGCTGATGTTATAAGGAGTAACTTAGGCCTATTTTTATTTAAGAAAAAGAAAGAGGGCTCCGCCAAAAAAAACCGACCGCAGGTGAAGCCGCGGGGGTCCACTAGTAATACATAAATGATCAATTTACCTAAAAACATTACGACTTCAGTTCATGCTAATATTATTTTAAAATGCTTTAAGAAAGCAACAAAGACAGAGCTTTATTGGAAGAGGACCAGTTAAATAAACATACAACGGAAATAATACAGCGCATTATTGGGAATTACACCAGTTTTTGTCAACATTGACTTCGTGGTTAAACAGCGGCTTACTCGAAATTGTCAAACATTATAAACAACAGCAGTCACTTAAGCCTTAGAATAATAAAAGCCGTTGGAAAGGCTATGAGCCACTTTTTCTTCTAGACCTGCTGACGCAATATTTCTCTCTGCACGTGCCCTTTTACTACTTATCCTCTGGCTTATTACCACAAATATTATGCACAGTAATTTATTCCACAAACAATAAACGCGACCCCACCATTGCCCTTGCACACAGAACCAACATCGTGTGTTGTATATGGGAACTATGAACGTCCGTACATAGTTGCGGCACGAAGATTCCGCCCATAGCCGGGCCCGTTGGCGCAGTTGGTTAAGACTCTGGTCAAGATTCCACCTATTGCGCCGCAGGTCGTGGGTTCGATTCCCACACAGGACATGCATTTGTGTGCATGAACATGTCTGTATGTCCTGAGTCTGGGTGTAATTATGTATGTATTTACAAACAAAAAGTAGTATATGAATTATATCAGTTATCTGGTTTCCATAGCACAAGCTCTGCTTAGTTTGGGATCAGATGACCGTGTGTGAGAAATGACCCAGGATATTTATTATTATTTATTTATTTATTATTTATAACTCTCAGACCAAGAAAAAATTAAAGACGGAACGGTCTGTGTTATTAAGTGACGCAAGTAATAGGAAGCCGGTGTTCTTGTAAATACATTGTCTCACACATATGTACCATAGGAAGCCGATCGGTTGTCATTCCGTATTGAGACGTTGACAGTGACAATAAGGCTCAGTACCATTTGTGCCTGCTTGGGCCAGTACTGATTTTACTCACGGACACGTACGAAATTTTCGGCTTCACTTTCTTTATGCCATAGCTTTTCTACTTATTTTCATCATTCTAAGAACGACCAAATGAACACCGGGGAGTTGAGTTTGATAAAATAGCACATTTAAATCTTTAAACCGAGGAAAGTACTTACTACAAACCAGAACTCCTACGAAAAATAGCACCGAATTTCCATATTTATACTATAATGTAGGACAGTAAAGTTATCATGCTCACCGGCCATATTAATAAAATATGCATTATGCTAATAGAGCAATTTATGTAGATATAACATGGACACGGCACAAGCTAAAAGCGGTAACGGATATGAGTGTATTTTTGACCGTGTATAAATCAATGGTCCTGATTCTGTTGTTTACAACTAAACTAATTTTAATCTCACCATGTCTCTTTCCAACAAAGAACATAAGAATAGGATGTAAGAAAAGTCCTGTCAAATTAGTCCAATGCTTGTTTTCAATATAAATTTAGTCGCCGTCTATCGCGGCTACGCCTAAATACACGCAAAATATTATTTATTAATTAATTTGACAGCTTTAAATAAGTTCTGTCCCCTTTCAATAATGTTTGTAAGAAAGAGATGAGATGTGACTAAAATTTGTTTAGTGCGATTTACAACAAAATCGGCACCGTTATTCAGTTTCTACAAAGTTATTTTAGTATACCAGAGACCCGATACTTTGCATCAAAGATTATTGAGTGGAAATATTATATAATAAATTTTATTACGAAGATATGATAGTTTAAAAAAATATTTCTTTTGTAACTGTTTTCGCTTTACACTAATCGATTTAAAGAATTAAAGCTATACAATCCCGAGTCGTAATTTCACTCTACCAGCTTACAATTTACACCAAACGCTCAAGTGGACTCCAGGGAAAGAATGATGTCATAACGATATTAATGTAATAGAATTGAACCTCCAACATGCCACTGCGGGTAATTAAATAGGCTATTTAGTTGTAATATCTGTATATTACAGTTCATTAAGTTTGCAGCGTGAAGAGCTTCAGTTGAGTTCCAACTCTATTATAATCGTGATAGAATATTTAATGAGACAAGAAGCGGACGGAGGCTTCAAGGGAATTAAAGCTCTAATGAGAATGCACATGTACCTTAGGCATTTTACGGGAAGTCGGTATGATTAAATTTCACGAAAATGTAGTACAAAATACGTGTAATCGTAACGGCTGGATGAATTTGTATGTAATTTGACAGGGAAAAGATCGGTTTCCCTTCAAAAGCGAAGTTAACGTTAATTTTTTGTTGGTATGATCGTAGAACTCCAAGAGGAGGCGCTTTGCTTCGTCCTTCGTAGCCTCAGTGTGCACAGAGATTTCTGTCAGCCGCTATTCAAACTCTTTCTCTTTTGGGTGTTAAGATATTTATGCAGTGTCGGCAACCCCTGTTGTGCAAGCGTCTATAGGCTACGGTAACCTCTTACCATCAGGCGGGTCGTATGCTAGGAGGAGGCGCTTTGCTTCGTCCTTCGTATCCTCAGTGTGCACAGAGACTTCTCTCAACCGCTATTCAAACTCTTTCTCTTTTGGGTGTTAAGATATTTATACAGTGTCGGCAACATCTGGTGTGCAAGCGTCTATAAGCTACGGTAACCTCTTACCATCAGGCGGGTCGTATGCTACCTGAGTGGCATAAAATAAAATGTAATTCTTATAAAAATGCAACAGACAAACTTAGAAAAAAATAAGTAAAGCCAAGAAAAATGATAAGACTACATAACGTATCAAGTATCAACATTTCATTCCGTACAGAAAATTGCGTGAGGCGGAGCGAATAACCACATCTCCGTAAGGTTATTCTTGGACAATTAAGCCTGGAGCTTTACGATCCCGGACCGCTCTCCTGTTACTACCTTCATATAATAACTGTTGTAATAAAACACACCTTTGGATATGTATGTCTTAGAGGGTGTACATGTGTTTGGGTTTTCTTAGGATTTTCCTAAAGAATATTGGTTCAGTCAAAGCTATTTTTTCAGTTTACACTTTAAGAGGTTACTTATGAAGGAACCTTAAATGATTTTAAGTTTGGAACAGCTAGTTTATTTCGGCACTAGATGCCAAAATAAACTAGCTGTTACCAGAATGCTTATGAACCAGTTCCAATTTAAACAGTGTGCTGATGATCTTCAAACTGGTTGTAGCTAGAATTTTTGTTTTTTTTTAATTCAATAGCTTGCGTTTGGCCACACGACGGACGGGTCAGTGGTCAAACGCAAGTCCATAAGGGACGATGACGAAGCCTAAGATGGAACACGTTTACCCAAAAGAAACCTATTCACTCTGAACTTGAAAGTCCCTAGATTGTAAGAGTCCCATACAATAATTATATAACGTCACAAAACACGATACAATTACCTAACACATAACTTTTCAATTTCTTCTATTATACACAAAACTATAAACAAATACATACTCGGCTGTAATATAAATAAACAATATAAAACAAATTATAATACACTACTTTCATACTTTTTCAATTTGATAACCCTACCAATATAAAAAAGATAATCCGTAAAAAGTTAAGGGTAAATTATTTTCAGCTCATGGTCACCCTAACATTTCATATAGGGGTATCAACAGGCTGAGAGCAAATGAGTTTTCGTGGAAAGATCACGTAGAGCCCATTCCACGCTACGACGACGTCAGGCTAACGTGAAGAGCCAGTTCACACTAAAAGTGTTTCACAACTAATATATAGTTTTTATAAGCTGCTATAAACTTTTTTTTCTTTTTTTCTTCGTCTGAAACGTCTAATGTAAAAGAGCAGGGGGGAAATCCAAGTTAATTTCCGACTCTACTCTTCATTGTGATGAATTATTTAATTTTCAACGCAATACAAATAACAATAGTACAGTAGTACCCAACTGATAAGGCGCGTCGTGAATATTCGTTCGTACAGAAAAGATAGTATGGCCGAAGATTAACGAACGAATGCTAAAACTTACAATCAACCTTAGATCATTACTATAACGTTCATAATACACTGCACTGTACAATAAGGTTTATATAAGATGTTATTATCATTTTTAGCAACATTACGTTTTATACCAATATTTCTTTTGAAAATAAACAAATAATAACTGATATTCTTTTTTTCTAGTCACTCTAGTAGCGCATACAGTTTCAAGTAATATAACCGTCTGTCCGTCAGGTCGCGTGTCTGCATTTATAATCCATAGAGACCAAAACGTATAAACTCTACATGCACTGCCGATGTTCTGTTCCTTATTATAATTATTTATGGTTATGTTAAGAGGTCCAACATTTGGTAGGAATTGCTGAAGCTGAATGTTTTTTTAAATCAAATGACTAAGGAACGTCGTTTTCCCAATGGAGTCAGAATGGGGTACTTCAATAGATTATGATAGATTTTTTGTAGGGTCCGCAACACGCGAGTGATAACCCTGGTGTTACAAGCGTCTATAGACTACGGTAACCGCTTACCATGAGGCAGGCCGTATGCTTGATCGCGATACCTTAGTGGTATCAAAAAGGAGTTACGCATTGCAGATACCACAAAGTATCTACAACATTATATTAAGATTAACGAAAGATTTCTTATTGTTCCCAATTACGTATTGATTTAAAGACATTTTTCGGAACAAGTCTTTCCAAATTCACTTCTCTTCAAAATAACACCGTATCGTATAATCCTGTCATTATGAACCTGTTTTAAACAACCCATATAATGTCCCCTAATCAATAACTGTCCCTTCGTCCTTTATAAATTGCGACGCGTTTATATTAATGGTCACACCTTTCCGTTAAATGTGAAATTACCTTTCCAAAATCCTCTCGAGCGTTCTCTTTTTAGGGAAGTTTTAACTGAAATTAGGTTTTAGTGAAGGAAAACATCGTGGGGAAGCTATACCATAGTGTTAGAGTACTTTGGAGTACAACCAACAGTTTAACCGTTGATGTAGCTAATGTGTCGCTACGATATCGTTGAAGTTTTGTTACGAGAATCGAGCCACAGTTACGTGGATTACGTAACTTTATTGCTCTGAATCGGTAGAAATATTACAAAATCGGAAATGGTTCCATTTCTAATGAACCACTGTTTGTATTTGCGGTTATCAGAACGTAAAAAAGATATCAGAAAACCGCTATATTGAACCGATTTCAATTCGAAAATGATTGAAATTTAGTTACGTAATCGCCCCCCTGGTTTCCATAGCACAAGCTCTGCTTAGTTTGGCATCAGATAGCCAAGTGAGGAATGTCCCAAGATATTTATTTATTCTATCACTATCAATTTTAATAAAACCAGGTACTGCTATTAAAGTGAATATAGTAAAGTATTTCGACAAGATTGACTACAATAATAACTTTTCTTGTCGAAGAATATTAGAATTCCGCGAGTTTTAGACGATAAATATTTCATACATGCCTATGAAACTCTTGTTCAAGAAACGAACAGTTAAACTGTAGTTTCGTGTACCAATATATTGGCCAGAACTTTGCAAGTTTCATCCACTGCGCTAGGTTAACGAAGGTCCCTGTAAATAAATGAGATTGAAATAATCTTAGTTGTACTTGGCTGAGAATTTTGCGTGAAGTATTTCAGGTATTACTTTCAAGTTTAGACAATTTATCTGTTTTTTGTTTGAATCATAATTTTGATTCGTTCACTATTCAAATATTTCTGTTTATGGCATATTTATGATCAAAACGAACTAAGAGTTGGGTAATATTCACATATTTTTTTATACCACTAAGGTGGCATACAACATACGGCCCGCCTGATGGTAAGCAGTTACCGTAGCCTATGGACGCTTGCAACACCAGGGGTATCATTCGCGCGCTGCCGACCCTGAAGAAATCTCTTCACGCCCTTTTTGAAGAACCCAATGCTGTACTCCATTGGGAAAACATAAACATAGTACAGATATTCTATTTTAAAGAGTTATTCAATGTACCTAATATCATATTCCAAAAATCTCGCTGGAGTGTATCGGATCTTTCTTATACAAAGAAGCTGTAAAACACTTTCCACAATCGATCCACGCCGAAGACACCATATTCTTAAAATATCCCCGAGAAGACGTATACCCGCATAAGCAAACCTACAAATAAGTATATGCGCCGAGTTACACGCTTGAAGGCCTATAACCTCCTACAGGAACGATCACAGGGCTGGTTGAGGCATGAATAAGGGATGCACGGTAATACATTTGTATCTCTTCTAATTACTTAGGATTTCTGCGACGTTTCCTTTCCTTCGAGAATTTCTGGTAGGGAAATGTATAATTAATTCAAGATTCTACGTAGGGAGAGGATTAAACGGAAATCGATTATAGGTAAATGAATATTAGGTTACTTTTCACATGAATAGAGAGATAGAGAACCCGATTGAATCAGGATGTAAAGAAAGAAAAGAAGAAGAAGAAAGAAAATATATTTATTTTGAGGTACGTACGTATTTTAAGAAGTAAGTAGTTATGATGATTGTTTGCATTTTATTATTTTTATTTTATTATGTACCTAGTATAATTGCATTAAAACAGTTTAATTGAATCGTATGAGGTAGGCACTACTTTATTGTGAATATGCAATGCATACATTAAAATACGTACTCATTACAATACATTGACGGGCCAATTGGCGCAGTTGGTTAAGACTCTGGTAAAGATTCTAGCTATTACGCTGCAGGTCCTGGGTTCGATTCCCGCACAGGACATGCATTTGTGTGCATGAACATGTCTGCATGTCCTGAGTCTGGGTGTAATTATGTATATTAAGTATGTATTTACAAACAAAAAGTAGTATATGTATTATATCAGTTATCTGGTTTCCATAGTACAAGCTCCGCTTAGTTTGGGATCAGATGACCGTGTGTGAGGAATGCCCCAGGTTTTTTTTTTATACATGCATCCATAATCTCGCAACATTTTGCGGTTTATTACATACAACGACATACGTTTTATTTCATGCCTTAGTCCTGTAGCTATAATCATATAGCAATTATGTTGGTCCATGAGGCGTCTACGTGTAAAACGTCATTGTTACCATAACCAGCAGGGCTATTTTAAAACGTCGGATTCGATATCGGAAACGGATTCGAAAATTTCCGAGGCGAATTTCAGCAATTGCTTTTTTAATTTCCGAAAACTTTTCGATGAACCGAATTGATATTTCCGTAAAGAAACATCAAAATTATTCGAATTCGGAAATTAAATAGCAATTGCGGAAAATCGCCTCAGTAGTTTTTGAATCCGTTTCCGATATCGAATCCGAGCGTTTTAAAATAGCCCTGCTGGTCACATATTACTAATAAGCATATAACGATCTTATTATACTTTATAAAGGTTCATTTTTAAGTGAAGTGTTGGCTTGCGTAAAAGTTTCAAAAACCCACATAGTTCTCACATAAATTTTAACAGCACATAAACTGTCCTAATTCAAGAAGGTTGTAAGGTTCCCATAAATTACTTTCGCGCAGTTTATATAAGGGGGTAACGCGGCTATAAGTAATGGTTATAAGGCAGAACGGTGTAGAGGGGTCATGGATAGTCTCGTTATAATGGTAAAGAATGTATTTAAATGTTCGAAGTAAGAAGGTGGTAGTAGTAGTAGAGTAACGGAACTATATACAAAATTAATTTACTTTTATCATTAATAGTACCCGGGGTTCTAGCGCGTATCTTTGGTCCAATTTCATCCAATCAGGGCCCACGAATGGTTATCGTCGTACCGCGTCATTGGATGAAATCATTAATGGTGTTCGTTACGATTACCACAGCCCGGTTGGTTAACATGGCGTAGCTTGTTGTATAAATGAAAGATCAAAAAATACTAAAAGATTCGAACGTATCGGGGATCGAAACGAGGCGGAATTCTAATGCTTTGACTACTGGGCTATCGCTAATGTACATGCTGCAGTGAAATCCCTAATCTTACTATCCGTGTGAAATGTAAAAACTCGGAAAAACGCATTTTCCCAAAATTTAGACCGGCTCCTAGACTGGTTTTAATACATTTTTTACATGACCTTTGTGTACATTAATGTCATGACATTTGATATATAAGAGATGGAAAATAAAAAAATAATAAAAATTGTAGGACTTAGCCATTTCTCGAGAATTCCATACGAACATAATACCTTTGTGTATTTGTACTGAATCATGTAGCAGATAAATCTAATTTATTTGATGGTTCATATATAAATCATATATAATCATAATAAATAGGCTTTATTGATAAGGTTATTAACGTAAGCAATTGCAATTAAAAGAAACAATAATCTATATATATAAAATGCTTTGTCCTGAATGACTGAGAATCAACGCGCAGCCTAAACCGCTGATTGTAGAGACCTGAAACTTGGAGGGTGTGTTCTTTGTATGACGTAGGCATCCGATAAGAAAGGATTTTCCGAAATTCTACCCCTAAGGGGGTGAAAAACGGGTGCAAAGTTTGTATGGAACAACGTGATTCCTTGGTCCGATCTACTTCAAATTTTGCATAAACACTTCTTAACAGAATTGATGGAAGACGTGTTTCGTATTTTATTGAAAGTCATCGCCTAACGGGGTCAAAAAGGGGTACAAAGTTATTTTAGGGGTGATTTGCATCGAAGTTGATATCAATACTCCTTAGTACTTTTGATTTAAATAACTTTTTTTATTTTGACACATGTTTCAAATCTCAATCCGATTTTCACAGATTACAGAATAAGGCAGATGGAGCGAAAAGAACGCGGGAGTGAGGCCAAAAAAGAAATTATAAAAATTTAAAAACACATACCAGGGGGGCGATTAAGTAACTAAATTTCAATCATTTTCGAATTGAAAAAAAAAATTGCGGTTTTCTGATATCTTTTTTACGTTCTGATAACCGCAAATACAAACAGTGGTTCATTAGAAATGGAACCATTTCCGATTTTATAATATTTCTACCGATTCAGAGGTTATTTCAATCGGAATTTCATTGCAATAAAGTTACGTAATCCACGTACTGGTATTCGCTTTTGAATTTGTATTTGCTTTGTTTAAAAATCTTTAATTAACGAAAACTCTTATCAATGAATTAGGACACAGCAGCTTTTAAACATAGCAAATACAAATTCAAAAGCGAATACCAGGTATATGTTTTTCAATTTGTTGTTAAAAAAGCAATTAGTGCTTTTTTTGGCCTCACTCCCGTGTTTCGCGCGCTCAATCTGCCTTTGGTTCTGGAAACTGAAATGCTCTTTAAAATTGGAATGTCAAATATTAAAGAATATTTAAATCGGATTAGGATTCGAAATTTGTTTGGAAGTTCATTTTCTCGGACTTTTTGGCGGGAACTTGCAGAGTGACGTTGCGTTTTCATTTTTATTTTCATAAATTCGTGTATTTAGAGTTTTGGATGGTGACTGACTGCATGAGGACTATGTGAAAGTGATTTATTGTGACTAGAACTCATATAATATAACTGGAAATTGGCAAAATACACACACCGTGTGACGCCAATGAAAAAAAAAAGTTCATTTTCTCTATTTCATTAGAATATTTTGATAGTAGTTAATTTAATTTCTTTCTCATTTGTTGTTATAATAATTAAATTAGATTCTTTGAGTTCGATTTTTTAGTGTAGGTATAATATAGGTTTTTAGTTAATTGTAAAAATATCTGTGTTCGATTTGTTGTGTCTAATCACGGAACACTAATAATCAGTGGCGTGCATTGATTTTCGAAGGAGAAAATTCAAACCGTACGCGGGTGAAACCGCGGGGGTCTGCTAGTACAACATAAATAAGGAATTATATTTCTTGATACTTACACATTTACTTGTTAAAAGTATGTATGTATATAATTTTATAAATGAACATGACCATCCTTCTGGTTGCTATGTTTTGACACCTTAAACTACTTAATATATTTTGGTGAAAATTTGCAAACAATATAGTCTTAGAGATGGATGTATATATTTTCTTAGGTTTGTGTGACTCAATCTCACCTGGTATGTGCGACCAAAGTAGATAAGTAAACAAAGCCTAAAATCGATGGATCACCAGATTTTCAGTAAATATTGGTTCAACACATCAATTCGTATAGATTTTATTCGGTATATCTTCTTTCTTGTCTCTCTCTTGTATCTAACATTTTATTTTTAATGAACTAGCTACAAGTAGGTGATATTCTACAGAAAATTCTCACTAAAATATTCTTGAAGTTCTACCGTGGAGTTCATTAGGAGTGGAAGAATTTCCAACTGAATACCTATTACTTTCGTGAAACGTAGAGGCGTTAAAAGAACTCTTATTACTTAGCGCGCATTCATTCCATTCTTTAACGCAAATAAGCAGCTTTAATATTTTTAATGGTTTATGAAATGTATTAAACTAAATGTTGTGTGTAATACTTTTGTTATTTGTACTATGTCAGTGTATACAATAAAGAATATTTCATTCATTCATTCATTCATGTCTCACCCGCGTTCCTGGGATCCAAAGTAGACTAATGCCAAGTTTCAATAATTTACGGACCGTTATCGGTTAAGATTTATTAAAATTAAGACTCTTATATCTTTACTAATAATGAAGCAAATACCTCAAAGCTTTGCATAGCAGACCCTCCCATTTGGAAGGCTACTTCCATACGGGAGGGTCTTAATTTTACCGGTGATATAGCTATCACAGGCAAAATTAGCTTACGAAATGATCTATATGCCCAGTTTGGCAATAAAAAACCCTACCATTGGTGAGCAAAACGATTCGTATTTGTTTATTGAAACCCTCATTAGTCCCTCTGCATACCACAGGCTACGGGCGGCTAAGGGCTCAATCATTCAAGTTTCACTCGACCGTAGACTAAACTCAGAAAACATAAATATGATAAACATAAACAATCTCACAGCTAACAAAATGTATATAACCCTCTATTTATTTGAGGCATATAATTAAGGTTTATAACTGTTTCTACGTTACATAAGCATTGGTTCAATTCCCCTGGGGTTGTGTAAACCCCTATTTTATCAACTAAGCAAATTGGCCGTAGGCACTAACGTTCTATTTCCCTAGGCATACACCGACTTGAAATCTTGATGCTTGAGAAAGTTTTCGTGTTGTAGATTATAGAATATGTAAGAAACAAGGCCTGTTGGAAGTAATTTTGATAATATTTTAATTTGCAAATAAAGTTTTATTTTTAATTAGCGACCCGCCCCGGGGCGTCTACGTGTGGCGGAGTAGTTTTATCTGCTCGAAATGGTTTTTTCCGACATATTCCACTATCATCGTCATGTTTCAGCCAATTTACACGAAACAATAATTAATTATACACCTAATAATTCTCATGAATCACTTCGTCTGACGACGAACCGTAGGAAAATCGGTTAGGTAGTTTTTGAGTTTATCGCGTTCAGACAGAAAGACGCAGACTATGTTTTATAATATGTATGCAAGGATTAGGAACTGTCGTAAAATAAAATATTTTTTATTGCATGGTTTGCGATGAATGTGGCCGAAGGTGGTAAGTGCATAAAGCTTCATAGTAAACCGGTTCTCAAGTGCAGCTGCCGAAACAAACTGATACTAAAAAAAATAGTTTAATTTTTGTATAAGAAGTAAGCGGCACGAGTCGTGAGCACACTTTTGAACATAAAGTTTAAAGGGTCTTAGAGTTCAGTTATTAAAGTTAATGTTGTTAAAATATAAATTAAATAAGTTCATGTGGCCTTATTTAAATACATTTCAATAAATGAATTTAAATGCTTGAACTCTAATAACTATTAAAATTTATGTTTAAAAGTGTGCTCACGACTCGTGCCGCTTACTATATTTCTTTAACAATTTTTTTTTTTTTACAGTTCTATAATATCCGTACAGGCTTTTAGTGTAAATTGCCAGTATTCGAGGGGTCCACAAATCTTCGAGTAAATTATCAAGATTACCTTTTTCAATTCCGAAGATCCTGTTAAGATGAATGAGGGCTTTTGATGTGTCGGCACACCCTCACGCGGAGGCAACTTTAAGTAAATGTTTCAGATAATATTATAAACCTCATGTTTATCTACGTTAAATTGGACTACTTATATTATGTTATGATTAATTTTTTCTGCCTTCATTCTTTCATGTAAAAGTACAAATATTTTAAATTATATTGCAGTATTTTGATATATAATAATATTAAAGATCAAAATTGAGTAGACCAAATTATCATAAAAAATTTCAGTTGATGAATATGTAGGTATTTGGAATCTTATATTTACAATTAAAATCTATGTTATTTTTTTTCATTCTTTAGTTCAAATCAGTACTAATCAAAGTAAAAACAAATAGAATGATACAAATAACCTATTTATTTCGATTTCTGTAGGTACATACAACTAACGAAATCAAATAAAACCTACATACATACATCCTTTCATAAAAAAGGTGCGCAAATCTTTGAACCAAACAATATCACATAACGTAAAGGTACGTTCGCATTCGTTATTTCTAAAGACCGTTTCGGTCCCAAAAGAATGTTACTAATCGCCCATTACCGGGCTACGTCATCGGCCAATTCGGTCTGAGAGGCCAATAAAATGGAACAAAATGAACCTATTCATTTTCAGCTGTCAAACACCAACCATGGAATAGGTAGTGAGTGGATTTGTATGGAACGATCATCGTTAATCATTGTGTGATTTTGGCTGTGCAGTTAACTAAAGCTGGCACGTTCAACTCATTTACACGTTGCGCTTGTGTAGTGTCTGTGAATAAGCGCGCGGCGTGAGGAGCACTGCATGCGCATCATGAAAATTCTGTCCGTCTCTCTCGAGCGCCTTCAAGCTTATGAGTATGAAAGAGACAGTTATTGTTTTTCTTTTGCTACTGCTCATAAATACGAGTGTCTTTTTTGCATTCGTCCATTAGAAATTATTAGAAGATATAATGTAATAATATAACTATACGGGTGGATACGACAATACGACATTAAATAAAACCACGTAAAGTACTCATGTATACGATGAACTTTTACTATGGGACCAACATCGAAATCACAAAAAAAAAAATCAGCTTTTCATACATTTTTGCCGAGGAGACATGGCGTATTGTCGTATCCACCCCGTATAATATAACTGTATCATGAAATTGCACGTGTACTGTGAACTTTCGTTAACCGACTTGTATGTATTCCTTTTACTATCCATTGGTTTCGGAGCCCTAAAAATCAGTCCAAGAAGAAGTCAAACGACCCATTCCATTCAATTTCATAACAGAAGGACTTAACACACAATGTCATAAGAGGTGTTAACTTTCCATTCATACTTCGGAAACCAGGACTTGCTGAAGCTTAGAATATCCCGACTTTAGACCTACGATTACATAACGCCCGTATTGAAGATAAGTTATATCAACTACCCACCAACTGTAGTTTCGAAACACAATGGCGTCTAATCTGAGAGCGGGTTATATTTAATGCTATTGTATTTAGGATCGGAAGATGCGAGGTACAAAAGTTTGGTTTAATTGGTTTATTATAAGCTTTTACTAGGTTAAGTGGGACTCGGGATGGGGTATCAATGTTAATTACTATGATAGAGGAATAGAGACTTTATTAAAATAAACAAAAGGTATATTATCAGGGAGTTGTCCTATATTGTACATCCGGTGTATTTCATTTGTATCTTTCACTTTGTAAGCCAGATTCTTGGACGAACCAAGCGCCAGATTATTCGGCATTTAACATTTAAATTAATGGTTAAGTCAATTTTGAAAGCAGAACGATACTGTAAAAAAAACGTTAAGTTTAAATGTAGTATTTTCAATGAACGAAATGATGCTCCTTGGATTGAAATTGCAAAGCGTGAATGATTTTTGGTAACTTCAATCGAATGCAGCGCCGTTAAACAATTACACCGTAATGTTGGAATGTTCAGGCTAGCAACAAGCCATAAAACATAGGTAAGCAACGCGAACGTTAAGCCTATGTAAGTGGATAGAGGCTTCGGAAGCCCCGCGTGCCCTCGGCACACTCAAGTAACTACACTGTTACAGTCTGTTTATAATTAATTATACTTACTCCTTGGGCTTAAATACTTTTAATGCTCAGTGTATTGGAAAAGAGAGGTAGCTATATAATTAGATGATATTAGAATTAATTACTGCTTGACGGCAAATAATTTTGGAGTTGCGGGAATTCTCTCGCTTCTAGATATAAATTGGTAGACATTTTAAATATTATGGTACGCTTATAAAAAATATAGGTAAATAATCTCACGGTATAATAATGCATTTATATTGCAAAACGTAAAGTGAATCTAAAACTCGGGCAACAATTTAGAAGGGACAGTCAATTTAGAAATATCATCAGAAAATAAAATAATATCAGAAAATAAAATCGACTACAAAATTGACATTCACACCATTGACAAACAGTTTTTCCAGGCATAAATATTGTTATTCTACCACAGCTGAAATATAAAAAATGTATATCCATAATTGTTTCCGCGGGAATCGTTTGTTTGGCAGCATTTTGCGAAGCGACACATTCAATACGCAATGTACGTGTGCATATTTTATTCCGTATTGATCTAAAAGGCAGTGGGCTGAAATTGAATTGGCTATACTTTCGCATTCTTGTAGTAAATAGCCTTTTCAATATTCAGATTGCTTCGAAATGGAGCTGAATGGATCTCGTTACATAGTCAATATTCACCAGGATGTACGGGTACTGTAAGCTATATCTATAGCAGTGGCGTGCATTGGTTTTCGGACTAGGTAGGCAGAAGAAATCATTACCATACACACCTAAATATGCCTCTTAGAAAGATCATGTTTTTGACCAGATTCGTAAAATTGTTTAGGTCAGCGTATCATTCCACACACATTCATTAGCAAACAAAATACATAATAACAGAATAATAGATTCGAATAACAGCACCCAGATAGCCAGGTGTTTAATAAACATAATATTCTGTGTTAAAATGTCTAAGATTTTTACCTTTGTTTTGAATCCATGAATGTTTTGGAGTTGGTCTACAGCAAATTACCTACTATTTTCTACAAACAAAAACTGACTAAAGGACTAATTTATCGACACATTTCACCACAAAATTTCTTTATTTCACGCAGATACACTTCGCAAAATCACAATAAGTAAATAACAACAACATTGCATAAAATGCCAGCCAAACCATAAACAAACCAACACAAATAAATTGCGAAGTCCTATTTGAGTTGCTCTAATGTTGGTAAACTGTAGTTTTTTTAATTTGGGTGGGTTACTTTACTTACAACAGAGTAGGTAAGGTTACTTTTGGTCCATACATCGCGAATGTCAAATGTCAGTATGCTACGCATAGCAAAAGCATGATTTATGCTTTCGTCGTATTATCTTAAAGAAGTGTGTGTGTGTGTATGAATATGCCAAAATCGTTTTAGTGTGCGTGAATACGAGAGGCGAACTCGCGAGTGCGTGCGCGGGAAAGTTTGAAATTTCGTATTGAATGTTAGGTTAGATTTTTTATTTAAAATGATTATGTAGTTTAATTGAATCAATATATTATTTTTGAATCTTATGAGGTAGGCATTGCTTATTTGCCTATATGGAATGCACGCCACTGATCTATAGTATACTTGTAGTTGTAACCTTAACAATCTTCACAGCCACTATCGTATTACTTTAAAAATTAAGATTCTTTGAATTTAGATGGATCCACACATAGGTTTGTCATATTTTTGTGTGAATGCATCTAAATATATTAATATTACTCACTTTAATAGAATACCAGCAAGTAGTACTAAGTTATAAGTATTACAACTTAACAAAACAATAAGTAAATCAATACGTAAATTGGTAACGTTCTTAGTTTTTACATTGTTATTGCAAACAGAACCTTATGATAACAACAGTAAATTTCAAACATAAAAATCTTTTTTCAATAACAATACAAACTACTGTTTTGCTTACACAAAAAATACGACAAAGAACATTTCCACATTCATACCTCAAGACCTTATTGGTACAAAACCTTCAATATGTGAGTTAAACTAGCACTCGGCCGATTGTCACCCGGTGATAATAGTCGGGAGAATATCCTCCAACTTCGGTTAAATTGTCCGATACCCAGGGGGGATAAAAGATGGAAAGAATTCTGCAAATAAAACTTTTAGTTGCTCCTGCTTGGTATGGTTTGCGGATATTTTAGGTTATTTACCTATATGTATAGAAGGTATCGACATTTTGTATAGCGAGACAGTTCTCATACGTCACATATCACCCCCTTCCGCATCGCTCCACTACCGCAGGAACCTACTCAGTTTTGTGCTATGCCTGTAGTACCACTAGATACAATGTATCGAGAGCCTTGTTATGATTTTTCTAAACAATTATGTCATCTAAGTAGACAGATTACAGTTTTGTTTATTTGTTGCACTCAAATAGCTTTTATAGACAAGCTTTAGGACTTTTTATAGACTAATATTTCACCATAGTAAATGAAGATGTGGCCAATGGCGGCAAAGACACGATCCTAAAACTATAAGAAATAAAAATTCTAAAAACATAGCTGACAGAACCCGTTAGCTGCATTTAAACTTAAATGTTGATTGACCATGAGGGACAGCTAAGAAAGGGAATGTATACCTTACAAGTTGCTTCATCTTTAGAATCGGAGCGTATTGACGTCAATATTTTTCTTTTTTTAACCAAATCGATCGTGTGGACATATGTGGAGTACTATGACGTCACATGGGTTACATTTATAGCGCTGTGCTATATCAGACGAGGCTTTGAACCGGTTCGCTGGTCCGGAACATACCCTATTAACACGAGCGAAATATTTCATAGCGCGTTTTGTACAATTATATTTTGCTTTTGATGACAGTTCAATAAATTATATTTCGAAGAAAAAATAACGGGTTTACGTAATTGGATATCCAGTAGTGGCCACCACGGCAGCTATGATTATTCTCAATTCAAATTTAAAAGGAGAAATGTTTCATGATACATCTGTGAAACATGCGATAAGTTTATTGTCTGTTCTTCTCAGTTGAAGGTCGACTTCCGAACTGGTGGTAACTTCAACAGCTTTGACCTTCATAAGTGACCTACAATGGCCTAAATAAAATAAATGGCTATGATTTTGACTTTCAACCCATTTAAAATATTTCTTTAGAAGATCGCTCCAAAATAATTGTAATTTTTTACTTGCGGTATCGCTTTGATGAATAAAAAAGCTCTTCAGAGAATGACAGCTAAAGCTTTGGTCTCGTGATACCAACGTACAACGCTGCGATAACCGGCTCCTTAGCAGCGTCACGCTTGCCGCTCACTACTGACGCATAATGCGACAGAACAAGAGAACATTCTAGATGATTATGTGTCCGACATCGCATACCGTACACCGAAGCGTTGTGCGATGTGATCGGGAGACCAAAGCTTAATTAATTATCCACTATGAATGCAATCATTTTATGTTTATAATAGTTACAATTGTGAAACATGCTTTTAAATTTAGGTATGATTTGAATTCATTTCTATATATTATAAAGAGCCATTAGTTTCTAAATATTCCATTAAACCAGAACTTTTAGATTCGCCGTCTCCACTAACCTGCATGGTGTATTGGACAGTTTTCAGCTTAGGAAGTTACATCAGAGTTTCCAGTAAACTGTTGCTTACCTGAAAATAAGAGAAAGCAAATTGTTAATGCTTGCTTTAGAGTTCAATTTTGCATAAGTCATACACAAATTATCATATCACCACAAAAGTAAATAAATAAATATCCTGGGACATTCCTCACACACGGTCATATGATCCCAAACTAAGCAGAGCTTGTACTATCGAAACCAGATAACTGATATAATACATATACTACTTTTTGTTTTTTTTTAAATACATACTTAATATACATAATTATACCCAGACTCAGGACTAGGGATTGCAAAATCCGGATTTTTTTCAAATCCGGATTCAAAGTTTATCATCACCTATAAATCCGGATTATCCGGATTTTTCGGATTTTTGTATTTTTTTGTATTTTTGTTGTACGCGTAATTTATGCTTAATTATTAGTAGTTTGAAGAGAGATGTTCTATTTTATTGTATTTCCATTGCTTGCTTTGGAATAAAAGTTCAATTAAACTGCAAGTAATATTTAAAAAAAAATGGGCTTGTATTTGGCTACTGAGCCATCCATAAAGGATAATGACGAAGCCTAAGGTGGAGCACGCTAACCCAAATGGAACCTATTCATTCTGGTCGTGAAAGTCCCTAGATTCTAAGAGTCAGGAACTACAGTCGCCGGAAGCAAGTTCCACTCCCTTGCTGTCCGCATTATAATTGAGGATACAAAAGAAAAATTTTCCCCGTGTCTTGTGGTTCGGAGTAAAAATAGGGATGGTGGTTGGAATAAGGTTGAGCAATTCCTGCACACACTCTCAAAAATATATCCTGTACAAAACCGATAAGGCAAGCAACCTTTCTTCGATGGTCGAGCCTCGTGAGTTTCGTCATAATTAGTCTCATATTCGATGAGTCTTCTGGCTCGGCGGTTTATTGAGTCGAGGGCGAGAGCCTGGTGGAAAGGTCTCCGTTTGGTGGTGAAAAGACACACCTGCGTCATGGTGGCATTAAAAGTGACCAGATTGGCATTGCTCCAATCGGAGACTGCCTGTAATGTTACGTTCAAACGCTCTACCATGGCCTCTCGCAACAATTGGATCTATGACAACGGTGCTATCGTCTACGTACCCAAAGATACCGGGCTTCACCAGATCGTTAATATGCAGCAGAAATAAGGTTGCAGAGAGAACTGAATCTGATCTCTGTGGGATTGATTGCGAAAAGGTCCGACGAAAAACCGTCTATGACTACATGAATAGACCGTTCGCTCAGGAAATTGGAAATCCAAGCGCACAAACCACCAGAGATTTCATATGAAGGAAGCTTGCTTAGAAAGCGGGTGTGTCAGACCCTTTCAATAGTAAAAAAATCTGAGATCAGCCGATGTACAAAATGCTTTCAGCGGTAACCCGACTATATAGAACTATCATTCTTGATATTACGTTGTGCAAAGAGTTGTTACTCGCGCCGCGCGCGCATCGCCTCCATCTAAGACTCACTGGCCGACTTAACTATTAGCTAGATGGATGAGCGGTAGCAGTTAGCCGCGTGTGAGCCGAGCGGTGCATTGATTTCAGAGTAATACTGACCTAAATGTACTGGATATTTAATGAAAATTTTTAGTTAAACATCAATTATTATCAATTAAGATTAAAATTCGAAAAAACCGGATTTTATTCTCAATATTCGGATTTATAATAGGACCCTAAAATCCGGATTTTTCAGTCATTTTCGGATTTCGAAGTATCCGGATTGCAATCCCTACTCAGGACATACAGACATGTTCATGCACACAAATGCATGTCCTGTGCGGGAATCGAACCCACGACCTGCGGCGCAATAGGTGGAATATTTACCAGACACTTAGCCAACTGAGCCAACTGGCCCGTCGAAAAAAAAAAGTAAAACCAAAAAAACCTAAATAACTATTTCGAGCAAATAAGCCATAAGAATTCATAAGAGAGATATTTAAGGCAATTATTCTTTCTTTTTATTAACTTTGATAGGCAAGCCAAGCCGTAAAATCAAAACAATCACGAGATGAGACAACATGCACTAAGCGCGCCTCATTTTCCGCATGCATATTGAAATTATACCTTGAGTCTGCGAAGTGTCTGCCTTTTCCAATCACTTTAGCGACAATTACTTCACAGAATTGACCCGACACGGCAATGAAAATAAATCCCAGCGCAGAGTCCGATATGACGCCAAATACGTTTTCATTCGACAATCTAGACAGTTGGCACAATATTACATACATCAAATCGCTGGGGAACTACTACTAGGGCTGTGCTAGATGTCGTAGTCATTTGGATTACTGTCCTTTACACCAGATTTATAGATTATTAGTTTTTAAGTACCGGGGTATGTTAATTCTATATGAACTTATCGATGACGTGGGCTTGTGTGTATTGTAAACGACTTCTCGCTACATAACTAATAAAAGTGTCGGAACTTAACCAAATTACTTTGTAGAATTGGATAGCTTACGATGATATTACATATAACTTACTTTTTGAATACAGTGGATTCATTAGCGAAGATCTAATATCAGCAGCTGATATACTTGGAAATTATAATGCAACCAAGTTTAATATAAAATTGAAATGTATGACAGTATTGTGCATTTCATAGGGCACGAAAGCTATTCTGTCTCGCACGAGGTTGTATTAGAACCAGGCCATTCACTGTCGGGATACAAGGACGCATTCCGAACAGCCGGTGCACGGGTAGACTTGTGGCAGCCCTACAACGATCAATATTTGTGATTCACAAACGTAAATTGTCCAATTGTTCCGGACGTCATAAAGTATTGCTGGGGAATATCGCATTCAGATCAGAATTGAAAGCAGACTGGTGTTTTGGGACATGTTCGGTTCATTTTGTGCTAAATTATGATTGCGACAGTAATGTTGCATAATCGAGTGGTATTTTGTATCTATCTTTTATGCAAACATAAATTATGATAATTCAGTTTTCATTAAAATGTTACAAAAGCGGGTGGCTTTTACAAATATGCAACGGAACCAAACGAGGAGCCCGACCAACGAGGGCCAATAAAAACAATAGCCCCACGCCAAGCTAAGCATACTATAATCAACATTAAAAAGGTAATTTGAAAAGCACATGCATTCAATTCACTCGGGTCCATATAGGTCGTGAATAAGATTTCAGTTTTGGTACGGATAGGTAACCAGTAACCCAGTTCTTACGGGCTCGACACCACGGACCAACGATTCGGAAACGTCTCTATACATAGGATATAATAATATATATATTAGGAAGGAATGGAAGACGCGGTAGCTTTTGAAAGTGAAGCCAGTATTAGTAGCTATTGAGTTGGTAACTGGTCGTCTCATTCACTACACGTTAGATTCGAGGGATGTAGGGATGGCACAGCACAGTATCTTCTCAAAAATTTTATTCCTCATTTTTCTACCTGAGTTCTTGGGAACGTAACAAGGCGGCTTCGACAGGAGTTTTCGACAAAATCGCCAAAAACTAAACTGCTCGACCATTACCCACTACGAATTCAATCAAAATCTGGGTGTGCTAGTACCACTGTTTACTATGACGTCATGGGTGACGTCACCAGGGCTGTCACCACGGAGGCTTTGTTCCGGTTAATTTCCGACACGGAAACACCTCGGGAACTCTCGGCTACGTTCGGAAAAAAACCTTTTTTTTGCGACCTTTACGGCGTGAAGCAGGAAGTGAGAGGAATAATTATATTGCAATAGCAAACACTTACTGAAAATGTAGGTACACCCTTCGGCATGTAACTTGGCCAGCTTTCGGCTTTTCACTTTTAAGCTTTTTGCCATATGTGCTGGCTTTCAGTTGTTCTTTTCGCTTTAATTGCTTGTTATTATTCTATGGTGAGCCATAATACATTTTTAAACATCTGGTTCGGAATTCCGAGGCGGGACATTTGATTTTTTTCGAGTTAACCATAATAAAAAGGAAAACGAGTCGGGCCAAGTTACGTGCCGGCACCGGCAACTGGACCATTTCCATAAAATATTTATACCGAAACTCTGAAGTCTGACAAGTGATGTTTCAAGTTCATTATTTATTTTATTCGTTTACTGCCTATATAGTTCATCAACCGTTAAGCAAATACAACGTGATTGACTGTCGCATTTATAATATTAGTATTATTAAACATTACCCCCTAACTCATCAAACGCTATGAAACTAATTTAAATGGTCACTTAAATGAGGTCACCTCACTGTCATTGCCAAACAATGTGTCGTTATTTACGTGACCATTCATTATTATTAGTCTACAACTCATTGAACACGAGCTTAAACAGATATCACCAAAACAAAATTACAATATGCAGATATTCGCAAAATCTCAATATTCCAATGTACCAACATAACATATTAGGTACATACTTACCCACCTACGCGAAGGGGTATGTATTGTAAACAAACGCAAAATATTTACATATTTCCCTCACGAGCGGAACCTCCGGGTCATTTTACGAGCGGTCCGGGACCGATACGAAATACTAAAACTTTATTGTATATCAGTGGAACTTGGTGCGGAAAAATGAAACAAGCGGTCTTGCGGACTTTTTAATTTGGTAGCGTTCAGTCCGGTTAAAAGCCATGTGGTGACTGTTCGGAATTTGAATTGGTAAATTTTTCCGTGGCCAGTGTGGTTTGATCGAATAGGGTAGTCTCATGCGGTTTATGGTGGACTACGATACTGGTATTACTGTTATAGTTTAGAAATGAGGTCGTCTTAAAATATGATAAGTGCCAGCCATCGAGGAACAATCCCTTAGAGTAGAATACCGAGCAATCCGATTCCGAAACTAGTCAGTGATTTGTCACTGATTTTGAACATTGAAGGACCAATCACTGCATCGTGTGTTCTTGACTTGGCCAATCAGAGCGCATGAGTCCTTGTCTTAGCCAATCAGAGCGCATTCTCGATGGTGGCAAATTGGCGGAATAGATTGCAAGCAAAAACAACGTCATTACGCTTCTTTGGGTTAATTGTTCGAAGGTGCCCAGCCCATGCTTTTAACCTTCAATGATTTCAAAAAAGGAGAAGGTTCTTAATTCGGTTGTATTTTTTTTTGGTTGTTACCTAGTTCTTCATTTAATTTCCGATTTGGAAAATTCTTTTTTGGTTAAGAATAGTATACTTTCCGTTTCGTCCCATTGTCATCACGTCAGGATTTGATTATTTTTTAGTATACTTTGAAGTCGGTTTAAGTCTTTTGTAAAACATTTTTCTATTATTGTATTTAACAATATCAACGTGGCATAGATTGGCAAGTGCCTAGGTCCGAGAGAGCCGTTTACAACAGGAGTTGAAACTTATACTCAATTTTATATCGCGGTCGACTAACAATAATACTGGTACAGTGAGCGTCGTTATAAGTTTATTACTAGACAGGCCGCATGACGAAAATACATGGGTATATAAAGCACTCCGCACGTCGTTTGGCTAACTTTTATGTGCTATTGTGGGTAGTCCAGTTAGTTCGTGAACGTCGAAATGACTTCTTAACAATGTTATCCTATTTAATCGGTATTTATTCCAACAAATATGTACAAATTAAAATCTAACCTAATCTAATCTTACCAATGAATTGCTGAATTTCTTGCCGGAGTCTTCTCGGTTAAAGTATATTACGAACCGGTCGCGGTATTAGATTCTATTCCTAAAATTTTCATCACTCTAAAAAAAAAGTAGTTAAATGCCCATGTGTAAAAAATCCTACTAAAAACAAGCAAAAAAATAAATTCGTCCGTATAGTTGGCCCTAAAACAACCCCATCCATCCGTCAGGGCGATACATTGTTAATCCCAACAAATCGCGGGATCCAACTTTCAAAGTGTCTGATTACACCCTTAGCTAAATTTGTTTTATACAAATAGGGATCAGCGGGTATAAATATAAAGTAAAATTGTTTCAATCAGTTACTACTATACTATTTGAAATTGTATGTAGTGTTGTATTGACGGGCCAGTTGGCGCAGTTGGTTAAGACTCTGGTAAAGATTCCACCTATTGCGCCGCAGGTCGTGGGTTCGATCCCCACACAGGACATGCATTTGTGTGCATGAACATGTCTGTATGTCCTGAGTCTGGGTGTAATTATGTATATTAAGTATGTATTTACAAACAAAAAGTAGTATATGTATTATATCAGTTATCTGGTTTCCATAGTACAAGCTCTGCTTAGTTTGGGATCAGATGACCGTGTGTGAGGAATGTCCCAGGATATTTAGGATTTAGGATATGCAATATATTAAGTTGCATATATATCTTCTTGTATTAGCTCATGTACTTTCTTTATAGACTGAGAGATTATATTCCTTACCCTATGTTCTTGTTAGACCACAAACAAAACTGGCTCTGAAGTACAGCTGTTGGAACACACCTATAGGTGCTTAGCGATACGTTTTCAACTTGAGTGGTAGCCAGCCAGGTGGGTACTATATAGAAAGTACTCTACCACCGTGCTATGGTTTCCTAACGATGTTTTCCTTCACCGAAAGCTCATGCTCATTGTAGGATTCGAACCCGGGTACTATATACAAAGTACTCTACCACCGTGCTTTAGTTTCATCACGCTGTTTTCCTTCCCCGAAAGCTCAAGCTCATTGTAGGATTCGAACCCTTTGTGTGCATGAACATGTCTGTATGTCCTGAGTCTGGGTGTAATTATGTATATTAAGTATGTATTTATAAACAAAAAGTAGCATAATAATATGTATTATATCAGTTATAGCCCAAGAGCCCACGACGATCTGACCTTCGTCATTTTATAAAACCTGAGAGTTTCTCTGTGTATGTACCTAATAGAGGTAAAAACCATCCCCGAATATGAAGTTTGGATCGCGGTGGCTTTGGAAGTTATCAGGTAGCAAAGGTGTCAAAAATTGCACCTCAAATTCGTTAAAGTATAAAGGTCAGTTTTTATATATTTTATTTGGACTAATATTAGAAATCACGTCGTCCATTGTCAGACACTTTGAATGGTGGAAACCCCCTGTCTGACACCCTTAAAGTATTAAAAAATATTATTCAACTTTCGTCATTTTATAAAAGCTGAAATTTATATATGTTACTTGGCGAACTATCAAAAGATGATATCTCAGTTGTCAGACACTTTCGATGGTGGCTTTGCCGTGTCAGACACATTAAAGGTCTACCGTAGGTGTGAGCGCGAGGTATGTTCAATGTGATTTTTTTTTACAAACGAAAAGAGATAGACACATAGTTATTTCGGAGAGTTTTTAGATTAAAACATGAAATTTAATAAATCATGCAAAAAAGTCTACATCAATGACCCAGTTTTAGAGTTACAGATCAAAATTCTAAAAAAATTCAATTTTTTGAACATTTTTTTATATAATATCGTTATTTTTATTAGGTTTTTTTCCATATATTTTTTTTATTTCATCTTATCAACTAGATAAACTTTCTAGCTTTCAAATGACACTACTTTGAACAAAATACACCGATTACTTAAAAAGAAACAAGGAAAAACTAATAGATGAGCATTACATTAAAAAAATTATTAATGCGCAAAACGCACTATTAAGGCACTATTTGTATTTATTTACTTGGAGTGTAAAGAATTAACGTTAATTCTTCCATAGGTACTAATTTATTGTAAACGCAAACGCGATAGGTAGTTTACTCACGTAAATTCTATACACTCGGGGTACCTACTGAACCATATTTTCATTTACCACTATACCATATTTTCAAGGGTGTCAGTTTTTATATATTTTATTTGGAATAATATTAGAAATCATGTCGTCCATTGTCAGACACTTTGAACGGTGGAAACCCCCTGTCTCACCCTTAAAGAATTAAAAAATATTATTCAACTTTCGTATTGTTTTTTTAGATTTTTGATCTGTAACTCTAAAACTGGGTCATTGATGTAGAATTTTTTGCATGATTTATTAAATTTCATGATTTAATCTACAAACTCTCCAAAATAACTATGGGTGTATAACTTTTCGTTTTAAAAAAAATAATCACATTGAATATTCCTCGCGCTCGCACCTACGGTAGACCTTTAAGTGTCTGACACGGCAAAGCCATAATCGAAAGTGTCTGACAACTGAGAAATGATCTTTTGATAGTTCGTCAAGTAACATATATAAATGCCAGCTTTTATAAAATAACGAAAGTTGAATAATATTTTAAGGGTGTGACAGGGGGTTTCCACCGTTCAAAGTGTCTGACAATGGACGACGTGATTTCTAATGGTGCGTCGATGCTACGCGAATCGAGCACGAGCCGAGCCACGAACGTACCGACAACGAGCACGATGCGAATCCCTCTGTACGTGAAAAAACTGACAATGGCGCAAGGCTCGCAAGTCCGTCCACGCTACGCGAATCATGCTCGTTCGAGGCTCGGCTCGTGCTCGGTTCGCCAAGCATGGACGCACCATAATATTATTCCAAATAAAATATGTAAAAACTGACACCCTTGAAAATATGGTATAGTGGTAAATGAAAATATGGTTCAGTAGGTACCCCGAGTGTAAAGAATTTACGTGAGTAAACTACCTATCGCGTTTGCGTTTACAATAAATTAGTACCTATGGAAGAATTAACGTTAATTCTTTACACTCCAAGTAAATAAATACAAATAGTGCCTTAATAGTGCGTTTTGCGCATAATTAATTTTTTAATGTAATGCTCATCTATTAGTCTTTCCTTGTTTCTATTTAAGTAATGTCTACATGTCAAAAGTCTACATCAATGACCCAGTTTTAGAGTTACAGATCAAAAATCTAAAAAAACAATACGAAAGTTGAATAATATTTTTTAATACTTTAAGGGTGTGACAGGGGGTTTTTCCACCGTTCAAAGTGTCTGACAATGGACGACGTGATTTCTAATATTATTCCAAATAAAATATATAAAAACTGACACCCTTGAAAATATGGTATAGTGGTAAATGAAAATATGGTTCAGTAGGTACCCCGAGTGTAAAGAATTAACGTGAGTAAACTACCTATCGCGTTTGCGTTTACAATAAATTAGTACCTATGGAAGAATTAACGTTAATTCTTTACACTCCAAGTAAATAAATACAAATAGTGCATTAATAGTGCGTTTTGCGCATTAATTATTTTTACACTTCCCATCCGTTTTGGCGGCCTAGGCATAAGAAAAATTTCCAGTGTAGCTCTTCCTGCATTTTTATCTTCCAGCCACAGTACTTACAATCTCTTCAAAAAAATTATATATAAGTCTTTAGGTGAATCAAACATAGAAATTTCGGACTGTGCGGAAGCTAAAAATACTTGGATTGCAGCTTGCCCAAGTGAAAGTTTTCCCGAAAACCCTTTAATTCAGAGGCAATGGGACGAGCCGCTCTGCAAACAAGTTCACTCAAGCCTCTTGTGTAACTCTGAAAGCCTTGCAGAGCGAGCTCGTCTTCTTGCTGTTTCCGAGAGAGAGTCTGGCTATTGGCTCCAGGCATTGCCCTCTGCTAACGTCGGCACTTTACTAACAAATAGCACTTTTTCTTTAGCAATAGGTCTGCGACTGGGCTCAAACACCAATGAGCCCCACCGCTGCCTGGAGAGAGTGTCGACAGTTACGGCCACCACGGTCTTTCCTGCCGCCGCAGTGCTGGTCGACTACCGCGACACGCAGCCATTAATGACGTCATCCGCAGGGCCCTTGCTACCGTTAACGTGCCGGCTTTACTTGAGCCGAACGGTATCGCACGTGACGATGGCAAGAGGCCCGACGGTATGACGTTAATTCCCTGGAGTCGAGGAAGACCTTTAGTCTGGGATGCGACGTGTGTTGATACGCTGGCACCGTCGCACCTTCAGTCCACCTCCAGGGCATCTGGCACAGCGGCATCGACAGCTGAGAGCTCCAAGAGGCGCAAGTATGCAGCCCTTGGCGACGGCTACATATTTGTGCCTTTTGGAGTAGAAACTCTGGGGCCTTGGGGCCCGGAAGCGCGGTCTTTTTTTAAAGAACTGTCGACACGCCTCGTTAAGTTATCTGGTGACCAGAGGGCTGGTTCTTACCTCGGACAAAGGATTAGCCTAGCTATCCAACGAGGTAATGCTGCCAGCCTTCTGGGTACATTACCCACGGGCAGTGACCTAAACTCGATATTTTATCTATAATATCGATTTTAGAAAAATATATAATAGAATAGGAATTGTAAAATTTGTACATATTTTTATTTTTATTTTGTTATTTATCTATTAATTAGTTTAGTTTTTATTTATTATCATAAGTGTTTAATATATAATTAAAATCTTGTAATTATTTTTTTAATGTAATGCTCATCTATTAGTTTTTCCTTGTTTCTTTTTAAGTAATCGGTGTATTTTGTTCAAAGTAGTGTCATTTGAAAGCTAGAAAGTTTATCTAGTTGATAAGATGAAATAAAAAAAATATATAGAACAAAAACCTAATAAAAATAACGATATTATATAAAAAAACGTTCAAAAAATTGAGATTTTTTTGAATTTTGATCTGTAACTCTAAAACTGGGTCATTGATGTAGACTTTTTTTGCATGATTTATTAAATTTCAGGATTTAATCTACAAACTCTCCAAAATAACTATGTGTCTATCTCTTTTCGTTTGTAAAAAAAAATCACATTGAATATACCTCGCGCTCACACCTACGGTAGACCTTTAATGTGTCTGACACGGCAAAGCCACCATCGAAAGTGTCTGACAACTGAGATATCATCTTTTGATAGTTCGCCAAGTAACATATATAAATTTCAGCTTTTATAAAATGACGAAAGTTGAATAATATTTTTTAATACTTTAAGGGTGTCAGACAGGGGGTTTCCACCGTTCAAAGTGTCTGACAATGGACGACGTGATTTCTAATATTAGTCCAAATAAAATATATAAAAACTGACCTTTATACTTTAACGAATTTGAAGTGCAATTTTTGACACCTTTGCTACCTGATAACTTCCAAAGCCACCGCGATCCAAACTTCATATTCGGGGATGGTTTTTATCTCTATTAGGGACATACACAGAGAAACTCTCAGGTTTTATAAAATGACGAAGGTCAGATCGTCGTGGGCTCTTCCTCTATTATCTGGTTTCCATAGTACAAGCTCTGCTTAATTTGGGATCAGATGACCGTGTGTGACGAATGTCTCAGGATATTTATTAATATTTATCTTGGACGATTTAAATCGTTCAATATATTTATCCTCACGCCTTGATAGCAAGTGCCTTCGTAATCAAACTAAAACGTGACACATTGGCCGGAGACAAAAAGGAGGTAATTTATCGCCACTCGTTTACGAGAGATCCAAGTCACATGGTCCTTGGAGCGATTCCGTCGGCAATCGTTTTAAATTGATTACCCGCTAATTATCTCGAGATATACGGTGTGGTGGTAAACTTTGTTCCATGTCATTTATGTATTTTTTGAGGTTTATCTTTATTACTTCTAGAGGAAGAATTTGATACTTGGTTTTTATATTAAAAATGCATATTTTCGTTGAACGTTTAATGGAAAAGATAACTCACTTATTTTTAATGATGTTGGCTTTTTAACTGTAGATGTTATCGGAGTTAAATCGTTAGTTTTAGTACCATAGTGATAAGTAACTTTCATTTAAACGATTTCATTTACTTTGAGCTTTTTAATCGTATGTTATATTATTGGAAATGCACTATATTCACCAAATCTATAAGGGCTTCCAAAAACGTCTACAAAATTTCATCGGTGTTTGTATGTATATGTATTTATGTTTGTCCACGCATATCTCTGATGCTATTAATCGGATTGTGACCATATTTTATTGGTTTACATTTACTTCAACTTAGGGAACAGTCCAAGTTTCATCCAAATCGGTTCAGTAGTTTTCAAGATTAGGACTAATATATGTGACGGCCTGGCTTCTTCATCCAGTTTCTTCTTCAGTTTCTTCCTGCTTCGAGCTACGGGTGTGGTGTCAAAGAGAAAACATCTCAAAACCTTGGTGAAATACTAGTGCATGTAAGAAAAACAAAAAATTAAGCGAAATATTTTCAATGGAAAATACGTACGTCAGATTAGAGTCATTTCATACTTTTTAGTGCATATTGAAGCAGTTTTATTTTTTAAATTACTTATTTATTATTTATAACTCTTCTAGCTTTCCGCCCGCGGTTTCACCTACGCCCCGTTCTTTACCAACCCTACCTACCCTAACCTACTTTTTGCGGTTACCGATTACGGTCTATATAGTTGCATGAAACACTAGGGCTAATTATATTTTAAATGGTCCTCCATTCAAAAACCTCTGTTTCCAACAGCAACGCGACACAATAAAGAATTCCAATCGGCACACAATAAATGACCGCACGTTAATTCGCATAAAGACATCGTTTGTGCGCCTAAGTACACTAATTTATTCGGTAGTCGGCAGACTTGCCGAAGCGATATTAAACATCGTAAATAGATCGTTAATACGATCAGAAGGTAACTGATTCTGTTTACGGAATCGGTTCAGATTTAGGCAAGGTATTCGCTTGATTGGGTGCGCGATTATCATTCCCTTTGCGAATAAATTTAGGATATTTCTGGCAACCCCTTCGATAGCGGGAAGGTTTTCACTTGAGTAATTCATTATAAAAATATACATAATAATAATAAATATCCTGGGACATTCCTCACACACGGTCATCTGATCCCAAACTAAGCAGAGCTTGTACTGTGGAAACCAGATAACTGATATAATACATATACTACTTTTTGTTTGTAAATACATAAGTGTACATAATTACACCCAGACTCAGGACATACAGACATGTTCATGCACACAAATGCATGTCCTGTGTGGCAATCGAACCCACGACCTGCGGCGCTATAGGTTAAGACTCCACGTCTTAACCAACTGTGCCAACGGGCCCGTGATATCATTGTTTATATTTGTTAACCTGTTGATATGAGAGACATCATATATCTGCTTCTAACCAAATGCTCATATTACAGTTTACACTATTGCTATTAGAACTTTGAAATTAATAAAATTACATTGTTACTAAATACTCCATAAAATTTGCAGTTTTTGCTTTCAATCGATCGTCGTAAATATTTATCAGAATAGAAACGAAATTTTGGACTCAAACAAAAATATATTCATCAATCACATTACACACGACACTTTTAATAGCTGTATGAGGCCTAAAAGACACCTAACTAATGTGTAATTAACATAGAATTATATATACATACCTACTCCTCGAAACACCGAAAAAATACAGGACGAATTCGGATAAGGACGGTTCAAAATATGACAAAACACAACGATAGATTATAAACTATCGAGAATGAATATGATTGCGTTATATTGTAAGCAGTATGGAGATTTTATAATCTCGCTACATATATTATAAACTAACGGTGTTCACAAAATTACGGTGACATATATATTATAGTACAGTAGTCCCAACTAATATGGCTTACCGATGTACCTGCGCAGAAGATACATTTTCAAAGCGCGGGAAATGCTATTGGTCGGCAGCTGCCGCCATGTGTGCAGAGGGGCTTGACTTGCGAGTGAGACGGCACTAACAGCTGCAGTGTATTATGAACCTTATAGTAGTGATCTAAGCTTGATTGTAAGTTTAAAGCATTCTTTCGTTAATCTTCGGGCCATACTTTCTTTTCTGTGCGAACGAAGATTCACGACGCGCCTTATCAGTTGGGTACTACTGTAAAGCTTTCGAACGTTATCGCGGCTATATACTACCCTGCACCATTCAGTCCCTTCACCTCCCAGCATCATCACATCCAACTCTTTTATTCCATAACCTTACTTCCTGATAGATGACATATTTTGGGGAAACGTTCGGACAAATGACATCTCTTCTCCCAACTCCTCAGTCGTCACTATCATCATAAAGATAAACCTCCGCCAATTGATTCCCTCAATAATGCCCAATTCCGGTCCCGGAAATGACGTATTGACAAATATTCCCTCATGATAATGTCAATATTTTTCCTCTGTTAGTTATTTCTTTTGACGTTTTCAGGCTACTTGACACTTGGGCTTGTTTCGGATAAAATTGGTTCAACGTATGTCGGTTTTCCTTATACGAATGAGGTTTTTATAGCTCACGTAATTTCTATCCGACATTTCTTGCAATCCGTACTCTAATTTATCTGTTCTTATATCATATACTAGCCCGCGGTTTTACCTGCATTCCCGAAGGATATTATGTTTGCCCAGGATAAGAAGTCTCCAAGTACTATTCCAGGGTATGGTCTATCTATGTGCCAAGTTTCATCCAAATCAGATCCCGTTAATGATGTGCTAAACAGAGAAACACAAACTATTACCCCTTACTCATAAAACGCTATTTAACTAATATACTGTTTAAATGGTCACGTAAAATAATGTCACATTATTTGACAATGACAATAGAGTGACGTTATTTACGTGACCCTTTAAACAGTATATTAGTTAAATAACGTTTTATGAGTAAGGGGGTTAGCCTTTAGCAAGTAATCGCCCGCGCCTCTATATGAAGACGAAAACATAGACAATACTCGTGCCCCGCGAATTGAAAACAGCATAACCGAATGCGAGCGTCTGTCAGTCTAATATCGACTCTATATCACAGCAGCACTGTGTCAAAAGTCCTAAATAATAAGACAATACATAAATATGTCATCATTATGGAATCTGGCGAGGCGTCTCTAGGAAGGGGTGAGTTTTTTTTATCAATGAGGTTTTTAGGATGAAATACGGTTGCAGAGTACTTTGTAAGTAGTACACACTGGATTAACTACCACTCGATAATAGTGCATCCATCATGAAGTACCTACTTCAGCTCCCACCTCGGCCACATCATCACTTCCTACTTGTATTTTACCACAAACCTAAAATTAAACTAAACTATAATACCGACAAAGTACCCGAACAAGAAGTTCCTAACTGCTACTTAACTACTTTTCACAGATATTGCTATTTCTATTTTTAGACATAATAAATGGCTTCAAATATTTTCACAAACCGTAAACTTATTACATAGAGTTGGTAGTTTCAGTAAGCTAAAAACCGGCAAAGGTCTATTCTGACTCGCGCCGAGGATTCCCTACTTTCCTCTTTCGTAATTGTTAATTTTTCATTTGCAATAAGGTAGGGTAAGTAATATTTGAAACTATTCCAAACCAATTATATAGCAATAGTAGTTGTTGAAAGCCGCTGTGACGGACAGTATGATTTTCTTTGCAGCATAAAGGTTCTTTTTAAACTTTTTGGTACGGAACTCTAAAAAAGGAGGTCTATATAGACTGGCTGGATAAAAAAGGCAATGGAATGTGATCTACGCTGAAATACGGTCATTTCTATTCGATGTCAATGAACATACATGTCTGTTATACGTTTTATATTATACCTACACATCGTGTCGAATAGGGTTGCCACTACATATTTATAATTGTTTGATTGAAATACATCTTGTAGATTCCGTGAACTAAAGTCAATAATTCTAATGAACAACATTTTCAATATTAATTGATTAATCAAAGTCAAACCCATTTATTCAATTTACGCTCCAGTAGGGCGGGCGTAACTTCAGCAGCTTCGACATACCTATATAAGTGATGTGTCAAAGCTGCTGAAGTTACCACTCAAGTTATAAATATTAAGATATCGACTATCAATAATTTTATCATTAAATGTATTAAGTGAGATGATATAAGTAAATATGTTACACCCTTATTTCAAAACTCGAAGAAACTTAATGCTTTGGATAACTTGGATATGACAAATAAGCGAAGTACCTACCATAGCGTTGAAATTCCTATCGACTAACGATATTCGTTGGAATCCAAAAAATATTGTATAACTCGAGAGGCAACCCTAAGAGCTAGGGTTGTACTCCTCGTTTTATAGAGATTGACGCTGTTCGCAGACGAGTCGCCCGGGCGTCCGTGTATCGAAACGTAGATTGCTCAGAAATGCTCTCTTGAGATTTTTATTAAAATCTGAAGAAAACTTCTGTTCGTAACGATGAAAAATGATTTGGAACTTTTAAACGGTTTTGCGGATTGAGACTTTATTGCCACGTACATTTGTATTTTTTCTTGGCATGCAGGTGCTGATGAATACATATGGCTATATATATTGGTCTAGCTTTCCGCCCTGCGATTTCACCAGCTTTATTTCTACGGCTTCTGCTTTTGAAAAACCCTCCCTATGCCTACATTATATAAGGAACCTGTGTCAGATTGCCAGATTATTGGTCCTGCAGTACAGCTGAGTTTGCATGTACATGGGGAGGCCTAGGTTCAGCAGTGGAGTTCCTAAGGCGGATAAGATGATGACATAGGTACATAGATAGATATATAGTACTTTTTATACGACGAAGTCGGTATATAAGCTCTCTGATGGTAAGCGGTTACCGTAGCCATATGGACGCTTGCAACACACGGAGCATCACTCATGCGCTACCGACCCTTTCCTCCTCCTCAATGAGCTCTGGTGAAATTTGTTTAGCGGCGGTATTCTGTAAGGTACTTCCCCAGTCGAGCTGCTGTCTGAGCGGAAAAACGCTATGCTCTACCTCTCCTAGTTATCACTAGTTGTGATGATTTTTGGGTGTTATGGCCAAAACGCCACTCACACTTAATTTTCGATTAAGTAATCATTTGACAGTTCGATTTGATGGTATAATCGCTTCGTCGCGTTCAGTATTTGGCCTTTAGTTTCATTTTTATAGAAAATGGTAGTGAGTTTCTTTTTGTGATAATACCCAAGCATCTTACACACTTACACTGGTACAGTATCTATTTGTAGATCACAGTAGCGACCTATATGTGCAGCTAACGAGCGTTTAAGCTTTAATAAGGATATTGTTAACAATGAGCACTCGGCACGCCTCGTGTGATATCATCGCACAGACTGTAAATGCATTTAAGTGTTGGATTAATGGGAACTGTTTTGTTTCGCCAGTTTTGACCTGACATGTTTGTTAATTCTGTTTTGCTTTCTAGCGCATTTTTGTATATAATAACAAGCATGTTCTCTAACTCTAATAAAATCGAAGATGCCTTTAGTTTCTCTAAGAGTTGATTTTTCAATCGCCAGATAAATTTTATCGTACGTGGAGGATTTTTTCGACTTATCCTATGCCTTTTGTGTGAGTGAAAGAGTTGAGCGGAAGAAATCTCAAGGAAACAAGGGTGTAGCATATACATAATATATACAGGAATAGCCAAATCACAGATGGATATTCCGAGGTTAATTAAATCAAATGATTGGCGTACTGAAATTTCAGGGATTTAGGTATTCCAATAGCTAGTTTGTGTAATCTGTAAAATGTCAATACCACAAGGCCAGCTATTTAATACAGCGGAAGGCAATTCAGTCATCATGTCAATTAATTTTCAAAACGCATTCACAGACAAACAAAAGTCCAATATTATATTTCAATTAAACCAATGAATAGGCCGGTCCCAACATCAAAATCAGCGATCCAATCACGTCGAGTGAAATAATACCAGTAATTACTGGATAGAACTCGCTCCAACTGGTTAATAACTGGTTGAGACCGGCATTGAACGTTAAAGTGGATAAATTTTGATACCAATTTTCTTTTTTACAAGATAATATTATAAGAAACCAATGAAAAAAAACTTTTTAAACATTAAGGGGCCGTTCCCACAGCGAGCGGTCTAGCTTTCTGCGTTTCAATTAATGCGTAATTTATGCGACGCTTTTAATTATTGCACACGGCGAACGCAGCGGTCAATGAGAACGAATGTAGAACTCTGACCGCAGAACTCTAGACCGCTCGCTGTGGGATGGGCGCCTAAGAAATATAAATAAGGTCCGTTACCGTATAAAGAGACGAGAGCCAACCCATAAAAGTAGCTCGACATTGTTCGAAATCCAGAAAGCCTTAAAAATCTCAACATGACATAACTGTAAAATCTTGAAATCACAAAAAAGGAATAAAAACCTCCTTGGAATATTCCTACGAAAACAAACGATCAGTAGCTGTTTCTCTCAGCACTTTTCATCTTTTCAAGAAAATAAATGCACTTATATATTTTGCCTCTGCACAAACGAATATGAAAATGGTGATTTAAAGAGAAAGCTAACCGTAGATCGTAACAAGGTTCCGTCTCGAGTGGATGGTACAGGTACTCCAAGAACCTGAATTCTGTAAGATATGCACTGAGCATTCTCGTCTCAGACGTTCCTCGCTTATGTACTCAAGTTAATCCAGATTAGGGTGACCAAATAATAAGGATATATTTTTTTACTAGCTTTAACCCGCGACTTCGTCCGCGTAGTTTTTTTTTTTTTCTGAATATGAATTATTGTAACAATATAGAGCTTTGTTCATGGCTATTGCCCGCCACTACGTGTGATATTTGACAAAAATTCAGGTAGATTGAGCTTACATGCGAGCATGCCACATAAAACTGAAACAGTCCTGCCGCAAATAAACTCTAGCAAATTTCAGAGAGTATTTCCCTATGACTTATTAATAGCCATCGCGAAACAAACCTTGATAAGGAACTCTAATCTTTTAAATTAAACGGAAGGTGATTTGGGATCAATATTATACGCGGCACGAAGACAGTTTCTTCTCTGGCAGAACCAGTTAATATTTTGGCCTCAATAACATTGCGGCGGAGAGCTGTTACTTACTGAGATAACTTAACATTAATTTTCAATCATCAGCCTATACACAAAATTTGAAGATCCTATCTTCAAAACTGACGGACTCTCATACAAACTTTCATCCCCAATTTTACCCTCTTAGGGGTGGAATTTCCAAAAATCCTTCCTTAGTGTATGCCTCCACTGTATAAGGTATCTGTTTGCAACATTTCAAATCTCTAGGTCCAGCGGTTTGGGCAGTGCGTTGATATATCAACAATCAGTTTATCAACTTAACTTCATCCCCCTCTTTCCCCCTTCGGGGGTTGAATTATCATAAACGCTGAGATAACTTTACATTTATTTTCAATCGTCAGCCTAAACACAAAATTTGAAGATCCTAACTGCAAAACTGACGGACTTGCATACAAACTTTCATCCCCTGTTTTACCCGCTAAGGGGTGGAATTTCCAAAAATCCTTCCTTACTGGATACCTACACTGTATAATATTAAATTTAGTGAATTTTATTGTGGAATTGAAGGACTTGCATACCCAACTTCATCCCCCTTTTTCCCTCTTAGGGGTTGGATTTATCACAAACGCTGAGACAACTTTACATTCATTTTCATTCGTCAGCCTATACACAAAATTTGAAGATCCTAACTTCAAAACTAACGGACTCTCATACAAACTTTCATCCCCAATTTTACCCTCTTAGGGGTGGAATTTCCAAAAATCCTTCCTTAGTGTATGCCTCCACTGTATAAGGTATCTGTTTGCAACATTTCAAATCTCTAGGTCCAGCGGTTTGGGCAGTGCGTTGATATATCAACAATCAGTTTATCATCTTAACTTCATCCACCTTTTTCCCCTTTCGGGGGTTGAATTTATCACAAACGCTGAGATAACTTTACATTCATTTTCATTCGTCAGCCTATACACAAAATTTTAAGATCCTAACTTCAAAACTGACGGACTTGCATACAAACTTTCATCCCCTATTTTACCCTCTTAGGGGTGGAATTTCCAAAAATCCTTCCTTAATGGATACCTCCACTGTATAATCATAAAATTTGTGAAGTTTATCGTGGAATTGAAGGCCTTGCATACCCAACTTCATCTCCCTTTTTCTCTCTTCGGGGCTGGAATTATCACAATCGCTGAGACAACTTTACATTCATTTTCATTCGTCAGCCTATACACAAAATTTGAAGATCCTAACTTCAAAACTGACGGACTTGCACACAAACTTTCATCCCCTATTTTACCCTCTTAGGGGTGGAATTTCCAAAAATCCTTCCTTAGTGGATGCCTCCACTGTATAAGGTATCTGTTTGCAAAATTTCAAATCTCTAGGTCCAGCGGTTTGGGCTGTGCGCTGATATATCAACAATCAGTTTATCATTTTATATATTAAGATAAGTAAAAAGAAATTGAGAAAGAAATTTTAGGATTATCGCATACAAAAAAACAGACCGTGTGTGAGCGAGCGAGAGGGATTGGTGGACCTGTGCTGACGAGATAGACCAAATTTAACTATGCTACTGATCTTATTGCTTGGTTCCTCTTTATTTAAAAAAAAACATTAAATTTTTAATAAATAAAGCAAACACAAATTCAAAAACCAATACCAGGTACCTATCTCATTTTGAGTTTGTATTTACTTTTATTCTGTAATCTGAGCTTGACTTATATTTTAGAGACTTTTATTACTTATTACTATTTCCTAACCGCGCATTTCGTCATAAGTTATTGTATTCAACTTATGGTTACTCTACCCTTGTACGGTAAATACAGATAAGCTTCTTAGCGAGTGAGTGCCAAAGATTTTGCCATGTACAGACGTAAAACAAGATCATGAATATGAAATGAGTTCCTAATAGCGTAAGAATATCTTTATGACGAAACGTTTGATCCTTAAAAAAAACTACCCATTTTATAAATAACGTGGTGGTATGAATATAACAAGGTCCATTGATAAAACTATAGAGTTAAAAGCTACTTTTACAAACATCTAAGGATATAAAAATGTCGCATTATTCCTAGCACCCTGCCACCTTCGTAAGTTTCTTCCACTTTCCTAGGTTCCTTCTGGGTAAGCGTGTCCCATCTTAGGGACCCCCTTGTCGTCCCTTATGGGAGGTTTATTTTTTTTATTGTTTATAGGCCTGTGTTTGACCACAATCTCACCATGTTGAGTGATGATGCGGCCGAAGGTGGTAAGCACACAAAAGCTAGAAGCTCAGAGTAGATAAATACTACGTACAACTAGAAGGTACTGGCTCTCAAGTACCCACCATAGGTGCTTGGCGACAGATTTTCAACTTGAAGCTGGTAGCCAGCCAGATGGGTACTACAAAGTACCCTACCACCGTGCTATGGTTTCCTCACGATGTTTTCCTTCATCGAAAGCTCAAGCTCATTGTAGGATTCTAACCCGGGACCTTTGTCTCGGTATCCGACGTCACTACTGAGCCATCATTAATAAAATAAAAAACTTACGAGGCTCCAGGGAACTTCTGCGGGTAGCTCTTGCTTTACTCCAGTACCATTTAACTTGAATGATGCCAGTGCCGTTACAGTCGCTCACTACGCGCACTCTGGAGATGTGCTAGCGGCTTCAAATCGCTAAAGACGCATGAGAAGCCAACCACCACTTCTCCAGAATGGTGCCGGAGCTGGAAGCTTGCACACATCTCAATATATCAACTCCCAAAGAATACTAACGCCTACCGTCTTCACCCACAATGTAATGGCGCGACAGTACTCTTGATAGTATTGCCCCGACCATCGACCAATAGTGTCACCACTAGCTACGTGTATGTGAGATCAAAACGTAGAGTAATGAAATTAGTTCGCTTGTAGGGTGTGGTACTCCCGTTCATATATACTTTCAAACAGATCAGGGTTGTAAAATAGATAATCTTGATAAGTATATAAGTGATAAGCAAAATAACAGAAAAAGTACGTAAAAACAAGGTGAAAACTCCGCCAGACGTGTTGTAAAAACATGATTAAAAACACACGTCATAGCAAATTAAAAACATAACATACACAAAGGGAATAAATTTAACGCAAACAGAATAAAATACACATTATCCAATGAGAACTCGAAATAAAACAAATATACATTTTTCATGGGCAAAATGAATGTTAATTATGCTATGTAAGGTAACCTGCTTTATAACATTTGTATATTAACTCTTCAATATTTAATTTGATGATATTATTCCACTTGTATTGTGAATGAAGCCACGGGGAACAGATAGTAGCTTACAATTAATAGAACTTGTCTGTTTCCCTTATCGTTTATGTATAATACTTCAATTAGCGATTTTCCATTAGTTTATACATGATATCTTCTACGCCGAATTAATTGGCTCGGTTTATTTGCAAATAATTACTCAATAGAGGTTTAATACACCAAACTAATCCGTTATATAGATACGCTTACATTATTAAATGTAATTAACCATGTAACTACCTATACTATATTCATGGACGTATAAAAAGATCAGGACGTAATGTCGCCCTATAAACGAGTGAAGCACCAAAAGGAAGCCAGCGTTCTTGTAAATACATAGCCTCACAAACACATACACCATGGGAAGCCGATCGGTTGTCATTCCACATTGAGACGCTGACAGTGACAATAAGGCTCAGTATCATTTGTGCCTGCTTGGGCCAGTACTTATTTTAGTCACGCATACGTAGGAAATTTTCGGCTTCACTTCATTTTCGCTTGACACTCAGTCTTGATTTTTTTATACGTCTATGACTATATTATTATTATTAATTATATTCGTATACATACTATACATATATGAATTAATTTTAATTCTCCTGCATTGCTTACACGCAGATAGGACAGGCATGCTATATCTATAGAAATAAATAAAATAGAAGCGTCTATTTGTAATGTCCAAATAACAGCATTTTACTAAATGCATATGAAATTATATTTATTTTATTTATACACATATTACAGCTATCTTTACAGGTATTTTCTCATTCTCATGTAAGAAAACAATAAGAAATATAATCACTTAATGGTGCCGATTCTGTTGTAAATCGCACTAAACTAATTTAAGTCACATCTCATCTCTTTCTTACGAACATAATTGAAAAGGATAGAACATATATAAAGCTGTCAAATTAATCTTTGCCGTCTTATTTTGCGTGTATTTAGGCTTTTCTTATGTTCTTTGTTAGAAAGAGACATAGTGAGATTAAAATTAGTGTAGTTGTAAACAACAAAATCAGGGCCGATTCCTTTCACATATTATGCACAACACTGATTTTCTAAATTCAGTGGCTCAGCACGAGAATAGGTATTTTTTCGGATTCAGTGTATTCTTGTTAATGGCGAATTTGCTAATAAATACGTTATTTGTTGCTATACGCTACTTATACCAAAAAATCATTTTAATTTTAATTTTTATCTCTGCCGGTTTGTTCCAGCTAATCTCCGAAACGGCTGGACCGATTTTGACGAGACTTTCACTGGCAGATAGTTGATGTTATAAGGTCCTCCGCTTAGGTTACTTTTAGTTCAGAAAAAGAATTTTTCAGCCCATAAACCGTACGCGGGAGAAACCGAAGGAGTCAGCTAGCAACTACATATGAAAAAAAAAGAAATCGAGGTACTGCGATGATCTGATGATCGAGGTACTGATTACGAGTAGAAGAATTCATTCATCAATATGAATAACTATTACAGTAGCACTCAACTGATAAGGCGCGTCGTGAATCTTCGGTCGCACAGAAAAGAAAGTATGGCCCGAAGATTAACGAAAGATAGCTTAAAAATTACAATCAACCTTAGATCACTACTATAAGGTTCATAATACAGTGCAGCTGTCAGTTCCATCTCACTCGCAAGTCACGCCCCTACGCACACATGGCGGCAGCTGCCGACCAATAGCATTTCCGTCATAGCAGTTGGGTACTACTGAAGTATATGAAAAGTTTGAATTTTTTTCGCATGCAATAAGGACTTTATGCATGCTAGTTGGTATTTTTCTTTATGTCAGAAGGAGGCTATAATTTAGATATTAATAATAGTTTAATTACCTGGTCTACAACTGCGGCCCGGATAACGTTTTCGATTACCGGGTATTCACCAAGCAGAATTCCGGGTTGAGAGGCTGCCGCTCTATCAAATCTAGGTACAGTCGACTAGAAAATATATTTGTTTGGAACAAGGTCTTTAGCATTTCTGTAAATTAATAATTTTTGATAGAAATAATATAGTGTAAGCATGGACGTATAAAATAATTATACTTCCATGAGTCTAAGTTACTTATTTAAAATTAAGGATGATATTAGGAATATCTGTTGTAGTTGTACTCTGTCTGAGTAAAGTATGGACTATTTTATTATGGTCTGATGATGGAGCCGGAACCAGGTTCCCGGTGGCCATGGGAACGCTGTAATAAAACGACGCAACCCCATCGAGTTTGGGCTCATTTGATTCGTCTTGACAATGACTCTGGTTCTAAGGTCTGATGAATAAGTATGTAGACTATTAGGTACCTAAAGCTTGTTTTTTTATTTTTTTTGTTATTCTTGTTTAAAAATAACTTTTATTATTATTATTGAAAAAAAAGGAACATCATTACCTTCAAAGTCACAGTCAAAGCCATTTATTCAATTTAGGCCCCAGAAGGGCACTTATGAAGGTCACATTTACTCCAGTTACCACCGGCTCGCAACTCTGCCTTCAAGGTGTACTCATAAAAAATCTTACAATTTATATTTTAAACAAACAAATTACCCACTTATTAATAAATAAGGTGTAAGTTAAGTATAGTAATACCTAGGTTTTAAATATATATCCGTCACTTTCTAATGTCATATAACAAAAAGGGCTGAGGCTATCTTAATACCTATTACAAGACTGACTTACACCTTATTAATTAATAAGGGGGTTAATGTTCACAACTGTACTTTGACGGATGATCCCGCATCAAGGACCCTCGGCCACGACTGCCAGCCCAGATAGCCTATTGACAAACTAGATAGACACGCTTCATAAGCACACAACGAATCTATTTGTACAAAGGGATTTAGTTACCGATTGTACTTGACGTGATGTATTATAGTTTTGAAAACTTTTAAGTAACTTGACATGATGTTCAGTTATTTTTTTTTTATTATTAACCCCCTCACTCATAATATCACGTACCTAAAGTCACATTGTTTGACTTTATTTATTATTAGATAAATAAAGTTAAGTATACTTTCATCAACAGTACACATCCTAATATTCCTAATGGATATAAGGATGTGATTTTTGAAGATGTTTGATACTCTTTCACGCAAAAACTACTGAACGGATTTAGATGAAATTTGGAACGCAGGTAGAGTATATCCTGGATTAAAACATGGGATACTTCATATTTTGAAAAACATACGATCCCTCGGAAACACTGGCGAAACCGCGAGTGACAACTAGTATTAAAATAATTAGATAGTCTAAATTCAAAAGTATATACTAACTGTTCGTAACGCAGGTTCATCCTATTTTACCCCGTTCATCATCATCATCATCATCAGCGTATAATGTCCCACTGCTGAGCATAGTACGCCTCCTTTTACAAATGAGGCTGAAGGATTTCTGTGCATTAAATAAACTGTATTTTATCAATAGACGTTTATGCAGAACGTGCTTTCAATAGGACAATGTTATGACCAACCATAATAAAAAAACTAACGGCACAACCTTTCAAACATAAAAAACATCCGTAACTATAAAAAAACTAACAGAAAAATTTCCCTCCAGAGGACCGTTTGCCTAAAGGACAACTTTCCATAATAGATTCACCTCTTATACAATGATAATGGCATATCGTTGAATAGTAATCTGGTCTATACGTAACATTTAAAAACACGTTAAGATAAATAGCCGATGGGGTGTGGATACCCTAATGTGTTTCGGGTCAAAATATCAATATTTAAAGGCTGTGTTACCGTCGAAAATATGGTTATTATATTCATGTGGGAGGTTATTAGGGTGACAATAGATCTGGCAACCCTATTTCCTTTGAGTATACTCGTACTAGCTGTACCCCGCAGTTTCACTCGCATTAAAATGTTATTTAGCCTATAACGTTAGTCGATAAACGGACTATGTGACACTTAAATATTTTTTCAAATCGGACTTGTAGTTCCTGAGATAATCAAACAAACATTTTCTTTATTCCCTACAGCTTAATAATGTTTAATGTAGACTAGACAACATTAGAGTACTTATAGTTGCAGTTTATAAGTGTTTTAACTGTCTTTTTGTCGAAACATGCTAGGTAACGTTGCGTTTTCGTTTTACTGTCAAAAAACGTGTTAATTATAACTTCGGTGGAGTTGTATTCAACAAAAAGTTAAGTGAAGTGAAATAAATGCGTGAATCGTGACGTAGAGAGCAGCCGCCATTTTATTAAAACCTGATTGCGTGAACGGTAACTGACAGACAGTTAAAAGTGTTATATAACTTGACTTGTATATATTCTACAACTCTAACTGCCGTACTCAGAGATGGCAATCAAGAATTTTATGACAGAAGTTAAATAATTTAAAGTATCTCTTTCTTTGTTTATTAAATAGCTATAGAAAGGGACAGGACAGGTCTTAAGATAATGAATCATTAATTGACGTGACTGAGTACGGCAGTTAATTGGCAAATAATAAGTTCAAATAAAGAAGATTTGGTTTAAAATCTATATAAAACTGACCTTACAAAAAACAACAACGCATTTACTTTGAAAAAGCGAGTTTTAAGCCAACTTATCACAGTTCCATTTGAGTTTATTTTGAGTCAGCTACAAACATGAAAGCAATTAAATAAAAACTTTACGTAACACATATTTTGCCATCCAAATAAGAAATAGGTTGCGTCACACATATTAATAAGCAAAATCGATCAAAACGTTACAGGTGTGACACTGCTATAAATAAGTTTCCTATTCAACCTTCTTTACACCATATGACATACATTCCAAAAAGGACTGTAAGAAAAGTTAATAAATACCATTTTCCCGTATCATCTATAATACGAAAAAAATATTAACGTTACACCAATTTTGCCACACAATTTAAACTACATTACACAGTATTACAACACATAAATAAAAAACACCCTAAAAGCTGTTCACAAATCCAAACCCATCAACAAGTTCTTGTATAAATATACTCAAGTATATTATTCTCCGATGACGTTTCAAGATAACTCGTGATAATAAACGAAGAGCACGCGCTACGAATGTTGTTACGATGGCTACGCACGTAGTAAAGTAAGTGCTACAGTTGTGCTACGAGGCTACGACGTAGCAATTTGCTAAGTGAGATATATAGAAATGGGATTTCGGTTACTGACCTGTGTGAGCACGGTTTAGAGTATTTCTGAGTTAATGCTTTTTAAACAAACATTTTAATTTACGTTTGTATTTTAAAACCTTAGCCTTGTAGTAGGGCTTTTTGACGTGAATGACTGCACTGACTTCAAATCAAAATGATTTTTAGAATGAAACTTCAAAAATTTGTATGAATGTTATCTGATTATGTGACGGGAGTTCTGCAAAACCTATTAATCAGATGATGTCGCAAATTGATATTTGCCGAGACTCGAGCATTTTCCGTGCTTTGTAAGGCACGTACCCGCTGGACCCGCTGGACCCGCTGGACCCGTTGGACCCGCGTGTCACTTAAGTGTGATAATCCTTAAGCTAGTTGGAGGCTTCAAATCCAACAGTAGGTTGACCACTAGCCTACCTCCACGAACCACAGTGGGCACGCATGGTGGAGTATTAGCTATTCACTTTAACCCAAATTTTGTGAAAAGCGGCCTGTGCTCTGCAGTGGGACATTATAGGCTGATGATGATGAAACCGTTTTGCATTATATTATAAGCAGAATAAAAAAATACACGAACCATTACGTCGACCACAAAACCCTTTAAAGTGAATGCTATTTACAAGCGAAATACAAAAACAATCAACACACAAAATCATTACCATAATGGCATGATGTAATGCTCAAACAAAATAATAACACCTATATGTTTTCATATCGACGATGGAAATTTTATTTACAATATAGAAAAAAAAACAGTTCGTTTCTACCACCCATTCCGTCTATGGGAGTTAAAACGTTTCCAATGTACCACGCTTGCCCAGGAAATAATTATTCCCTATGGCCTTGAATCTTGAAGGTCAACAAGTTGTATATGTCTTAAAGTCCCTTTGCTATTCGCGTTAAGAAGTGTGTCCATATGAACGAGATGTCGACCGTGTGGGTAGAAATTCTCTGGGCGTTTCGTAGTTCGATCTCGCGGATATCTTTCCAGTGATAAGTTACTTTAAAAAACCGGCCAAGTGCGAGTTAGACTCGCGCACCGAGGGTTCCGTACAAACCTGTAGGTATATAAGTAAATAATGTTTAATATAATGCTAGTATAGACCTGAGTATTTGATATTAATTTCAATTTATGACGTATTAAAAAAAAACTACTTACTAGATCTCGTCCAAACCAATTTTCGGTGGAAGTTTGCATCGTAATGTACATCATATATTTTTTATAGATTTATCATTCTCTTATTTTAGAAGTTACAGGGGGGGGGCACACATTTTACCACTTTGGAAGTGTCTCTCGCGCAAACTATTCAGTTTAGAAAAAAAAGATATTAGAAACCTCAATATCATTTTTGAAGACCTATCCATAGACACTTATGGGTTTTATTTAAAAAAAAATTGAGTTTCAGTTCTAAGTATGGGGAACCCCCAAAATTTATTGTTTTTTTTCTATTTTTGTGTGAAAAGCTTAATGCGGTTCACAGACTACATCTACTTACCAAGTTTCAAAATTATAGTTCTTATAGATTCAGAAAAAAGTGGCTGTGACATACGGACGGACAGACATACAGACAGACGGACAGACATGACGAATCTATAAGGGTTCCGTTTATTGCCATTTGGCTACGGAACCCTAAAAAAAGCAAAATTAGCTGGGGTTATTGTCCTTATCATAATGAACAATTTTATAAGGAGGCCAACCAAACTTGAAAATATAACACCTGTTTTGCTGCTGCATAATAATAGTTCATAATTATCAATGCAATAACAATATTTAACACCTGAAAATTTTGCTACCCTTAAAAACCAGTCCCTTCTTGTGCTAATCGCTTCTTTTTTCTGCTGATAGCAATTCCTCATTAGCCATTTATCCGTGTCGAGTAAGATGATCTTAAGAACATTAGAAGTGTACCTCCATTGACTTGTCAATTGTGACACAAACTCCATCACTTCAGCGAACAGTTGGTATAAATATAAACCAGTAACTACATGTGAATCGATAACGTACATTCATCCATATAACTATATGGCACTATTGCCCAGAACAAACGTTGTTTTAGCCAGACGAAATTCCACATTTAAAAGCAGAAAACCTAACGAACTGTGAAACCAAAACCATACATGTATCGTTGCAAACGAATTCATTCCAATTCAGACATTTGAATGACTGAATATGAATGTATTCATGATCGGAGTTGTATAGCAGACGAATCATGTTCGATATCAATATTTTTAGAATACATCCCCGAGGGGGTGAATATTGTTTTCCGATTCTATTTTACGATCGACAAAGGAATACCACCTTATTCTGCTTTGGAAGATTGTTTTATCTAAGATGTTTTTACGAACTACGGAGTTGGTCATAATAAAAAGAAATATTTCAAAAAAAACTAAGAGAACAGCTTGCAGAAAGGTGATATACGATTGTTCTTGTAATATATTTATAAGGTCTTCTATTGATTTATGAATTTATGAATGAATTATGACCAAAAGAAAATATAAACCAGTACTAACATAAAAACATCATTTTTAACACAAGCTTTTTATGGTGACTGTACTTTTTATTGTATGTACTTGCATTGTCATCCAATATACTAATATATACCAAATTTCACTTCAATCGGACACTGCGAAGTTCAAATTTAACTTGCAAGACACCGGGCAGGTGAAACTAAATAAAATCTTGTAACAAATTAAACATATGTCTAACCAACGATTATTTATTATTTCTATCATAACACTTTTCCACTCATCTGTACCAAAAATAGGATAGTGTTTTGTTTGTTTTGACAGCGGGCCATAATGACTAATGCAAAATTTTAAAATAAAATAGAATAGGCGCTATGGCCCGCGGGCCATTCGCGAGTGGGACATTTTTTTTTTTTTTTTTTTTTATTACGTATAGGCCTGTGTTTGACCACAATCTCACCATGGTAAGTGATGATGTGGCCGAAGGTGGTAAGCACACAAAGCCTAGAAGGAACTGGCTCTCAAGTGCAGCTGTCGGAACACACCGATAGGTGCTTGGCGACAGATTTTCAACTTGAGCCAGCCAAACGGGTACTACAAAGTACCCTACCACCGTGCTATGGTTTCCTCACGATGTTTTCCTTCACCGAAAGCTCAAGCTCATTGTAGGATTCGAACCCGGGACCTTCATCTCGGTATCCGACGTCACTACCACTGAGCTATCATCGCCTCAATGACTAAAGACCCTATACCACAACATTTTTAATGATAACATCGTGAAATCAACCATGAAGGGACATTAATAACAGAGACGGCCTATAAAAAGTGGAACAAACAAAAAAAAACATCACAGAGTAACTCTTAGATATCCTTATTCAGTTAATTAAGGAAAGTGGCCAGTGGGAGGCTGTGTGTAGGTGAAGGAAGTTAATTAGCCAAGTGAGCCGAAGTGAGGAATCAACCTCATAAATATTACATGTCAGGACTGAATATGTTACATGTTCCCATGATGCGTGTGCAAACATTCACACGCGAAATTAAATCGTACTGCTAACATCATAAAGATCGAAACAGAAATGTGTCACCCAAGGACCTACGATTATGAGTATAAACTATGCATATCGATATCGCGCATCTCTTCCGTAGTGGACGCAAGCCAGCTGGGGCTCTACCGCGTAACTGTAGTGGTAATCGTAATGAACACCATTAAAGAATTTCATCCAGGTGCCCATGAATGGTCATCGTCGCATCATACCGCGTGCGCGTCATTAGATTAAATAATTAATGGGGTTTGTTCGTTACGATTACCACCAAAGATACGCAATAGCCCGGCAGCTCGACTGGAGAAGTAAATCCACCTTACAGAATACCGCAGCCAATAACTTAATGTTGTGTTCCTGCGCAAGTGAGGTCGCCAGAGTCAAAGTCAAAAGTCAAGAGGCGAGCGAGTAAGAGTCGGTACGCGCGAGTAATCCCCTAGGGGGGCCCGGGTGTCCCATGCGTCCCGTCCATATGGCTACGGTAACCGCTTACCATCAAGTGGGCCGTATGCTTGTTCCAGATATAAATAAAAATACTCCGAGCATATATTTTCGATAGCTATTTACTCGTACAATTTACTGTATGTTCATGAAACTTAACAAAAGTTTATGATAAAATTAAGATAAAACTATGAACGCATACCTTTGTTCATCGTCCGTAAACCCGGGTGAATAGTGAACATTACCCACAATGTAGCCATAAGAGCATCGTAAAGAAAATGGCCCGGTTCAACTAATACTCCCCATAATGACGTGTAATACACCGGATAACCGGATAAAACCGGTTACGACCGGTTTAATCAAGGGTTAAAAGGTGTTCAGACAAATGGGCGCCTTGTGAATAAAAATTAGGTGTAAACTCACTATCACTATTTGTAACGCAGTAATTCATGTGATTAACTTTTAACATCGAAGAACAATCTCTTTAGAGTAGTAATACCGAGCAATCTGATTCCGAAACTAGTCAGTGATTTGTCACTGATTTTAAACAGTAAGGACCAATTACTGCATCGTGTATTCTTGGCTTGGCCAATCAGAACGCATTGTCGGTGGTGGGAAATTGGCGGAATGGATTGTAAGCAAAATCAACGTCATTTCGCTACTTTGGGTTAATTGTTCGATGACTTATAACCATGATGGATTCTACAGCAAAGGATTACGACGCGTCAAGTAGGTAGCACCCGGTAAACCTGAGTGTTCATGAACTGACTTCTGATAAGGTAAATCCTTAGATCAATTCATATACAGGATGTTTTTTTTGGATTATGTGTTTGGCATTTCTCCTGCATAGACTACGAGTAGTATCTAATATCACTCTCATTTCATAATTAGTGGCGTTATTCAGCAGAAAAAATGCTATTATAAGCAAGGATTATGCCCCATTTTTTTAGAATCAACTAAAGTACTCTTTAGCGCTGAATCAATAATAATTAGTCGTCTAAGCAAACAGTAGAAACACGTAGCACTATCAGACCGCTTTGAGGAGTACTTTTCTCGCTTACACCGTGGAACGCGTTTCGTTCATCAATCTACATCAACAAGTGTGGCCAGATGGCCTAACTTGAACGGAACATAGTTGTTATATGTGGCGTCTTCTCTATACGTAGTAATAATAGCTCAATGTCTATAGATGGAGGGCGATGGCTGCCACACGCGTCATACTTGTGAACAGGTGCTGCTTGTGGGGGCTGGTCTGCTTAAGTTTGCTATTTATTTACTTATTAAATATTTATTCAGTCTACTTTGTAATTTTGCCGCCGCGCCGGGGCACGCAATTGTTTTCAGTGCGATTAGAATGTAAATATTATGTAATGAATCTAAGCTTGTTTTGAAAAGAGTAATTGCTGAGTTTATTGCCGGCTCTTCTCAGCAAATGCAACCTTCCGAACCGGTATTAGAGTATTAGAGTCAGACTTTTCATAAGTGCCTGCGAAGGTCTATTTGAATAAATGATTTTTGAATTTTGAATTTTGAATAGCCCGTTTTTAATTACCCTAATTTAACACCTAGCAACATTTTATATGTGCGGACGTAAAGGAATTCAAGTGAATATATTATCAATGCTGTTTATATTATAAGAAATATTATTTGATTGAGACACGCGATGACATAAGAGTGGGCCCAAATCTGGACATTCTCCTTTTAATGCAACTTTTTTTCTTTAAAATTCAGCTCATGTTCCTTTCAGCGTTTTTCTCTAAGACCTGTAGTTCAAAACTTGCCCTAACTAGCTGGAAAAATAAATTCATCCTATATATTGATTGATTGACGTCATACTTTTTGTAGTTCCGACTAGAGATCGAATATTTCGCTGTCCTACTTTTTCTCTGTAGAAAGCACTTCCTGGTTTCTTACGGCCGATCTTTTGTAGGACATGTGAACCAAATTATTTGGACAAGTACGAGCTCATACCGCTAAGAAGTGTGACAATTTCTGAAATAATACTTTTTTTTACAGTTAGTTTCAGCAGACTTAGTTAATAAATACTGAGAGCAGTTGAAAGAACCTGATGAAAAGAGTATGGCCAAGACGTGTACTAATGTTCTGCAGAACATATCAAAGCGAGTTGAAAGAATGTTAGAAAAGCTTTATTCATTTTATCTGCAGTACTTTCAACCATAGACTGTAGACGTTTTCTGCATTTTACCCACGTACATCTGCTCGCTTCATCGGTCCGAACGCAACCCTGCCGTCCGTTTATTTTGATTTTATTATTTACTTTACTTTATTTTATAGTTTTTATTTCACTGAGCGGCTACAAAGGGCAAATTGTGTCAACAACATTACAAGCTATTGAAATCAGCAAGATTGTTCTGTTTTTAAACGTTAAAAACTCTTTTATAAAAGTTAAATTGCTCACAAAAAGTTTGCATTGTAATATTTTAAATCAATGACACTGGCCACTTTTCAAAATTAAATTAGATTCTCCAAATTTTTCCGTTCTTTTAATTTTGCAGTAAATGGCTTTGTGAACAAAAATGGCCAGTAACTAGCCAGTAACTATATTTAATTATCGCCTGTCAGTATTTCAATATAAATTGGAGTATCGTACGCAGGGATTTCCGTAATACGTAATTATCGTGCACATCGTTCCATGTAACCAACTGTAATTTAAATTTACAATTATCTGATGTTTATTGTTACGATTCGGTTATAACTTGCGAAATTAACATTTTAAATATGACTGACCGTGAGTTAAAGTTCTTCAATGTAATATTAAAATATCTATAAGTACACGTTATCTATGTTTTCGTTTGTATCTATGCTTAGGTATATGTTTTCTTTTTTATTGTTAATTATTTAGAAAATAAAAGCCAACAGTCAGATTGTCCAAAAAATATTTAAAAAATGTAACCTTGCTGAGTTTCTTGCCGGATTCTTCTCATTTGAAGGCCGAGTTCCGAACCGGTGGTAACTTCAGTAAATGTCAACTTCATAAGTGCCCTTCTGGGGCCTAACTTGAATAAATGGCTTTGACTTTTGACTGAATCTTTCCATCTTTCTTTTTGTATATACTACACACACGTGAGTGATGTTTACGTAAAACGTGACTGTAGAACTCCCCTCACTGCGTGACATTAATCTATAATCAGTATGATGTAACTAACATTACATTAACAGATTGATAAATCTTTTTTTTTTTAATGGTATATGGGCTTGCGTTTGACCTTCGACTGACCCCAGGAGGAGTTATGACGAGGCCGAGGATGTAGCACGCTTACCCAGAAAAAGCCTATTCACTCTGGCCTTGAATACATTTAGGTTGTAGGTGTCGGGAAACACAGATCCCGGAAGAGAGTTCCACTCCTTTGCTGTTCGTATAAGAAACGATGAAGCGAAGCGTTGTGTCCGGGTACGCAGGATGTCGACAACGTATGGGTGGAAATTCTCCCGGCGTCTTGTGTTTCGGTGGAGAAATGGGGATGGAGGAATTAGATTGAACAATACTGTAGCACACTCTCCAAAATATATCGTATAGAAGACCGACAAATACGAAACCTTACGCCGATGTTCAAGGCTCGTTAATTTCGCCTCAGTTAGCGAAACATCGCCGACTAGTCTCCTAGCACGACGGTCTATTGAGTCAAGGGTCAAGTCAATCTGTACGGAATGTGATATAATATTACCTGTATAATAATATGATTGACGCTAATAGTACGAGACGCTGAAGTCTCCGATAGTCTCGACTCAGTATCTTCATCCTACGAATACCGGGTGGAGATTTCGAGATGGCATATTTTCGAAACCAATGTTGGACTAGTCATGCTGAACAACTTTTACTATGGGACGAACAGAAGTTGTGTGAAACGTAGTTCTTAGTTGTAGGTTAATCCAGACATATATTTATATCAATGGAGGAACATTACCCTATTCTACTCTCGTAGCACTGCGGGCGTAGCACCGTAGCACTGCTACGAGCAATCTCGTAGCCACATTCAATTCAATTTATTTAATGGCGAATCTGTGAGGTCTTCGTATACTCGAATACTCTAGCACGTGGAAAATCTGCATACTAAATTGTATTTTTTTATATTATAAGGCGACGATAGCTCAGTGGTAGTAACGCCGGATACCGAGACGAGGGTCCCGGGTTCAAATTCTACAATGAGCAAGAGCTTTCGGCGAAGGAAAACATCGTGTGGAAACCATAGCACGATGGTAGGGTACTTTGTACCACCCTCAAGTTGAAAATCTGTCGCCAAGCACCTATCAGTGTGTTCCGACAGCTGCACTTGAGAGCCAGTTCCTTTTAGGCTTTGTGCGCTTACCACCTTCGGCTACATGACCACTTACCATGGTGAGATGGTGGTCAAAACCTATACACATAAACAAACAGTCTTCTCAGTTTAAGTGTATTCCGAACCGGTGGTAAATTCAACTGCATGTTAACCAATTTAACGTTCATAAGTGCCTTACCAGGGCCTAAACTGAATAAATGACTTTTTGATTTTGAAACATCGCCTGTTTAACTTATTTACGACGCTGTTACGCAAAATATATTTTCTTCTGAATATAATTATATTCGTAGCTGTATCACCGAACTTCATTAATTTTGACTAGTACTAGGTTAGTATCAAATTACGCAGACCAATTTAATTATTTAATTAAAATATAAATTACATTCTATTGTTACTAAAAACTTGTAAGTTTGTAAATAAAGGTCCGCTTAATTAAAGTCATAACTATATTTTCTTTGAACTACAGTTTTGTTGGTAGGTATCGAAATTGTTTCATTTTTTTTCTTAACTGTACATATTAATAATGAAACTGTAATGAATATAAATAACTAGTTTCTAGGCTAGCCTTTAGGTTCTGCTTTTAATAATCATCATCATCATCAGCCTATAATGTCCCACTGCTGAGCACAGGCCTCTTCTCACAAATCATGGTAAAAGGGAATGGGCAGATACTCCACCACGCGTGCCCACTGCGGATCGGCGGTAGGCTAGTGGTCAAACTACTGTTGGTTTTCAAAGTTTTCAAGCCGCCTAGAAGGCCTCCAACTAGCTTAACGACTATCAAAATTAAGTGATAACCGGGACCAACGGCTTTACGTGCCTTCCGAAGCACGGAAACGCTCGATTTGAAATACCACTAGGCGGTCACCCATCCAGGTACCGACCACGACGGTGGTAGCTTAACTTGCCGATCGATTAAGAAAGGCGTATCATGCTACAGCGCTTCGCTTCGCTTTTAATAATACAAGGGCATTAATAACAAAAATTAAATAACCGTTTTTTTAATTAAAAACCGTTAATTTTCCGTCGATTTTGGCTTTACGCGATTTCTCTTTCTCGTCTAGAGTAGGGCGTTTCCCGAATATTCTCTCTTCGAGAAGCCTCGACTAGAAACCATAATTAAGAGAAACTTAATTACACAACACTATTAACACAAACTTACGCATTAATTATATTAGCTGGATAATCAATAACACCACTCCAATTAATAAATAACCTCTCACATCTCTTTTTTACTTCTACAAATCACATTACAGTTCTTAAAAAATGCGCTAACCTAGTTCATACATAATCATAGACAGTAAGGGATTGCATTAGCGACAACAAAACCATTAGACGCGAGTTGCCTTTTGTGTGTGAGATGACGGCGAAACAATGAGATAGAGAATATGACGTACGGTGCAAGATGAAGGGGGATAGAGGGAGAGACAATTTTTATATTGGAGAGATTTACGTGGTAAATAATGTGATTGTAGGTGCTAAGAATACAATATTAGTAAGTGAATTAAAATAATAACAAGAATACGGCCTTTGTGTGTGTGTGTTTGTTACCACTTAACTACGAAACAGGTGAACCGATTTGGATAAAACTTGGCACATAGATAGACCCTACCCATGAATAACACATCTCGGGAATGCGGGTCAACCCGCGGGGGATAGCTAGTATCTTATTTACCATTAAGACAAATGTACCTCCAGATACTTTTCTCAATGCTTCTTTAATCCAAAATTCCAAAGTAACAAACGTACAGAACACTCAAAAACTTTCAACATACTTTCCTCTTAAGGAAACGAGCTAACTTCTCCAAATCAACAAACTCATCAATGGATCCAATAGAACCTGCGATTCATCTTAACTTAACGATTGATCGCAACTTAGTTTGTCTTTTTTTTGTGCCATTGTCCCCAAATAACAAACGCGGGGTGACTATTTTATCAGGAAGAACATTATCTATATATACAGGGTTTATTTGAAATTGTATTTATGGGCAGCAAGTTTATAATCCGTAGAATTAAAGGAAAATGATCTTTGGAACCATCCATCCATCCATATTCTTTGGAATAATTAACATTTGCAACACACATTATTTTATAAAGTGTGCTAATTTTTACGCCTATAGATTCCATTACATAAGAAGATCAAAATACTCCATGGTGCAAACTGTGGTTTGATAGCATAGCGTTTATTCGCTCAAAGAGCAGCTCGACTGGGGAAGTATACCGCTGCCAAATAACTTTATGTTGTGTAAAGTTGTGTTCCTGCGCGTGAGTAAGGTCGCCAGAGCTCATAGGGGAGGGGGGAAAGGTCGGTAACGCGTGAGCGATGCTTCTTGTGTTGCACGCGTCCATATGGCTACGGTAACTGCTTACCATCAGGTGGGCCGTAAGCTTGATTACCGACTAAGTTGTATAAATAAAAATAAAAAAAAACAGCAGTTAATAGAAATAAAACATCATCGATGAGATCTGTATCCTTGAAATTGTATGCTTTTAATCATATGCCGTAAATCACATATACGTTGAAAATGTGTCTATAATCTAAAAGGACTAACTTGAATTAAACGCGGATACCATTCTACTAAGATAATGGTAGTTATTACAGCTGTCATAATAATAAACTTGGCACATGTTATGGCGCTAAGCATTGAACTAATATTACAACGTATAGAGAAGACGCCACACATCAGAACTATGTTCCGTTCAAGTGAGGCCATCCGGCCACACCTGCTGTTGTAGAACGATGAACGAAATGCGTAAGCGCCGTGAAAATCACGGTGTTTGCGAGGAAAATACTCCAAAAAGCGTTCTGGTAGCGCTACGTGTTTCTACTGTCAGCTTAGACGACTAATTATTGTTACAGCGCTAAAGAGACCTTTAGTTGACTCTACAAAAATGGGACATAACCTGTGCTTATGATAGCTTCTCTATACGCAGAAATAATATCTCAATGGCGAGGAGCATTCTGAATCGTAGGAAGGCGCCTAACTTATTAATAATCTGTAACGTAGTACATGCCATCTGGTATTTATTATAAGTTCTCGGTATGCTTTAGTAAAATATCCGATAAGTTAATTCGATTATGAAGTTAGTTATGAAAATACAGTTGTCTTGATCATACTGTGTTATGAGATGTTGCTGCAGTTTCAATTTTAAAATGTCCTACAGGGCGATTGTGTAATACTCTCGGTATTGAAGTTAAAGCTGATTTAAGTATTTCTATCTCATTCTCACACGCGCATGGAGGAAGTTGTAGTGCCAACAATTATTAAGAAATGGCTTCAAATCGATTGCGCGACCATTACACAATCGCCATGTACTTCCATGCGAAAAATTAAGACTCTTCAACAAAGATAATTAAAATCCAATTTCGTGAAGCGTTGAATTAATCTCAGCTCGCTCCCCTCTCGCAATATAAACTTCTAGCAAACAGAAATATAGGTACTGCACATATGAAAGCAAACAGGGCGCATCCCGTAGTTTCCATGCTTTATACGTCACATGTTCAGACGGAACCATTTTTGCATGTAAATATGTAATATTAGATGTGTGGTGTAAAGCGACTATGAATTCGTGTTTTCTCTTTACATGCCATGTTTGTGTATATAAGATGGTGGGTAGACTATTTTGATGTTATATTTTCAAGTACTTTTTTGATTGGAAATTAGTTAACTAGTAACCCTAGAACAGGTATCTATTTTGTTATTAATGCCATATGTGGCTTGGTCTAGGATGCCTCTTGTCCAACGTTGACACCTAGCGCAATCCCTTGGTATAAACAATACACAGCCTTGTAACACGGCTCAGTTTCATGTGACATGTAAGGTGTGGTGGTTGGATAAGGCACTCAAACTTCTGAAGACTGTTGAGTGTTAAAGTTAGAAAAAACTTCAATTTCGCTGATGCAAGTCACCCCAAATTACTAAGCGCCTCCAATTTCGAATCCAATATTCAGTCCTGCAGAAGTGATAGCCTTTTGTAATTTGATTGAGAAAAGGGAAACGATAAAGAAGGGTAGCTGATTGTACAGACAACTGTTCCAATAGTTAGTAGTTAGTTCGGATCGTTGGTCAAACGATTTAATTAAAAGGGCCAAAGAACGGGTGAGTAAGTCCAGCCGACGGTAAATCGATGTAGCAAAAGGCAAAGAATGAATGATATAGTTCCTACTTCGATTGATTCAATATAGGGAGTAATAAAGCAAGTTAAGGCAGCTAGTAAAATTAACCAAAATATTTGCACAAAATTGACGCGACGTGAATTATGAGATTTTTTCTGCGCCCTTATCCGCTCTTATGCAAAAACTGCCGCCTGAAACCGAGATGACTCTGGCTAGAAAAGTAGAGCAATGCCATGTTTTTTGAAGTTGAATATTTACACTTTCGAGTAAAAGATATATTAACTCATTCATACAATTGTCACGTGACTTTTGTCAACAGTAGTTTCCAAGATCCACAAAAAAATAAGCAAACACAGTTAACAAGCTCCGCATACGGCATATGACGCAAACACTAGCCGCCTTACTCATAAAGCGCAATTTAACTAACATACTGTTTAAATGGTCACGTAAATAATGTCACATTATTGGACAATGACAATAGAGTGACGTTATTTACGTGACCCTTTGAACAGTATATTAGTTAAATAACATTTTATGAGTAAGGGGGTAGATTCGTGGAAATATTTACAGAATACAGTGCAGTTAATTTTATAGATCGTTAGACCGCCTCCTGAGACTTTGATCATGATGTACATCTTTCAAAATGGCATTAAATATGGTGGCAATAAAACGCGTGATAAACAAACTGACATGTTTTGGCACACAATTGTTCTTTCTGAATGGGAATCCAACAGGTATTTGGCATGTGGTGTCCAACATCCACCTATATGGTGAATCTGTTTCTATGATTACTACGGTTTAACAGCTTTACTACCAAAATTATTTCAATAAAAATTAGCAGAGGAAAAACATTAGATCCTTTAGGAACACCGCGATCCATTAAAACCGTGGAAGCTAGTAAAGAAATAATAAAAAACGGCCAAGTGCGAGTCGGACTTGCAAACGAAGGGTTTCGTCTCATAGTGCTTTGAAAACAAAACACCAAAAAAATTTAGTTTCTTGTATGGGCGCCACCTTTAGTTTTTAATTATATTACATTTTTATTATTTTTTGTAATAGCGGCAATAGAAATACATATTCTCTGAAAATTTCAGCTGTAAACCTATTACCGTTCATGAGATACACCCCACTGACAGACGTAGGTACGAACTGACAGCGGAGTCTTAGTAATAGGGTCCCGTTTGGCACCCGGTACGGAACCCTAAAAATTAATAATTGTTTTTTTTTTTTACAAAAAACTTAAACCGACTTCAAAGTATACTAAAAAGTAAATCAGATCCAGACCTGATGACAATGGGACCAAACGGGAAGTGTAACCTTCCAAACAAAAGAATAATTTTCCAAGTCGGTTAAAAAATAATAAACGGAGTAATGAGGTAACAAAAAAAAAAAAACATACAATCGAATTAAAACATACAATTACCTCAACCTTTTTTTGAAGTCATTAAAAAAATGTTAATAAATGTGCCCAATTTGCAATTACAAAGGGAATAAAAGCTTTGGGATGGAAATAATGAATTAATTAAAAGAAAAGTTGGTTAGCCATCGGCTATACAGGGAGGAAAATTAGTATCATAAACGATTTCCTTATTTTGTTAATTGTTTTCTTATATTCGCTAAAAGTTTCAGTTGAGACTTGAGCACTTATTCACTTCCATCCCGCGATGCTACCTGCAGACCAGAGGAATCTAATGTTTTCATTTAATTTGATAAAAAGTATCATATGATTTAATCCAGAATATTTTATATCTTTCGTTCTTAAATACACGTAAAGCCATTGGCCCCGGTTATCACTCATTTTTAATAAGCTAGTTACTACCTACTAGGCGGCTTGCTCACTAGCCTACCTCCACCAATCCGCAGTGGGCATGCGTCGTGGAGCTTATTCCCTTTCATCCTCATTTGTTAAAAGTAGGCTCGTACTCAGCGATTTTTCAAAGAACTCTAATTTCTTTTAGTGCTACTACACGAAATGGTTTTCACTACAATCAACTACAAACCAAGATCCACAGGTATTTTTGAAAGCCCTCTTTTTTGCTGCTCTATCGTTAGCAACATTTTGCACCTCCTTATACCATGCGACGCGACTTCTGTTTTTAAATTCACTTGAATAATTTCTTTAACTTCTGAAGTTATTAAAATACTATAAAATTTATTTTTACAATCGTTTATTTTAGGTTCACCTGACCGGTGTATGTAATCGAATCTTGAAAGTTAATTTTGACCCACTTCCCAGTGTCATATTGAAGTGAAATTTGATATACATTAGAATATTCGGGATGACAATGCAAGTACAGTCACCATAAAAAGCTTGTATAATGAAATTTTAACAAAAACTTATAAATAAATACTTTTGGCTGGCTTTCGTTTGGTCACAATAAGTGACGATATGAATGAAAATGGTATGTTGAATCTAGTCAATAAGGAGGTTAAATCTATAAAAATACTTTAAGTAATACACATAAAGAGAACAGTGAACCTAAGACAATAACTTTATAAAACTCGACCCTATAGTACAGGTCGGTTAACGAAAGCTGGCACGTTCACAGTACTCATAAATTTGCAATCAGTCAAGTCTAATGGACGAATGCAAAAATAGACCACTCTATATTTATGAGCAGTAGCAAAAGCAAAACAATAACTGTCTCCTTCATACTCATAAGCTTGACTTTGCGCGAGAGAGACGGTGTAAATGTGTTGATACGTGCCAGCTTTAGTTAACCGACCTGTACATCTAATAGACTTTTGTGTGAAGGAGAAAAAAACTTCTGGCAAGTTTCAGACCGAATCTGTCCAAAACTTTGGGAAAATTAATCGAGATCTCACAAGATTCCATTTCAAGTTGAAAAGAATTAACGATCCTTGAAACGAGGCTTGGTTCTGGCCCCCAAACTAAAAGTCGTGAAGTAATTAAGAGGAAATGCTGGTGGCGTTTGCTCAATACAAACGTAATCCTCAGTTTCCTCTCTGGATAATGACACTAGAGCAATGATTATTCTACCATGCAATCTGTAGGTACCACTGTGTCCCTCAGTTTTGTTTTTCTCCATAAATTAATTATTATAAGAATTAGGAGCCTTCTAAAATCACAAAAACTTACCATTTTTAACGCCCTTTTCAGACATCCAGGGAAGCGAATATAAAACAACAAAGGAAAACCGACAGACATAGCCAAAGTCCTTCTTATTATTATTCTGTTTTTTTTTAAATCGGTCCAATTTATTAGGAGAAAACCGGGGATTACGAAATAGCGATTTCGTCTAATTTAAATATGTATAATCGGTCCAAGCTGTAGTTGTCTCTATCACCCTCGAGCAGGATAGCTCGGGCACAGCACGACAGCAATAGATATGTTTAAAACCTATTTTCCAAATTTCTTGCAGCCATCCTTTCCTCTTAAGCTCTTCTGGTACCAACCTTAGTTCACAATGAACTGAAAAGCTTTTTGTGACATCTGTAACTTTAAAAAAATTACATAGACAAAACTTTGGTTCCTCGTTTTTTTTATGCGAACAAAGAGCAAAGGAGGGAAACTCACTTCTGAGGTCTGTTTTCATGACACTGACGGGCCAGTTCAGATATGTTATTCTGTAAAAGGTAAATCATCTCGAAAGTCATCTCGCAACTCACCTCGCAACTGAATTGTCGGGTGAATTACGTTTCAGAATACCAAATCCTATTGAAAAACGTCAAAATACTCACCTGTCGTAGTTCTTCTCACTTCCGTCATCACTCGGTGGCGCTAGTGTCGAACTCACTCAGTTTAAGAATATGAAATTCTAATCTCATCGCGGATTCAGAAGTGATATTACAAATGAACGTTACAGAATAGCACTGCTGATTCCAATACAGGACATGCATTTGTGTGCATGAACATGTCTTTATGTCCTGAGTCTGGAATAAGTATTTACAAACAAAAAGTAGTATATGCATTATATTATTATGTTGTCAGTGCGATTAGAATGTAAATATTATGTAATATATCTAAGCTTGTTTTGAAAAGAGTAATTGCTGAGTTTATTGCCGGCTCTTCTCAGCAAATGCAACCTTCCGAACCGGTATTAGAGTCAGACTCTTCATAAGTGCCTGCGAAGGTTTATTTGAATAAATGATTTTGAATTTTGAATATCAGTTGTCCGGTTTCCATACCTAATTAAAACTGTGCTTAGTTTGGGATCAGATGACCGTGTGTGAGGAATGTCCCAGGATATTTATTTATTTATTTTAATGACAACCATCTCACCAAGACCCCTCAATTGATAATCAAATTAAATACAAACAATTATTTTATAACAAGCAAAACAACCCACACAATGGGTCCGGAACAATGCGTATGCTGATTCAATTAACTGTTTTCAGAAGGTATGTAATCACACATCTGCATACGTCATACATAGACGATGGCCCATTTATGATTAAAAAATAATAATAACAACGATGCAGAACAATGCTTTTTACCCGACTGACCCGGAAGGAGGGTTATGTTTTCCAAGTGCATGTATGTATGTCAGTCGATGTCTTTGGTACGCTCTGCAGCCTAAATGGCGTTTTCATTTATTTTTTTTGCATGGGTTTGTGACGTTTTATTACAAAGTTCCCATGGCCACCTTCCGGTTCCATCATCAGATCAGCTCCATGTCATAATAATACGGGATTGTTATCCGATTTACATATTTATGCTAATTTTTAGATCAATCGGTTATCCGTGGACGCCGTTTTGAAAAAGAAACAAAATGGCGGACTAGAGGAATGCCAAAACCTTCGAATCCTTAATTATTTTTTTTTTTTAGGTCTGCCAACAATTATTTACACAGTTCATTTACCGGTTTTGGATTTTAAAATTAACATTATTAATTGTAACAAATTACTTATAGGCTAACACCACATTCATAAAACCTACCTTTAACTACCTACTACTGCACTTCTTCTCAATAATCTATATCCCAAATCTCCATTCCTCCGTGGCCGTGGGCGCGATACGGGTACAAAGGTTTCAAAGCCGCGTATGAGGCGAACTCAATATTGAATTATAAATTCGTAATAGATCGAGTTACAACACAAATTGACAGTTCTCACTTGCTCGAGTTAGCGAACAGCCCCCGATTTGAAGCCCGACCAAGTTTGAGCCGAGGAAATGAGATTGCAAATGGATCAGGCAGGAGATGCAAATGTGTGACCTAGGTATATATGTTTGTAGGTTATACTGTGGTGGAAGGATACCTTTAAAGTTTACATTATAAAATCGTTTAATCACATAATTTCATTAAAAAACAAAAAAAAACGAATTATTAAAAAAATATATTAAAAAACAAAGAATTGTAATTACGTCTGCATACTTATTTTTCTTCAAACTGCTTACTCGTCCAATAAGTAAGAAAGTGATAATAATAATAATTTCTTTATTCAGAAACAATATAGTAGGTACACACGGCTACAAATCAAGCTATACATTTCTAGTATAAGCTGACCTCCCAGTGTAGGGAAATCCTATCCAATGCGAGATCAGCTTATACTGGAAATGTATAGCTTGATCTGTAGCCGTGTGTACATACATTACGTATAACTTATAAGTAGGTAAGTACATTTATTTTTTATTTTGTAACGTAAGTAAAAAGTTGAATGAGTTTAAAAAAAACATTAACGGACAATGCACAAAACTTCATCTCTCCAGCAACATAAAAACAACAGCAAAATAAATTCATGCGACTGAATTTAATTTACACGCTGTGGCCAGACATTGTGGTCACTTGCTGGACAGTTGCTGGGCAGTAGCCGAGCAATTGAGTATCTTCGGCAACTGCAACTTACATATTGCCGCATATGATATGTTGCTAACGATTGCTGTTATAGCGAATGTGTTAATGTGCTCAGTACCTTTGGCTGTGTGATTATTAACTAGCCGTGGCGTTCAGTCGTTATTATTAGGGTTCCGTACGTAAAGAATATGATAAAACTAAACATATCCCGTCTGTCTGTCACAGTAATGTATTTTTTTAAACATAGGTCACATAGGTCATTTTTTAAACTATGTCATGGCAAAAAATAAAAATAAAAACAGGTCAAAAGTCAAAGGCCAAGAAACCTCAAAAAAATGCATTTATTCAACTGTTTCCCTAATATATTAAAAACGATAACGCACGCACAACCTTTATTCTTGAGACCTACCGAGGTATTTCAGCAATTACACTTGACTGCCAGTTCCAATAAGCTTTGGGAGCTTTACATCATCACAGTGTAAGGAATACTCATCGAGGAACAATCCCTAGAGTAGTAATACCGAGCAATCCGATTCCGAAACTAATCAGTGATTTGTCACTGATTTTGAAAAGTAAGGACCAATCACTGCATCGTATGTTCTTGACTTGGCCAATCAGAGCGCATGTGTCCTTGTATTAGCCAATCAGAGCGCATTGTCGATGGTGGCAAAATGGCGGAATAGATTGAAAGCAAAATCGACGCCATTACGCTTCTTTGGATTAATTGGTCGATGGGAATACTACTCCATCACTTACCATGGTGAGATATTTATCGCAACAACCCTATCCAAAAAACTACCCCAAGAAATCCCTGTTTTTATTACTATACACAAAACCAGTGACAGACTTTATAACGGTAATAAATTAAACAATGACGTCATCGTTTGTACTTTAACACGTTTATTAGCCTCGAGTAACGGTTTATAGTTTATTACGTGGCACAATCGAATTTTATCTTCGTCAACACGTGGCCGCCGTACATTTGGCAATCAACACCTCAAAGTCTACAGTTTATTGTTTACACTATCATCCTTGGCAATAAAGACTTTATTAGCGTAGCCGATATCTTTTTTTCACGACGGTATATTGTGAAAATAGTTTCAGTAACGGATGATTCGAAAATTGTACTGAAAATTTACTAGTGTATCAAAACTGTGTGTAACTATTTTAATCAATTTAAAAGCACAAAATATCGTTCGCTAGTTGAATTTGTGAAATTGTGAATGTAGGTATATATTCAAGATTAGGGTATGATGGGACTGGCATGGTCAAAACTGACAAAAGTCCCTAAATAAAAACAGAATAAAAAAAAAAAAAAAAAAAAAAACGTTCGCTTTTTCAACACAAAATATACGGCGTGGATACGACAATACGACATTAAATGAAACCACGTAAAGTACTCATGTATACGATCAACTTTTACTATGGGACCAACTTCGAAATAGCAAAAATAAATGGTGCTTTTCATACAAATGGTACATGTCTCCTCGGCAAAAAGTATGAAAATCTGTAAAAAAAAATGCGATTTCGAAGTTGGTACCATAGTAAAAGTTGATCGTATACATGAGTACTTTACGTGGTTTCATTTAATGTCGTATTGTCGTATCCACCCCGTATATTTATCTTTTTAGCACATCGCTGCGTTCTCACAAAGGTATTTGTCGGGTTTCAAATTCAAGCTGGTTTTACGTTTATTTTGTAGACTGTATCGGTAATGCAAACAACATATACCTGAAACTTTCATTAAACATTATGTAAAATGCTATCAAAATCTGCGTCGCATTAGCGCTGTCCTAATTTTAGCCAGCATTACATTTTCGCTGAGATTTCATCTTTACCTAAGATACAGTCGAAGCAATACGCGCGATTTCCAACCTTCCATACCCTGCGTTAAGATACATAATGATCTAGCTATTGGCGATTATGAAAGGTTAACAAAAGCACAAAACAGAGCAAGGACGCACCCTCACATCGGACTAATCAAGATTTCGTTAATGACCCGTTACCTTTATCACGGCGAAATACACTTTATTGTATAGTATCAGAGTAAAATTTACAACACTTTCAATGGTAATACAAAATTGCTAAATTTCCTGCAAAAAAAACCTGATGGTAGACATTAGGTATCATTTGAGAAACCACAAAGGGAATGACAAAGTGCTTATATTGGTCACTCAAATTACATATTTGGTGCCACTTTTGACAGCTGTCAAACTATTCGACACGTATAGCAAGTTAATTTGACAGTCGATGTGGGACGGGGGAAACAATAATTCAATCTCAGAAACGGTTAGGGAACCAATTTTCAGGATCAACCGCTGGCTGACCTTCAACTATCCTTAACATTAGATGTGGGGATCAGGACCTTAGTTCCAGGCTAAATGGTCTTGTATTCTTCAAAAATATATATTACTTCTAGTTTCTAGTAATTTATAATGTCTTCCAGAACAGGTATCCTATTATTTTAATATTCTACATCGCTGGGTTATATTTTGAAACATATTTTCTAGCGCGAGTTTATTAAATCGTATTCTTGATAATATTGGAATATTCCCTTGGAAAACTAAAATCTAATGGTGCGTCCATGCTACGCGAACCACGAATGAACCTACGATGCGAATCCCTTTTTACGTGAAAAAACTGACAATCGCGCTCGCTCGAGGCTCGCAAGCCCGTCCACGCTACGCGAATCGTGCTCGCAATGTGCTGGTTCGAGGCTCGGCTCGTGCTCGGTTCGCCAAGCATGGACGCACCATAACAATTAATACCTGAAAATATTTCATATTTTATCTATATGAAATTGTATGATCTATGGAAATCATGATACGATGCATGTAACGAAACTAATATCGAACTTAGTAAATAATTTATCTCACTCACAACTTTCATGCAATACCAAATAATTTAACCAATTGACACCGATCGGTGTTAACTTATTAGTTCACTAGTTTATGTCACGCTAATAAGTTTGGCAATTAACTTAGAAACATCCAGGAAACATACCGAACTTGAACTCAATGCTTCTCAGCCTTCAAAACTTATCAATTAGGTATCTTCACGGCTTGGAAAACCCGATAAATGTCTATTTTTAGGGTTCCGTAGACAATGGCAAAAAACGGAACTCTTATGGATTCGTCATGTCTGTCTGTCTGTCCGTCCGTCTGTCACAGCCACTTTTTTCCGAAACTATAAGAACTATACTGTTGAAACTTGGTAAGTAGATGTATTCTGTGAACCGCATTAAGATTTTCACACAAAAAAAGAAAAAAACAATAAATTTTGGGGGTTCCCCATACTTTGAACTGAAACTCAAATAATATTTTTCGTCAAATCCATACAGGGTATCTATGGATGGATAGGTCTTCAAAAATGATATTGAGGTTACTAATATAATTTTTTTCTAAACTGAATAGTTTGCGCGAGAGACACTTCCAAAGTGGTAAATGTGTGTCCCCCCTGTAACTTCTAAAATAAGAGAATGATAAAACAAAAAAATATATATGACACAACAAACTACAAGAACTTTTATATTATGTTATTTGTTGCTTCGGAACCCTTCATGGGCAAGTCCGACTCGCACTTGGCAGCTTTTTATACTAAGATGGCAAACAACCCACAATACGGCCCGCCTGATGGTAAGCAGTTGCGCGGTGGAACTCATACATGAAATTCAATAACATTTATGAATGTTTATCATTTCCCATTTTACTTCACAGCTAACGTGACAAATCACTTTACCTATTCGCTTCACAAATACAATACATTAGTGCCAAAAATGGACACATCCACCTTAATAAGATAGAAGACAGATAGATTTAGAACGGAGTGCGACAATCTAATTAAAAATCAATCGGGTCGAGGACGCCGCGGCCGTGATTTCTCAAGCACTTTGTATCAACAGCGGCCGGTGGGGATCAGACACAATTTACCACTTAAAAAATTTGTCCGTGGGCCGATACCGTGTTTAATTTTTTCCGTGTTGCGGTTATTGTTAAATTGACGTAAATGTTATGTATATATTGCTTTAGAAGATCAAATTCAAATTCAATTCAAAAATTCAAATTCAAAAATTGTTTATTCAATATAGGCCTTAATAAGGCACTTACGAACGTTACAATTGATTTTACCACCGGTTCGTAATACACTTAAACTGAGAAGACTCCCGGCAAGAAACTCAGCAGATCGTGAGTCATCGTAAAGAACATTGGCTCTAATATTCTAGGTTAAAATACTCCAATAGTCAATCGGCAAACAAGCATACGGCTAGCCTGATAGTAAACGGTTACATCAGGATCATCACTCACGCGCTAGCAACCCTTACCCTCTCACCGAGGAGCTCTGGCGAACCATGCGTAGTTGTACATTTTTAAGTTCTTTGGCTGCGGTATTCTGTAAGGTGGAGGTTCTCCGCTCGAGCTTGATCTCTCGGAGCGAAAAATGCTATGCTCTACCACTCTCAAAAGAATGGCTGCAAGAAATTTGAAAAATAGGTTTTTAACATATCTATTGTGGTCGCGCTGTGCCCGAGGGCGATAGAGACAACTACAGCTTGGACCGTTTATATACCTACCTATTTAAATTAGACGAAATGGCTATTTCGTAATCCCCAGTTTTCTCCTCCAAAACTGGATCGATTTAAAAAAAAACATAATAAGAAGGGCTTTGGCTATGTCTGTCGGTTTAACTTTGTTGTTATTCGTCAAATTTGTTCGCTGGACGTCTGATAAGGGCGTTCAAAATGGTAAGTTTTTGTGATTTTAGAAGGCTCCTAATTCTTATAATAATTAATTTATGGAGAAAAACACAACCGAGGGACATACAGTGGTACCTACAGATTGCATGGTAGAATAATCATTGTTCTAGTGTCATTATCCAGAGAGGAAACTGAGGATTATGTTTGTATGGAAAAACGCCACCAGCATTTCCACTTAACTAGGGATAAATTAATTTCAAAGACTGAATATCCTTATCATCCTGATATGCTCCTAGTTGACATGCTACCCATATGCTAGTTTAGTTTTCTACTTACGAGTATCTTACATGTTTCTAAAATAACCCCCGTTAGAAACATGTTTATTTGTTCGCATGTAATTGTGTTTATTTTGGATCGCGGCGTGTCGACATATTCCGTTTCAAAAACAAGGTAATCCCACGTCAATCGACGGCAGAGAGATGTTTATTCACTGATCGAGAACTTGAAATCCGACTAACTTTAGGATCTAAAAACCTAATTCTCGTTTCGACTAATACTGTCGCCGTATTTTTTAAGTAAAAATAAAGGTTATGTTCTTTATCACAGCAATGATATCTCTTTAACAAAAAACATTAGCATCAAACAAATTTAGTTTTCTGCAGACATTTTTCCAAGTAGTTTTTAAGAATCTAATTTACCTTTAAGCTCCTCGGCTGTTGGACGAGTAATTTTGCACTCAACGTCGACTTACCTGAAAAAAAGATCATTAATTAAATTAAACTCATTGCCAACCGTATGGCAGAAGCCTGAAATTTTCTAATTAATATACGAACACACGTACTCTCATTATTGAATTGGATTCTAAAAACCTGAAAGGTCATTTTCATTTCGTTAACGAGTGAGGTGAGAATTTCGGTAGTTTAATTTTATGGTGCGTCCATGCTTGGCGAACCGAGCACGAGCCGACCCACGAACGAGCACACTGCGAGCACGATTCGCGTAGCGTGGACGGGCCTGCGAGCCTCGAACGAGGCTCCACGCTTGAAATCGCTAGCAACGAACGAATCCTGTTCGTTCGAGGCCTCGGCTCGTGCTCGCTTCGCGTGGCATGGACGCACCATTAGATATCATAAAATGTTTAACCAGATATTATGGGTTCAAATGTGTATTCTACGTAATAGCGTTATTTCTATTTGACTTCAATATTTGCCTCAGAGAAAGTTTGCTTTTACAATCTGTGGTTATTAACTAAATAGTCTGGCTCTTTGATATTACACGGAGTTTGAACGCCGACATTGGAATCAATTGTTTATGAAATCAAAGGCCCGTTTAAAAAATCTTCATAAATTGAAAAACAAAACTTACTTTCAAGTTAAATTCAGACTCAGTCAAATGAAAGGTTAAAGATCCAATGTTAAAACTGAAGGTATCATAAACTGAGCTGACCTTTTCACTGAAACAAAACACCAGGGTCAAAGAAGGGTCAACTGTATAATGAATAAAATAGCAAAGTCATCAGTGAAAATGAAAAATTGTATCGCCAAGGTCATAGGTCACCTGACGCGGTCTACTTAAAAAGCCATTAGGCGAGGTAGCTTTGAACATCCGAAATGTTATGGAATTATTATCAAACAACCCCAATGATGAAGCGCCTTATTAAATATGGATTTCGCAGATGCTAATGATCTCGTGTACATTTTCTTTATTATAGTCTAACAAGCTTTTTTGCAGGTCCCGTAATTAATGAATACCTTTCAAATTACGCATTCATACGCCATAAGTGGCGTAGCCAGTAAATCATTCTTCTAACAGATAAGGCACCGATCCCACAGAGAAGAGTTCTAGAGTTCTGCGTTCAGAGTTCTGCATTCCGAGTTAGGTGCACGGGATAAAAATGCGAATTTCTATGGCATGCCGGCGAATCACGACTATTCGCGACCAAAACCATTATGTTGTTGTTCTGTTTTGCGTGGTTTATACAATATTTCATGTATATTAATTTGTTGCTGGTAATGTAATCTCAACTTTGGAAGTGATTCAAAACCCTCTAAAATGTTAATTTTTTTTGTACGAATCAATGTATGGATCTCGCCATGATTCTTTAGTCCTGTCAAATTAGTCCAATGCTAGTTTTCAATATAAATTTAGTCGCCATCTATCGCGGTTACGCCTAAATAAGACGGCAAAGATTAATTTGACAGCTTTAAATATATTCAATCCTTTTTCAATATTTTTTGTAAGAAAGGGATGCGATGTGACTAAAATTTGTTTAGTGCAATTTACAACAGAATCGGCACCAATTTTGCACTATCTGTAATTAAACTTGTCGGCCTATAAATGGGCAATTTGAAAACATTAGAACAGGGATTCCCATTGTTTGTCTCTATTAAGGTAAGTGGCACTAGGCCTACGTATCTTATTCATGTTAATCCTTTTAAAAATCCTATTAATACTTAAATTTTAATTTATATTCCATTTAATTGATTGTTATAGGTGCTGTATTGATTTAGAGATACTTTCATAAACTGACTTTTAGAAATAGTTATTGAATTTATTGGTTTTTAAAGATGCTCTTTATTATTTTTAGGGCGTGTCCACATATCCTGGGACATTCCTCACACACGGTCATCTGATCCCAAACTAAGCAGAGCTTGTACTATGGAAACCAGATACTCAAATACTGATATATTACACACAACTATTTTGTTTGTAAATACATACACAATTACACCCAGACTCAATTGCTCGCTACTAAATATGCATATCATTCCATAGCCAAACTATGTTTTAACTTTTTATTTAATCGCTTGTGTGTGACTGTCAATAACTTAGAACTTTTTTTCTTATTTTCGTCGCACAAGACTCAACAGCGTTTTCCAATAAACATCATAGATCACAGTCTATCAGACATAAAAAGACACTTCATACCACCCTTTTCCTTTCAATTAAAAAAGAACTGAACCAACAATTTTAAATCCATTAGGTAGGTATTTAGTACTTGACTCGTGTCGGGACTTTTTTAATTTCATCACAAACACAAACTTACTAGAACTGGACTGCTTTTAATATCACCTGAAACCGTAATAAAAATGTAAATTACTCTTTTCGGTGCACACCTCTCGCGAATATCATAAAGGTTCAAATGTAACGGTTTATTATGCTCTCATAATGGGGTCCCATTATATTTATGAACCATTTTTTCGACCTAATGTCCGACTATTAAGTTAATCCTTTCATTACAAACAGAATTATATCATGTTAACGAGGATTAGCTATATAGGATTGCGGTTTCATACATTATTTCATTTATTAGGTACCATAACTGTATGTGTACAGGTATTATGTATTCAAAATCATTTATTCAAATAGACCTTCGCAGGCACTTATGAAAAGTCTGACTCTAATACTCTAATACCGGTTCGGAAGGTTGCATTTGCTGATTAGAGCCGACAATAAACTCAGCAATTACTCTTTTCAAAACAAGCTTAGATATATAACATAAAATTTACATTCTAATCGCACTGAAAACAATTGCGTGCCCCGGCGCGGCGGCAAAATTACAAAGAAGACTGAATAAATATTTAATAAGTAAATAAATAGCAAACTTAAGCAGACCAGCCCCCACAAGCAGCACCTGTTCACAAGTATGACGCGTGTGGCCATCGCCCTTATTTTCCTTGGTATAGTACTACTAATATTACAACGTTAAAACTAGTCAATTTAAGAATAGATGAAATCTATACTCTCTGTATAAGCTAGTAAATGAAATTTAAAAGCTCTACAAAACCTTTCAATATCTTTGGGATCGGTAATTGTCTCCACTGAATTGACACTCCAATTTTGTCCTGTCCGTAAATAAGAAACTTTTATTGCGTCCTTTCGCAAAACGTAAATAAAAACAACATTACACTTGTAAGAAGCGACTACGAAGCAATATACGAAACTATTAGTCAAAGTCAGGGGACCAGAAAAAGTCACACGTTGGGCGCCAGTAACAGTACCATGTTCTTCATCATTGTTTCGTAACATTTTGGGGGTATTACATTTTTTCAGCGAAAGTCAGTCACTTTCGCGCTTCAACCCAATCCATTTCGCGTCGACGTTGCCGTTTGGGATTTACAAACAAAACGTAACGAGAAATAAATTGAGAAGTATTCGCGGGGTCGTAATAGTGTGCGGAGCTGAGTGAGACGGAGTGTTTATGAAAGTCAATAAGCTGTTTAACTTGCAAACAACTTCGAAAAGCAATTACCGATGGAATATTTATTGTTCCTTCGAAAATGTATTTCATCATATCAGCCTATGGATGTCCACTGCTGAACATAGGCCTCCCCCATTAACTTCCACTTCGAACGGTTTTGGGCCGCTTGCATCCAGCGGTGCCCAGAGATCTTGACCAGATCGTCGGTCCACCTGGTGGGAGGTCGTGCCGCTCGGCGCTTTCCAGTACGTGGTCGCAACTCGAGAATACAGATACAGAGATATAATGCCATAAAAAGTACTCACACTAAAACACTTTTTTTTTTCAGACGTCTTTTAATAAAGCTTTGCTGCTATGAGAGCCTCATATTATGTTATACGATAAGTACCTAATTGTATTTTTACACATACACCAAGATTCTATGTAAGTATCATACAAAACATTCTGAAATAGATAACCTATTTTACGCTCCAAAATTTCCAACGGCATTAAAATAACAATCTCAAGGAGGTGATGATATCTTAAATGATATTTCTGCTAACAAACGGATCCAAGCTTGCGCCATTCCAAAAACACAACGCTAAAGTTCTCAGATCCCAAAAACCTGAAGCTTAAAGTTATCCAGACGCGACTTACGAAAGCTCTGTCGGGCTTTAGTCGCTTCCGTTTGCGGAGTGCTCGCGGTGAAGAAGGAAGGGATTAGCATCCGTTTCCTTTTGTCACTGTGACAAGCACCTGCTTACACTGCGATATAATATTTATATTTTTGGAAGAAGCAGTTTGGTCTTGCTCAGGTCACGCTTCCCATATTAAATAACTGAACGGTAGGTAAATCCTACTAATATCCTACGAAAGTTTGTGTGGATGCTTGTGTGTATGTTTATTACTGTTATTCAATCAAAATTTAGAACGGGTTTAGAAGAAACTGCTACAAAGGTATATAGATCATATTCTGAAATTAAACAAAAAGACGTTGTGTCTCTCTTGTTTTCGAATTGACCGGGCGAGAGGGGGCGAGCACGCGAAGCGCTCAGCCAGCATGGGCAACAAGGTCAAGGACTCCTCAGGATAACCCCATGGCCAGAAGAAAGAGGCCCGCCGGCATGGCCAGTGTCTTTGTTGAGTGTGTCTAGTATCTAGACGTACTTGAACCTGACTGCAACTTTGTATCAAAAACATAAGATTAGCTAGCTACTTGTTCTTCATGAAATAATCTCTGACAGACAACTATGTTAAAATATATCATTAGAAAAAGATACCTAGAGTACCTACCAGCGGATCCAGGGGGTGGGTTGGCGGAGGGCTCATGCCCCCTCCCCCCCCTTTTGAAAAAGCAACTGGGTCCACTGATAAATCTTGATAAAGGTTACCATATGTTGGATCAAGCCTCAGCCCTCTCAACCCACAATCCTAGATCCCCCAATGCCTAGAGTATAATAATACTACGTCCAATAAGTCGACCAAAGATCACAATAACAAAGACAGTATGTTTAATCGTCGGAATTCCGCAAAACAGCGTTAATACGACGGGCGAGTTAGATAGAGCACCTGTGATAACAAGCGCAGGCGCATGTGTTCCCAGCGAGTTACGCAAACATTCTATGATACTTGTATTTATGAATCCAATTCCATATTTAATTATGTCAGGACTTTGATTACTTCGTCCGCCTTTAATTTAAAGCTCGGCTAATTAGGTCATGCGTTAGATTCCCGGGCCTGGTATAGTGCAACTGACGTATTTGTGTATCTACCAATCTACTTGATTATCCTGGTAGTCCAGGGTTGTCATGATGTGTATGTTCGGTGTACTCTGCCAAGTGCCAACCTCTTTACGGACAATGAGCGTATTTTTTTTCTTTAATATTGGAATTTTGGACAATAGAGTTAGAGTGAGAGTGACACATCAGCAGTGTCTACTGTGATTCTATATCACCATTATTGATTTTATTAATTATGTAGATTTGATTTGAAACAAAGAACAATTGGAGAAGTTTCCTAGAAATTTGTATTTTGGATTGACATAGGCTACTTTTTATCCCTGAAAGAAACCGCGGGACAAGGTAGTCAAAACAAGCATTTTGAGAGAGAGCATAGCGTATATTCCTCCGGAAGTACCTCCACCTTAAAGAATACCGCAGCCAAATAACTTTATGTTGTGTAAAGTTGTGTTCCTGCGCGTGAGTAAGGTCGCCAGAGCTCATTGGGGAGGGAGGAAAGGTCGGTAACGCGTGAGCGATGCTTCGTGTGTTGCAAGCGTCCATATGGCTAGGGTAACCGCTTACCATCAGGCGGGCCGTATGCTTGTTTACCGACTTAGTCGTATAAAAAAGCAAGTGGTATTAAACGATGAAAACATTTACACTCTTAAAGCACAATAAGGTCAACAAAGTAAATTGCATACTAATTATCGAATAAGCAACAATAATGTCGATAAACACTACGCATAACATAAATAATGACTCTAACTTCATTGCACAAGGATCAGTATTGCTTGGAAAGTATTTGTGTACCTTTAAAGTGACATTGATGGATATGTGGGCTTAAGTCGTGAAAGAAACATTACAATCCACACGCAAACAAACGGACAACGATACTTAGTTGTTTTGTTAATAAATGACATGTGATCCGGTGTGCCGAGTTACTGTGGACAGCTACTAGTGATGGTTGTCTATCGATTTAATTATATCGACGTTTTCGATGATTTATTGATTATGAAAAATAGAAACTGAACGGAAATAATGACAAATTGGATACGTATGGTGACAAAAAACTGATTTTTTGTAGCACAAAACAAAAGTAAAAACTAAAAGCATATAATTTTATTAATCTATACTTAACTAATATACTAAAGCGGAAGAGTTTTTGTTTGTTTAAACGGGAAAATCTCTGGAAATACCAGTCGGATTCGAAAAATTCTTTCACTAATAGGAAGCTACATGGTCCCCGCGTTTTTGCTACGCGGCTACTTTTTTTACTCCGGAACGCGACTGAAACCGCGGCGGACAGCTAGTGCTTAATGAGAGAAAGATCACTATAGCAAAAACACTTTTTGTTTGATGATACAAAACTTCACAGTACCATTGAAAATAACAATTCATTCAGTTTAGGTCCTGATAAGGCACAGATATGAACGTTACAGTTGACTCTACAACCTTAACGGACGGAGGGACGGAATACACTTAAACTGAGAATTAAAGTATCGACTTCGAACAACACTAAACGACATGACTAATCACATCACTTATGCCGGTACTTGTTCAAAGTAATATGTTGACTATCATTTATCTTCAATTGATTGATTTTACAATGAATGCGTACAACATACACTATAAAGTTATATTAATAGATTAGGTTTGTCAACAATTGTATTATATCACATAAATAATATAGGTGATATATCAGTGGTAGTGACGTATAATGCAGTCGTAAGTCATGTTCGAATTTTGTAATGGATTTTCATCCAAAAAAAAACCAAATTCGATTTCTTCTTTAAACAAAACCTAAAATTAAAAGAAAAACTGTATAATTAAAAAATCGTGAGTTATTTTATACGGCATTGACAAGTATTAATAAAAAAAAGATTAACATTGACCAAGAATTCAAAAACTTGTCTAATTATGGTTTAATGAGTTTGACATACTGATCTAATATGCGACCAAAAAAATAATAGGAATGACCGCCATATACACTGACGTCATAGGCCTTAGTTAAATAAAGTTTGTAAATTAAAAAGTTTCAGTTTCTTAGCAAACCGTACTTTTCAAGTCGAGGTCATTGACGTTCGTATTTTTATCTTGAACGCATTATATTAAATTAATGTTAAGTATGTAGTGATTTATGTGCAAAAACAGATAACATAGCGATTTTCAGGACTGTAAACACTGAATGAATTATGGTGATTGATCATCATTTACCATCTACATAGATAAAATAAGATACTGGCGCTGCCCTTGAAATCACACAAATATGTACAAATAAGAAAGTGATACGAGTCCGATAACCAACCAATTTTTAGAGAGGTAGAGCATAGTGTGTATTCGCCCAAAGAGCAGCTCGACTGGGGAAGTGCCTCCACCTTACAGAATACCGCAGCCAAATAACTTTATGTTGTGTAAAGTTGTGTTCCTGCGTGTGAGTAAGGTCACCAGAGCTCATAGGGGAGGGGGGAACGGTCGGTAACGCGTGAGCGATGCTTCGAGTGTTGCAAGCGTCCATATGGCTATGATAACCGCTTACCATCAGGCGGGCCGTAAGCTTGTTTACCGACTTAGTATAATAAAAAAAAAAAGATGACGAAGCGTAAGATGAAACACGCTTACCCAGAAGAAACCTATTCACTCTGGCCTTGAAAGTTCCTAGATTGTAGGCGTCAGGAAACAGACGCCGGAAGCAAGTTCAACTCCTTTGCTGTCCGCATTATAAATGAGGATGCAAAACACTGTGTCCGTATTTTCGGTATGTCTACAACGTACGGGTGAAAATTTTCCCGGCGTCTTGTGGTTCGGTGTAAAAATGGGGATGGTGGAATTAGGTTGAACAATTCCTGCGCACACTCTCCAAAATATATCCTGTAGAAAACCGATATGCAAGCAACCTTTCTTCGATGGTCGAGGCTCGTGAGTTTCGCCTTAATTGAAGACTCATCTCCGATGAGTCTCCTGGCTCGGCGGTCTATTGAGTCGAGGGCCTCAAGCTGGTACTTAGCTGATCCATCCCAAAGATGGCAGCAGTACTCCATGCATGACCGGACTTGTGCTTTATAAAGTTGGAGCAACTGCCCAGGCGTGAAGTACCGCTTAACCTTAGAGAGGATACCCAGCTTTCTGGCAGCTGTTTCTGCCTTCGACTCAATAGAACAGTCAAAGCCTAAAGCCTAAGGTAATAAAATCTTCTTCGCTTTACGCCAGGGCGGCGCCACTTTGGACTAAAGTGACAGATATTGTTATCAATAGGTGTCACTTTAGTAACTTCCGTCTTTAAAAATATTGTTTGATATAAAGTAGTAATTAATTAATTTGTATTTATTAGAAATGGAAAAACTAAATCCTGCCTCATATATTTTTATCCATCTTCGGCTTATTCTTTAATTACTTGTTCACTTGATACCAAAAGCTTTTCTTAACACTTTTCGGCGAAGATACTTCGGGTGTTACAGATAACCTCAACTCAGTCTCAACTAGCGACATCTGTTGTACGCAATGTTAAATTAGCGCTCATTCCATATGAGAATTAAACTCAGTAGCATTTTTATATAATTATTCCCTTTTTTAAGAGGTTTATGAAAACCAATTCAAACACTCAATCAATCACTTGTTGAAAGTATACCTGTCATAGTCAATTACGTCTGTAGTAATAAAGATGGCAACAGTTTTGATTATAGATCAACTTTGATTTGGCTTTCAGAGACTGGCAGTTAGTCCTGTGTATGACCACAAGCTCACCGTGGATATTGATGATGTGGCCGAAGCCTTGAAGGGATCTGGCTCTCAAGTGCAGCTGTCGGAACACACCAGTATAGGTACTTCGCTTTAACTTTAAGTGACTTACCACGTAAAGAAAAAGAATCACTAAGCCTTTGTGAACATTGTACGTGATGACTAACGCAGATGACGAGAGCACATAATAAGTCAGTAGGTAAACAGTACATGAATCAAACAAATAAGTTTATATGTGGGTAGACGCGGGTAATAAACCTGTATTGACATAATTAAGACGTAAAAATTTTTTCGCTAACCAATTGTGAAGCTGGCGAAAAATTATGGGTACGCAATTCTATGGTGTATGTATGTATAGTGTATGGTTCAGAAGTAAATATTCAGAGAACATAACATAGAAATTCCTGTGGTGTAAGTTTCATAATATTTTTCTATCGTCTACAATACAAAGTTTATCAAAATTCAAAATCATTTATTCAAATATACCTTCGCAGGCACTTATGAAAAGTCTGACTCTAATACTCTAATACCGGTTCGGAAGGTTGCATTTGCTGAGAAGAGCCGGCAATAAACTCAGCAATTACTCTTTTCAAAACAAGCTTAGATTAATTACATAATATTTAAATTCTAATCGCACTGAAAATAATTTCGTGCCCCGGCGCGGCGGCAAAATTACAAAGTAGACTGAATAAATATTTAATAAGTAAATAAATAGCAAACTTAAGCAGACCAGCCCCCACAAGCAGCACCTGTTCACAAGTATGTCGCGTGTGGCAGCCATCGCCCTCCTCGCCATATTGGAGGGAAGTCAGCGATCCGTCACACGACGCCGCCGCAAGCAAAGGCCTTAAAGTAAGCATGATTTAAGACTGCCTTATAAATAAAAAATAACTAAAGAGAAACACTAAACACACAATTTGTTATCACTGTGACTATTGACAAGTTTAGACTTAATATCACAAAATAGAAAATATAACATTTAGGGCCGTAAGATCAATAGCAGTTTAAACTACAGAACAAAGTTTAATCCTCCGTTTTAGATTATTTCTTAAGATCAATTGTAGTTAAAGTACCACTGACAGTTTAAACTATAGATTAGTTTAAACTGGACCAGCACTACGGTTAAACTCTCGAGTAGGGTTTAAACTGTATACGTTGACGTTTATTTCAATATGGCCGTATGTTGTTTTTTGTTTTGTTTGTGAATTCGTGCTTGTCTGTGTCGTGGTATTAAATTAAAATGGAAAATTACAACAGTGATTCCGATTCGGATATTGAATCGGCTTAATTTATTATTCACTAACTAGGTCTGTTTTTTTAATTTTCCAAATCATTGGAATATCTCTTAACCGTCTCTTAAAGTTCCATTTCAGATGTGCAGAAGATTCGCACTATTATTTTCAAGGCATCAGTAATGTTTGATAACAAAGAAAAAGTAATAATTAAATAAATCAGAAAATAGCACGGCGCAAACGTGGCGCAAACCATGTACAAACGACAGGAATGTGGAATTTTAAATGTCAGTGGTACATCTGTCAATGTCAAACGAACACATGCTGTCATTATTGTCATGAACGAATGAATGAAATCTTAAGAAATGAGTCAGTGTTGCCATTTATAATAGATTAATCGTAGTTTAGCTAATCTCCCGATGTTTTCTATTCGATCTTATGACAAAAGATTAAACCATAGTTTAAACTTGATCGTCGATTGCGAAATCTACAGTTTAAGCTTTAATTTATCTTACGGCCCTTAGATAGACATAATAACAAACATAAAACATCCCAACTTACATATGCGAAAAGTGTTTGTTGTAGTTCTTTCACGCAGCAACGAAGCAACACATCGACGTGATTTTTCGCATAGAGATTCTCTATCTCTTCGAAGGGAAATGTGTGTAACTATCAACTTGCCACGTAACAACTTGCAACGGACGTAGAGAAGCGATTGCTAACACCAAAGTAACTCGTAAATCCAAGGTAACAAGATTGAATTAATAAGAACCAAGAATACGTTGTAGTAAATTAATTCAGCAGCAACAGTTACGGCACAGATGAGACGAAGTGGAATGAACAAAGTGTTAGTTACAACAAAATTATTCCACTGACAAATTAAATTTAAACCCAGCCAGAGAGTAGGAGACGAGATAATTGTATAAATTAACGCAAATAAATTGAACGTAATTGTAAACAAGGACGGAAAATTGGAAATATAACATATTTCAGGTATGTAATATATAATACATTCAGGGAAGAAATGTTGTACAAAGTACATTTAATAGATTTTTCGATTCTATGATATTGAAGTAATGCTGACATGATCATTCTTCCTCTGTAAACTTAATTAAGAGTGCGTATAAAGCAAAATAACATCTTAGAATTGAAATTTACCCAAGTATTTTTATAAATATTTCTACACCATCTGTGATGGTAGAATACGTCGGCCACTTTTTTATTTAAGAACAGATGTACCGTATTTTCTGAAATAAATTTATTCTATTCTATTCTATTCTATGGGTATTTTCATTATATACGCAAGGGTTCAGTCAGATCAAAAACATAATGGAATGAAAATTCCTCGATACGAAAAAGTTACCTCTAATCACCTCTAATATTAATAAATTAGCGTTTTCATTCGTCTAATTAAGACTAAAATTCGATAAATAATATCACTAACGTATGACCTAGAGCTGATACAACAACCGATTTTTTAAAATATTCTATACTTTACGAGTTATTTAGATTAGAAGCGATTAGTTCATTTTTGTTCAGCGAAACAAGCTATCGCCGTCTCATGCCACGCGAGTATTAGACATTAGTTTGTTTCATCTGCCATTAGCTATCTTTTCTGGCTTTATGCGCGCTCTTAAGGCCAGCCGTACACGGACTGCTTCAAGCAGTTGAGACCGACTGCTTAAAGCTGCGACCGCGCGGTGAACTATAATCATTCATTCGTTGCCGTACACTCGACTGTTCGAGAAGTCGCGACCGCTTCAAGCCGTCAACTGCATGACGAAATTCCATCGTGCCGTCGACCGCTCGCGAGCGGTCGCGAGGCATACACCGACTGCTCGAGCCGTTGACTGCGCTAGAGCAGTCGACAGCTCTCCTACTTACTACTTACCTACCTACTTTAGTATATTATCCAATTCATCAAACGAAGACATTGACATTCTAAAATAGTTGAAAAATTTGTCTTCATCACTTCTCAGTTCCATAAACAAATGATGGCATTGTCCATGTTGTTCTCTTAATTCCAAAATTGGATGAACCCAAAATTTTCTCTTTTGACGTCGCCACCGTCGTCTCCGCTTGAGCAGAAGCAGCAAAAACAGTGCTTCCTCCTCAGAATCCATGACTCGACTGTGTTAGAAAATCAACTGCTCGAGCGGTTGGTAGCGACAGCTCGAGCAGTCAACAACCGACCCCTCGAGCAGTCGACGCCGACCGCTCGAGCGGTCCGTGTACGTCGCTCAGCCGCTAACTGCTCGAGCAGTCCGTGTACGGCCGCCCAGTGGTGGATAGATATTTTTCCAAACCTATTAAACATCTTATTCAGCACTAGCTGTCCCCCACGGTTTCACCGCCGTCCCCGGAATTAACACTCCGGATAATGTAGTATCCTATTAGTGAAAGATTTTTCGAATCCGACTGGCAGTTCCAGATTAGCGCGTTTAAACAAACAAAAATCTATATAAGTACCTAGTAAAGATTTTCACTTCAAAATCTCGTTAGGATATATCGGTTCTCTTGTATGATAGAAATAACGTAGTTACCTTATTATGTGCCCATGGACCTAATCGTTTACAAGTAAAATTGCTGTGACATACAGACGCATGAATAAACTCAAAAGATTCATTATTTTTTTTATTTTTTATTATGTATAGGCCGGTGTTTGGCCGGCCACAATCTCACCATGGTAAGTGATAATGTGGCCGAAGGTTGTAAGCACACAAAGCCTAGAAGGAACGGGCTCTCAATTGCAGCTGACGGAACACACCGATAGGTGCTTGGCGACAGATTTTCTACTTGAGGGTGGTAGCCAGCCAGACGGGTACTACAAAGTACCCTACCACCGTGCTATGGTTTCCTCACGATGTTTTCCTTCACCGAAAGTTCAACCATATTTGAACCAGAACCAGAATACAATACGCCTTTCCATTTAACTCCGAACTAGTTCAGTATGACATTGACCGTGCTTGTAATGACTCAACCACCACCACTGATTGTTCGTTACATCATTAGAGCTTGACCGTGATCTTGTAGCCGAATGCCGAAAGCGAATGTCGTACTCGATTGCATTATTTCAATTAATCTCGTTTCTTTTCTTATTCAGGCCTGTTTTTGAGAATGGGGAGTCGGACACGACCCCAAAGGTATCTTATACAGAACACTTTTCTGAGTTCAATTTTACCGTGCAATTTTGTTATGAAATTACTATGTAGTAGGGGCAACAATATTTTCATTTTTCAACACAGTCACAACTCATTTACTGTTTTATATTTCCCTATTATTACTATTTGCGGTATAAGTACAAGATATAAGATTAAATATTAGATTTAAATTACAGCTTCATACCTAATAATTACAGTCAGGGATTTTATAATTATTATAAATGCTTCAAATTCTCGAAAATCTCTAGAAATCTTTATTGGTTATGATTCATTCTTCTGAACTCGAAAAATTCGTCAAGAAATTGCCGAATCACTAAATCGCTCACTAGAATTAATTGTTATTAATTTTTTCCTCTAGATAAATGATCTCGGAGACAGCCGCCGACGTGCTGTGTCCACACTGTAGGTATCCACAAAATAGATATTATTATTTTTTAAACAGCTCTATTTGTGATAGACCTTTCGCTAGTGCCTGAAACGTGTCAACAGCTGTGTGTTGACACGATCCTTCATTCTTGTGTATTCTGTGGAATGCTTCGTATTTTTATCGTTTCAATGACTTTCTTCTTAATTTTGTCGGTAGCGTATAGAGTACTAGCTGTCCCACACGGTGTCACTCGCGTTCTCGGGATAAAAAGTAGCCTATGTCCTTCTCCATACCATAGGTTATCTGCATGACAAATTTCATCGTGGTCGGTTCAGTGATTTTATAATATTAAGTATGGATGTACCTTACTGAAAATTATTAGACATTTTCAACAACCGGACAAAACTGTAATTGTTTAATAATCCCCGGATAAATAAATAAATCTCGGATGTATGGAAAACCTTACAAATGTTTTATAAATAATATACTTTCCTTAATTATTTCGTATTTAGCTCAATGACTTATTTATCGAAATGTTATTCCATTTACTTTCTCTGTTTATACGAAGGCTGAATAGGGGAAATACGCCATAGAAATGGTCCACATTAATGGTGTCACAATATATTATTGAGGAAATATTGGCTATTGTTAGCAAAGGAATATACAATCTTTAAATATCCAGTTTAATGTATTGGGCTTGGATTTATTATGTCATAAATAAATACATAAATCTTTTTCAGATATCACGTAGTATATTTATTTATTAATCAAAATGGATTCGTGCAGTCAAATTCAATTCAATGATTTTATTTTTATTTATAACGTCGCTTCGCCCGGGTTAAATATCCTTTACTTTTCTTTTTTTTCGGATCTTGGTTTAGGACCGCATAGAGGCCAAACATACAAACATATTTTTTTATTTATATAGGTAGATTTTTATGTGATAAAGATGTCCACTTGATGGTAGGTAGGCTACCGCCGTCTAGCTTTGGACAGCAATACCAGAATGATTGCCAATTTTATTTTAGAGGTTCTTTAGCTAAGCTACAAAACTAGAAATCCGGCCAAGTGCGTTTCGGACTCGCACACGAAGTCCTGTCTTTACAGGACGTCTTTACTTTACGTTTGGGCGACGAGGCTATCTCAAAACCTGGGTTATAATACATGCTTAAAACCATTTCATGTAATAAGGTGGCTTCTGTTTATATACATAGAAACTGTTTTAGTTTGTAGCATCATAATAAGCAATCGACACACGAATATAACACAGTTAACAAGTAAATACTATTATTAAGAAACAGGTCAGTTATACTTGTTAATTTATACGACTGAGTGCGTAAGTTACTAACTGCGTAAATAAATGCAAATTAGGTTCATTTTGGCATATCAATAATTAATTATACGGAGTGGATACGACAATACGACATTAAATGAAACCAAGTAAAGAACTCATATATACGATCAACTTTTACTATGGGACCGACTTCGAAATCGCAAAAAAAATTACACCGACGAGACATGTACCTTTTGTATGAAAATCTGTAAATTATTTTGCGATTTCGAAGGTGGTCTATTTATTTATACAGCAGGATCTAGTTTCTAGCTTTTCCAAGAACGTAAGCTTATAAGTAAGTGCTGGGTGGGCGGATCAATTTCTGGTTTGTGCTGCTCTGCAATACAGACCTAGATCAGTATCTGAAGTCAAGGTTTCAGCATTTTGGACCTAAAATAAAAACAGCCACTCAGTTCTTGAACCAGCAGATCTAAAAACTCCGACAAGAGTATTCTTTAATTAACTCTTAGTATTATTTAATTGTCCGATCGACAGAGTACCTACTTAGCAACTAGGCGGATCGAGTAGACCAGCAGGGGCTATTTTAAAACGCTCGGATTCGATATCGGAAACGGATTCAAAAACTACCGTGGCGATATTCCGCAATTGCTTTTTTAATTTCCGAATTACAATATTTTTGATGTTTCTTTACGGAAATGTCAATTCGATTCATGGAAAAGTTTTCGGATATTACAATAGCAATTACTGAAATCCGCCTCGCAGTTTTATAAAACCGTTTCCGATGTCGAATCCGACGTTTTAAAATAGCCCTGCTGATCACCCTAAGATACACGATCAAGTCTCAAGAATAGATCGTTTTAGTCGAAAATAAACCTAATGTCTTTGGTGTAGGGAGCCAATTGTCAACCAATCGAAATTTATCGCTCGATCGAAAAAAGGACGAACTCGAACATAAACCCCCTTATTACAAAACATGGTTTAAAGCAAAGCCAGGTTTTACTGTCATTTGGTCACTTTCTAACGTCATATAATAAAAAGGGACGAGGCTATTTTAAAACCTGGTTTTCCTTTAAACCATGTTTTGTAATAAGGTGCAAAGTGTATAAAAGTGAGAGTAAATCACGGTAAATCATTGTGTCAATTTCGAGATATGCAGTGCGGTGCGGTGACGTTTTGTGTGAAAACGGTTCATAGAAATGTATGGTCCGCTTAACCGTCACGTCATTTTTACGGTGTCGCTATCGTCTCGTGCGAAAACGACCTTACCATCAACAATATCCAACTTGTTGACATACTAAGTTGATAAAATAGCAATCATTCGTGACTCTAAAGCGATTAAGGATACTAAGAATTTCTGGTGACCGCAAAAAAGGAGAAAATCCCCAGATCTATCGAGAATTAAACTCCTGAATCACTCATGTTCTCAGAGTTGATACAAATGGGGAAACCCAAAAAAGGAACCTTGCACCGCTGCCAATTAACACTGTGAGATGATTTAAACATTATAAACAGTTGAAGAATTCGGGGGTAAAGCAACATTTGTATTCACAGCGGACGCTCGTACTTGAACTAAGGACGTTATTGGCACCTAAAGATACATTGATATTTGACTTTCGTGAATACAATACATTTAGGTATTGTTAAATTCATGATTGCATTGAATAGAATGGAGAGAAAGTTTGCAACATTACCTGATTAAAATTTAGTTTTCAGATAATAGATTTAGAAATTTTAGTACCGTAGATTTCAGATGTAGTTAACGGTAAAACGATATATGGATCAAGGAATATGCAACAAAAAATTCATTATCTGTGCTCACTAGATCTTTGAACTCTTTTCCTTGATCAAGATCTCCTCCCTCACGCAAAAAGTCCTATTAAGGATGTAATATTTGATTATTTTTTTCTTTTTTTTATGTCCATTATTTACGTACCTACTATTTGCTGTTAATTTATTTATTCGATATCCATTAATCATCATCATCAGCCTGTGGACGTCTACCTGCACATAGGCCTTCCTCAATAGTTGCCTCCTTGTTGCCACATTATCGCCACTAATATTGGAATAACATAATTTTGACATTTGTCATATTTATTTTTACAATTACGCTCAATTTTATATGTTCAAAATATTAATAAATGTTTTACAACACACAATTGGCTACTTTCCTGAATAAATCTATTTAGGCCGTCATATACATTATCAAAAAATATTAGAGACGTATTTTTTCTTTTGTCAATTAAACAACAAAATACGAGGATATGGTTTGTTGAAGTTCCACGTGACGTTACGGTGTGGTACACTTTTTAGTAACAAGTGACGTCACAAGCCCCTACACCCGAACTTAGTCGCGCTTTATCTTCGTCAATTGTTAATGATTTGGTAAAACAAAAAATACGTGTTCAATATTTTTTGATAATCTAACTGACGGACTAGTTAGAATTATTATTATTTTACCCAGGAAACATCCCTATTCCATAATATTCGTGACTATTATTGGAAGAACGCATGCATAATATACGAACGTAATGTACTGTTATAGACCAAAATACCTATTCTGCGGTAGGGCGCGCTATTTATAGAAATATTTGCATGTTCAATGGAAGAACGATACTATCATAGTAACTATTCGAAAAGGCCCGCACAATTATCTTATCCAGAACATTGTTTCTGAGACCCTTCTCGGTAAAATGATTATGATTGTGAATATCTGCCTGTTAATATTGCTTGACGGGCCAGCTGGCGCGGTTGGTTAAGACTCTGGTCAAGAATCCACCTATCGCGCCGCTGGTCGTGGGTTCGATTCCCCACAGGACATGCATTTGTGTGCATGAACAATGAACATGTCTGTATGTCCTGAGTCTGGGTGTAATTATGTATATTAAGTATGTATTTACAAACAAAAAGTAGTATATGTATTATATCAGTTGTCTGGTTTCCATAGTACAAGCTCTGCTTAGTTTGGGATCAGATGACCGTGTGTGAGGAATGTCCAAGGATATTTATTTATTTATTTAATATCTGTCGCCATACTCCGGCTGATGTGTTCTGTCAGGAGTCAGTTCTATTCTAGAGTTTATGTGCTTACCACCATACAGGGGGGCCGCCGAAATGATGCCCAAGAAAATACTGAACGTTCCTGTGAAAGTCCCTTCGCAATAGGTAGCTATTAACATGTGTCAGAAACGCATTCTCCCGCTGGCCGCGCTGTGGGCCACATCATCACATATATGGTATGTGAAAAAAAGTAACCATACTTATAATAATTGGACTGTTTTACAAAAAAAACTTAAACCGACTTCAAAGTACACTAAGAAGTAATCAAATCCTGATCTGATGACAATGGGACCAAACGGGAAGTGTACCCTTCCAGTCAAAAAAAGAATTTTCCAAATCGGTTAATAAATGACGGAGTTATGAGGTAACAAACATAAAAAAAAAAAAAAAAAAAAAAAAAAAAAAAAAATACAGGTGAATTGAGAACCTCCTCCTTTTTTGAAGTCGGTTAAAAAAGCAGATTCTCGACCTTGAAATATCAGTTCACTGACATTCACTTCCTACATCAATAAATTAATGACGTAAACTTTTGCAAAAAATATGTTTTTATTTTGATGTGTTTGGATTTACCTTTATTTAAACCAAATTAATGTATGAGTCGGTCTCGGCTGAGGTTTCCGTACCATATTAATAAATCCAACTCAATTTTGTATTTCAGTAACTCTACAATCTGTTTCCTATATTTAACTCAATGCCTAATATTTCAGTCAAATTACAGCAACTTACGTTAAGGCGTTTTCTAATTAAAATGGAAGAAATTAGGTTGAAAAAGTGTCCGATTTTCGAGGTTTCTTGTATGGGAATTGGTTTTGACTTGATCAAATTTTTATTATTTGTCATTGTCAGATTTATTTTGTGAAAATTTGCTCCCTATTTATACATTACGAACGACTAAAGGATACAACCCTATGAAAGTCAAGACAGACAGACGGAGTAGACTCAGTAATTCCATTAGGACACTTACGGGACCCTAGAGCAAAAATATTAAAATGGACATTAAACATATCAGATAATCAGATTGCATCGAAGCAAATGAGAATTTTCCTTTAAGTCCGCAGCTAATTCGATCACCGTATCATTTAGTGACCAGTCATACGTGACTCGTTCGGTGATTAGACTAATTAAGATTAGCGCAGCAATTTTCAATGGAGATTTAAAATTGTACAGGGGACGTAAACCTTTTCGCTCTTTTTCTCAACGTTTGTCGTCGTAACACAATTTTATAGACGGGACGTGCCTTCAGTAATGAGATTGCCTGTGAAGTCACAATGTAGGCGTAAAATATCATGAATTTATTAAAGTCTAAGTCAAATTCAGTTTATGTCCTAGGAGGGCACTTTTGAAGGTCGAAGCACTTTGGAACAATCAACTGTGAAGAACTGGCAAGAAACTCGGCTTACCTTGGTTTTACCTGCTCATCAAAATTGTTACAATATCAGCCCAAGTGTGAAAGTATTTTCAGATATATCTACTGAAGAACTAGCTTTCCGCCTTAATGATGGAATTTTGAAAAACCCTTCAACAGCTGTCACATTTTATAAAATAGACGGGTAACAAAATCCCCTCCGTAGAGTCTGTCTCTGTCTGAACGCGATAAACTCAACAACTAATGTACGGATTTTCATACGTTTTTACCAATGCACGGAGTGATTCATGAAGAAGGTTTAGGTGTATAATTGAGTAAGGTTTTGTGTAAACTGGCTCAAATATAACGACGATTGAAGATGGTGGAAAAAACATGCCGTGCATGCGGATAAAATTAAGTAGGTAGGTACTCTGCTACCCTTGCGAAGCTTGGGGCTGGTCGCTAATCATAAGGAGTGTATGCAAGGATAACATTGTAACTCAGTCTGACTGAGTAACTGTACCTTGCCCGAATAACATCGTAAGCCAATCAGACTTGAGTTGCAATGTTGCACTTGCAGATGAGCAAAATTCAAGTATCGAGAGACCATGCTGTTTAAGCTTGCTTCTGTCAATCAGTTAGTTTCTATACATACAAAGATAGACTATTTAGTATCGCCAGGACTCTAGCCAAACAATGCCAGACCTTGTGTATATAATATCGAATGCATAACATGAAGCAGCCATTAATTCGACTATTATAACTGCACACAGCAAGGGCAGTTAAGGCGCAGACTTGGGCAAAATACACTACATTGCTGCCCAAATTATATGAAACCTGCTAACTCTACGGTGTTGAAATTTAAATATATGATACTTAAGGATATAACAAACACATCGCCCGAGCCGAAAACACGATTTCAATTAAAAGCCTCGATAAAAAAAAATGTCAAACATACCTCTGAAAATCAAGAAATTCCCAAATATATCCAACGCCTGAAGGTATTTTGATACGATTTTTTTCATCGATATAGTACATATCATAAGAAAATAAACGCCCGATTTAGTTTTTTGAATTAGCTATTCAGTTTTTCATAATAATGATTTTAAAAAAAGTCGCTTACGTCAAATTCAATCCGAGCACCATCAACATCATACCGCACTCTATTGTCCTGCAACTCGCGTATTTTACTTCGCGCTCACTCGCATTCCGCGGCGATCCGCGTTGCTAGATGGACCTGTGTCATTTTCTTTCAGAATTTTCACAAAAATAAAACCCTCTCAAATTAGTAAAAAATCATGTCAAATTATCTTCAGAAGGCACTGGAAATGCATGCTAGTCCAATTAAGGCAATTGAGCCTTTTATTTGCTTGTTATGAATAAAAATATATAAAATAAAATCTGTTATGATTGATACTTTTGAAAATTGTCATCGAGCCATGTCGTGGTACTGACAGAGACTAATACTTATTTTCGTCTATGAAGGGTATGGCTTGGGTAGTCTAGGGGGCTCAAGTGCGGGTTATTAATGTAGGCGCCGACTGAAGGAGGTGATGATTCAAATCCCGGAAAGTGGTTTTTTTTTTATTTCAAATCATACAAAATGAAAAATCAGCAATATATATTATTTTTAATGAGCAATTATCTATTTAGTTACTTACCTGATTAAATAACACCTCATTCAATGTTGTTTATTTTGAGATCAAAGAAAAGGTATTGAAGGTAGGTTGACTGATACTGGTAACAGTAGGTGCCCCGAAGTCGGGGCGGGCGTGCCAGTCACTACTGCGGTCATCGAGTCATCTGTAGTCATCGAGTCGAGCCGATATACCTTTATATTCATTGTATTATTGTGGTCCAGTCGCGTAGTCGTGAAGTGTCAATGGCACAGTAAAATTAGTACCAGTAAGGAAAATATTACACATCTTACGTTGACTAAGTTTCTACTACATCGAGGAACAACCCTTAGAGTATGTATACCGAGCAATCTGATTCCGAAACTAGTCAGTGATTTGTCACTGATTTTGAACTGTAAGGACCAATCACTTCATCGTGTGTCCTTGACTTGGCCAATCAGAGCGCATTGTCAATGGTGGCAAATTGGCGGAATAGATTCCAAGCAAAATCAACGTCATTACGCTTCTTTGGGTTAATTGTTCGATGTTCTACTACTCAGTATCGGATTGTAAATTGTAATATCAGAATTCCGATATAGCGATGATCCGATATTCCGAGATTCATGCCCTGTAGGTATAACACCAGAAGTATGGAGAGGAATATGGTGGTGCTCTTCTTCAAAAAAGACGATTACGCCCTATTGAAGAACTACCGCCCGATATCCTTCCTAAGCCACGATTATAAGTTGTTTTCGAGAGTCATTACGAATGGTCTTGCACGTAGGTTTGAATACTTCCAGCCTCCCGAACAAGCTGGTTTCCGTAAAGGCTTTAGTACCATAGATCACATACATATACTTCGCCAAATTATACAGAAGACTGAGGAGTATAATCGGCCGTTATGGTTGGTGTATGTGGACTATGAAAAAGCCTTCGATTTAGTTGAGACATGGGCGATATTACAGAGTCTACAGCGGTGCTAAATCGACTATCGCTATAATCGAATTTTTGAAGGTTTTTGTACAGCAAAGCCACTATGTCAATCAGAGTACAGGACGAGAGTACGAGACCAATCCAGTTGCAGAAGGATGAAAGACAGGGTGACGTAATTTCCCCGAAACTCTTTACCACTGCAATGGAGGATGTGTTCAATCTCTTGAACTGGAAGTGTTATGGCATCAACATTAACGGTGAACACACCTCTCACCTTCGACTTGCCGACGATATAGTCATAATAGCGGGAATCGCTGGAAGCTTTGAACATCATACTCAATGATATCAAGATAGTTTCCCAACAGGTCAAGATGAATATATACAAGACAAAAATTATGTCTAATATTCATATTCCGCCAATACCCGTGATTGTTGGGAACACTGCTCTCGAAGTTGTAGACGAGTATGTATACTTTTTTTTTTTTTTTAAGTGGGGAAATCCTCATGGATACCCGGGAACTCCGGGGGGAGTGGTCGGGTTATGTCAGACTCTTACTGACTAAAACCCCACGGTGTTCCTACCTGTGGCTGCCAGCTGGATATACGGGGGCGCCAAAGCATTCGTCCGCGTATCCAGCAGCGATGGCCTGATCGGAGGCCGCCTCTTCGTCGACGGCAGAGACCGGAGCTCTTGAGCGTGGCGTGCGTCAATTTTCATTCGAAAGGTCGATTGTTATTCGATTGTTTATTTGTTAGAACGAATGAATCGACAATCGTCACGTTTTACAATTGTCGATTCTTTCGATTACTTTTTTTTGAACAATCGCCCATCGCTAATATAGCTCGTAGAGTTCGTATGTTGATGTGGCAATGGGCTGGCCACATCGCTCGAAGAACCGATAACCGATGGGGATGGAAGGTTCTCGAGTGGCGGCCACCTACTGGAAGGGGGGGACACCGTACGTGGATGTCCCACCAGGTGGACCGTCGACCTGGTCAGAGTTACTGGGCGCTGCTGGATTCAAGCGGCCCGAAACCGCTTGAAGTGGAAGTTAATGGGGGAGGCCTATGTTCAGCAGTGGATATCCTTAGGCTGATATGATAATGATGAATAAAAATGTTAGGTAAAGTAAAGAGGGCATTTTATGGAGAAATTCTACAATTATTGTAAAAAGTAATGGAAGAAAACCTGTTTATTTGTCAAATAACATCTAATATCCCGATTGAGGTCCTCTCCTGTCTGTCCATTTGTCACAGCCTGTATTCTCCGAATTTATAGAACCCAAATTGTATTTAGTATTGCGTATTTGTATAAGTATCCAGTTTTAAAAATAAATATCTTATCTTATCCCAAACTAAGCAGAGCTTGTAAATACATCACTAAATAGTATGAAAAGAAGTCGTTTTCCGCGTCAGCTTGTGTCTCTGTTTATCCGCTAACTCTAAACCACGCAACGGATTTCGATGCAGTTTTAACCATCAGATAGAAAATTATTACTACGTATAAAAAAGGCCATACGTCGCAACTATGTTCCGTTCAAGTTCCGTTCAAGTGAGGCCATTCGGCCACACTTTTTATACGCGATACCGTGACCGGGTGGCGAGGGCTGCCGCGCAAATCGCTCCATTGTCACCACATTATGACATTGTACCCGTGCGAATCCGGGACGGGTCGCTAGTACTTAATATACATAATTACACCCTGACTCGGGACATGCAAACATGTTCATGCACACAGATTCATATCCTTGGTGGGAATCGAACAAACAATCGGCGGCGTTGTGGAATCTTAACAAACTACACCAACTAGCCCGTCAAAAGTTTTTTTTAAGGTATTTCAAAATTTTTATTTTTAAATGTTAGTCTGCAGTTTGTCTACTGTTAACATTTTTACTGTGTCCAATTCAAACAGCTTCGTTCTCGCGGAAATGTATAGATGGCGGTTTGTCACGTTGAATTGTTTGCTTGCAATGACGCACTTCTAAATAGAGGGAGCTAGTATTTTTTGTTTGCTTAGTTCCGGTAATTTCCGCTAATATTATGTGAAAATGTGGCGCAAGGGTGAAAACTGAAATCTGCTCGAGAGGAATCTGCGCCTTAAACTATATTGTGAACGTTAACTGTATAACGTTCTAAGTTCCGATGTTCGTCACAATTTAATAAGAAACTGCTTAAGGTTAACGGAATTTGGCACATAAGATCATACGCATAGGGCACATGGCCTATCATGCAGGAAACCATACTTTTGTGGGACGCGGGTGTACTGCAACGCGAAAGTTTGTAACTTTGTGACTTGACAAGAGTTTGACCTTCGAAATACGCTTCTAGAAATGTCCTACCTTACCTAGAAACATTTTCTACACAATTTTAATAGAAATTAAGTTCAGCTAGGTGGAAATCAATAAATTGTACCTTGCTTGTCAATGTTCGTGCTGTGCAACACAGTTTCCTACGGCCATTCTGATATAAAATTAGCGCAGTAAATTCATAGGAACAACTAGCGTCAGTTAAATTTAGGTATAGACATTGTAATCTAATAAATGTACTACGGAGAATTTCGCGTGACTTTTCCGCAAAGATTTTGCCTGGAGTATACTCAAGCCAGGTAAGTACTCTTGTGGGTTTTCCATCTCTTCCTATCTCAGAGACTTTTCATCTGCAAAGCAAATACATATTACTCTATCTTGTAGCAAGTGTACTCTATCGTCTTTTCTTATCACCTATCTGGTTTAAATAATATGGTATATTATAGACTCATTCTAACTTATGCCAGCCATCCTACTATCCTTTTTTCATTGCCTATGCCTTTTTTTTTGTAATATGTCATCTGGCCGTTGTTCTGGTGGATTAAGAATAAGAATAATTTATTTATTGACTTGATTGAAACAATTAATGATCTGAATTTATTTTCTTACTCTTTTTTCGTTTGTATCTATGCTTGCTTAGGTATATTTTTTTTATTGTTAATAATTAGGAAAAAAAGCCAAACATAGTCAGATTGTCTTAAAAATATGTAAAAAATGTAACCTTGCCGAGTTTCTTGCCGGATTCTTCTCAGTTTAAGGCCGAGTTCCGAACCGGTGGTCATCATCATCAGCCTATAATGTCCCACTGCTGAGCACAGGCCTCCTTTCACAAATCAGGGTGAAAGGGTATGGGCAGATACTCCACCACGCGTGCCCACTGCGGATCGGTGGAGGTAGGCTAGTGGCCAACCTACTGTTGGAATTTTTCAAGCCGCCTAGGAGGCATCCAACTAGCTTAACGACTATCACAATTAAGTGATAACCGGGACCAACGGCTTTACGTGCCTTCCGAAGCACGGAAACGCTCGATTTGAAATACCACTAGGCGGTCACCCATCCAGGTACCGACCAAGACAGACGTAGCTTAACTTTGCCGATCGATTAAGAACGGCTAATCATGCTACACCACGAACGCTTCACCGGTGGTAACTTCAGTTAATTTTACCTTTATAAGTAGGTACTCCTCTTGGGCCTAAATTAAATAAATGGCTTTGACTCTCAAAATAGTGTTGATTACCATGTTCATTACCATACCACTCAGCTCCTTTCCATGAAATTTGATATTGAGTTACTTTAGTTCATTAATAGGAAAGGCTACTCATCATCCCAGGAATGTGGATTAAACCCCAGACGGAAGCTTATTATAAGATTATATTGATATTATTATTGGAAAGTTTAAGCAGATAGCCAGCTATATTTTCAACATTATTATTGTTAAATATGGAAGTGAACATAAACTATAGTAGTCATAACAAAACATGCCCTCAAGCCAGAATAATAAGATTCAAAATAGAATAACTTTGGAAGTAAACAAGAAATGCTTCTAGATAATAATTTTATTGTTTTCCAAGTACAATAAATCCTTAGCATCATCAGTTTATTTATTTTGTTTGCAAGTCTTTTAGCATGTGAAATACTTTTATATAAAAATCATTTTATATATTAATATTTTCATACAAAAACATCGGTAATTTTAATTAATAACTGATATTATTCAACTGTTTTTTAATATAAATAAAATAACTTCTTTACAGAGTAAATCATTATCAAATCCAACACTTTTCCTCGAGCAGCACACAACGATAGAAGATTTAGATATGTATGAATTAAAAATAGAATTAACTGCGTTCAAAAATAGACTGTATCATTACAAGTTTACAGTGCGGTATGTTTTGACAGTACTGACATAAGTTGGGAGATTATGCTGGATATTTCATTTGGTTCTTCATTAAATCTTACTGGAATTCCTGTTACTTATTTATCTTTATTTTGATACTGAAATCTTCATCAAGCGCTTGATTATTCACACTGAAATTTAATTTTATTATTATTTTTATGTTGATGTAGTTAGATAAAGAATTGAGCCAATTATTCTTATTAAGGGTATTTGTTTAAACTCATTAATTGTGTTGTTTAGTAGGTATACTAATAAAGAATTTTTTATCAAACCATACATGATTTTATAACCAGTATCAATATTGTTATTTATTTTATAAATTAATATCTGATACAATTATTTTGGTGTCATTGCCAAGCATTATAAATAAATATTCTGTGATATTTTTAGGAATTACTAAAGTAACTTATTTGACTAATTGTAATAGAAAATACCAGTAAAAAATATGTAAATTACTGATTTAAAAATATTTTTCTAATAAGAAAATATAATACAGATAAATTTAAACATGTCTCTTGATACTGCAAATGTGTCTATAGATATTCAAATGCATAACATAAAGTAGACACAGATTCTCGTTAACAATCAGGCATTGAAACACTAACATTTAAAGACCAGCAGGAAAACGAGATACTATTGTTATAATTACAATGCAAACCTAATTGGCGACACCTAATCTCGCGCTTAACCTCGTCCTTAAACTAAAATTCCGCACAATATAATCATAAACTACCTAGAGCAGCTCAAACGTTTGTTATCATCAACCCACGGTCCAATAAACCGTCTGAACACAGGGCGCCTCCTCATTGTAAACAATATAGTATATTTTTAATTTTATCTCATTAGCACCGCATAACTGAGCTAATGATAAAAACTTACCATATAAAATCCTTGCAGTGAGAACAGAAGGTGGGCTGCTTGAAGAACCTCGGCATGAACTTGTGGTCTTTCACCAGGTAAACATTCTTTTTCTTCAGGGCTCCCTTTCGACCACGCAAACGGAACGCCTGTCCCGCCTTCAGCTCACCACCACCATCACACTCAATCGGCTCTTCCGCCATGGCGAAACGCGGCGGCCCGGGCGCCGATAGATTCGGAAATAATAATTATTTCACAAATATTCGCAAGAGTACACGGCTCAGACGAACAAACCACCACTCTCAGCCGAACGTCATCGCGATTTGTCAAAGAATGGGGCTGTCAATGTCAAAAGTGAATTAAGAAAAAAATGTTGCCATCTGCGTTAATAACATACCAAAAATCCATTACGTTGGGACATAGAAAATCTAGGATATTTATTATAAAGCCAAGGGACATGAAAAGAGGATTGATATTTATTTTAAACTATTTCTCTTGATAATTTTTCGAATTTCTAGATAATCCTATTTACTTCGTATGTAACAACCAGATTAAACTCGCTGAGATAAGTTATAATATTGCGGCCAAACACATAGGCCACAGACAGACTTTCACGTTAAACTTTTAATACCCTTCTTTATTCGTAGGGTGTTAATTTTAATACCCCTGTTTTTTCGTAGGGGGTTAAAACCTACCATATTTATTTGATTTTTGTTTGCTGGCAGTATGAGGTTCAACAGTACATTTAAAAACCAAAACTATTAATATTCGATATTTACTAATGAATTTCTTAAAAAAAATAAAAATTACCATATTTTTTGTTACTTATTTACTCTTATTTACATAGAAGTTATTGCAAACTATTGTACAATGCACAGACTTTTTTATTATTAATCAAAATACATATCCTTTATCATTGAAAATGTGTGATAAAATAAAGTCAAATGGATGTTTCGAACGTAACTCATTTGCGTCGCCATTTGACAGCTGGCTGCGCGAACCAACCGAAACGGGCGAGAAAGAAAGCCGTTATTTCAAGTTTCGTGCGGTTAGAGAATTATTTTGAAATCTTATTTGAACAGAAATGTGAAAATCTGTTAATTATAACAAAATTCAACTTTCTTTTATGAGTGCATCATATTGTTCAACCAAAATGAGTTCAGAAAATTCGGATTCCGGAGCAAATATTACACTATCCTTGGTGGCACAATTTGATGATATTAATCGATTGAACGGAGTTCTCAACGACGGAGCTGCTGAAGAATGTAAGTATTAGCAACTTTTTAACCATCTGACCTTAGTTGTTTTATGTAATAAGTTAAAAGTTTAATAGCAAATAAAGTTTTGAATCTACCTGCAGTTTGACTGAGATTCTTTTGTCATTGCATTGATTGGGATGACCTTGCAACGTAACGTAATAGATCGACATGAAAACGGTCTTATCGTCACCCCATCATTGTAATATACAGGACATTCGTTATTTACCTTTACAACACCCATAATTGCTTGAGCAAATACATAATAATACTTTATTTATTTTCTCATCAACACATAAATGGTACAGAGTCATAATTATTGCAGATAATATAGAGACTGGTGTCTGATTTAGGTAAAACCTGTATTACAGATCGCCAGGCATTCCCTCCGTGAGACCAACTAATTTATGAACACATTTAGGTACCTATGATGTTATTTGAAAGTCATAATAAATATAAAAAATTACAAATAAGAAACGAAAATCGAAAAACACAAACATCTTTCAGATATTAGATAAAACTATAAGAAATACAATTTAAAATAAAAAAATGCGAAAATAAGAATAAATGAAAAAATAAAAAATGAGATCATGTTAACAAAGACAATAAATGCGTTGGTTGTTAAAATGTAATGGAAAGAGAGGTTGTGTATGAGTGAGGGGCGAGAGAGGGTTTGATTGTGGGTGTCTTGAACGATTTACCCTTTAAATCATTCAAGGTGGGTGTGTGTGAATGTGGTGGTGTGTAGATGTAGTGGTGTGACGATGTGGGGGTGTGTTTACATGTTGGTGTGTTGACTGATGTATGGATGTGGGAGTGTGGAGGAAGTGTGTTGATTATTTTAGTCATGCTTATATGGATTTATTAGGTGTCTAATTTAAGGGTTTCAATAAACATTCTGTAGTTTCGTAATCAAGACCTAGAAGCCATGAACGAACTTTTTTTTTTTTGCAATTGAAACATAGGTAGGTACTTATAAATAAAAAGCAAAGCTATTTTGATTTTTATCAAAAGTGTCATTGTTTGTGCCTGTTATTATCTTATTCACTCTGTTCTTGTCATGGTATAGCACTCTACACTGAAATTGCATTAAAATAAATCCTTTATGCATAAAATTGTATTGTTTTACTTTTTCAATTTTCTTTGAACAGGTTTTCTAGCTTTCGTAAAACAAATGGAATGGGTGCGATGCCAGTGGGCTGCAGCAGAGACAGAAGCAACACGGCTTCAAACAGAGCTGGACGAGGCACTCCGTACTCTGGCCAAGTGGGAGGCCAAGTTTGCACATGTCCGGAAGTTACTTGATGGCGAAAAAAGAGAGAGAAACATTGTGTTGAAGAAGTACAGTGAATTGGTAAGGATCCTCATCTGTTTGCCATTATAAGTACATTCATTATACATACTTAGAACTTTTTTCATGTATCTCCGTGGTTAAATAGGTATTTGCCTCATTTATTCAGGCTTGGCTTAGGGGTTGCCTATCTAACTTACTGTTTAAGATGATGCTACATTGTTCTATGTATGATGATGATACAAATCCTACAATTCGCTTGGACTTACAGTGAAATAAACCATTGTGAAGAAATCTCAGGTTGATAGTAGTGGCCTCTGTAGTACAGTAGTACCCAGTTGGGTATGCATGTGGCCTTATCAGTTGATAAGGCGCGTTGTGAATCTTCGTTCGCTCTGAAAAGAAAGTGTGGCCCGAAGATTAACGAAAGAATGCTTAAAACTTACATTCAACCTTAAATCACTACTATTAGGTTCATAATACACTGCAGCTGTTAGTTCAGTCTCCCTCGCAAGTCACCCCCCTCCGCACACATGGGCAGCTGCCAACCAATAGCATTTCCCGCACTTTGAAAATGTATCTTCTGCACAGGTACATCGATAAGCCATATCAATTGGCTACTACTGTACTTGCCTAGCTGGCTACCACCCTCACATTGAAATTCTATTGCCAAGCAGCTACTGATGTACTCTGGCAGCTACACTTGAAGGCTGGTACCACCTTAGGCCACATTATCACTGTGTTATGTGCATGACATGGTGATGAAAAACAAGCCTGCTTTAATAAAATTTACCCTTTATATAGGTTGTTGAGGATGCCTTGTAAGCTCTAATGTTTATTTAATGTAGCATTGAATTAATTCAAATGAAATTTCAATATGTAGTGCAGTACAGGCTGTACATATGTAAGCTTTTTTATAATAAGGCGTTTTGTTGGAACAACCATGTTGTACGGGCGGCCGGGGACCTCGTGTAATAAGACGCCGCTTAGGACGAATGCGCGAATCGTGAGATCCCTTTTCCCGTACTTTATTTTATTTGCTGGATTGCCAAGGGCGTCATGAAAAGCCGTATGGTTGGTATATAAACGATTTATTTATTGAATTTTAACACTTCTGTGACAATCTGTCTGAATACAATAATTAACAAACTTTTTATTTTACATAGTTGATTTACACAAATATACGTAGACAATGGGTGCCTGATGCTACACTGATATTTTTACTTAGCCGCTACTATGGCATCTGCCTTACAGTTTACCGATGGGGTAACTAACTAGCCGCTACTGTGGCATCTGCCTGACGTTATACTACTTGATGGTAATCTCAACTTGGCATCTGCCTTACTTGGTACTGTCCCGGTACTGTCCTACTACTGTGACATCTGTCTGACTACTACTACTACTATACTTAGTAGATACTTGCTGTCCTGGAATCGATACTAAATGAGAAAAATGTACTGATTATATGCAAATTATAAACGCTGTGTATACGACTCACGCGGTGAGCGAGTAACTTTTTTACGAGAGAAAACATATCTTTTTCTTGTCTAATTTAAGTGCATTTAAGTAACCTCTCTATCTTGCATATAGCGCTAACCTTGTCTAAAAGTTCTAGAAGGATCTAATCCAAAAAGTGTAGTCCTGTTACTACATCTCCAAAGGTTCTCCGATACATTTTGTCTCCCTTTCGCATATATAAGGAAATTTTATTGTTGATATTTATAGTTCCGGGTAAAATTACGTAAATTTCAAAATATGATCAGGGTTTCATTCAGGGCTTGTAGTAAAACTTATTATCTAGGTCTTACGTTAGGTAATGCGAGTTTAAACAGTAAATACATAGTAAGTAGTTGGTGTGCACATATGGTGCTTACGAAACAATTCTAACTAGATTACTATGCCTAATCGAGTGTTTTGTTGACATGTTAACACTTTTTTGTTAACTTAGGTTTCAACATGAATACTAACTTTATCGTGTAACAAGTTTTACATTTGTAGAGGGTTGTTTACGATTCTAAATGTATATTGTAAATCTTAGTTCTACCTAGACTTTGTCTAGACTTTTACCTATGTTTAGGGTTCAAGTACTGTTTATTTACTATACAATTTATGTTGATACGTATTCTAAGGGTAATCATTGTACACTCGGGAGTAAACTCTTTAATATTTCTTATTTCTAAACATTTTAATTTTAACAAATATTACGTAATCATAAAAAATAACAATAAATGTCCTGAACACAACAAGTGTCCCGAACATTCTCCCGCCGTTCTTCGACTACGGTGTCGATGAAGACATTTCCGGTTGAGGGACTACTGGCTCGGTGGGCAGGATGATCAGCTTCTTCGTGGGACGTCGTAGTGTTCCGCTTCGGGTGCGCACGTCGACTGCTCGTACGATGCCATCAGCTCCGGGGTAGATGGCTTCGACGATCCCTCTTGGCCATGTGTTGCGAGGCAGGTTGTCGTCGGCGACTAGTACGACGTCTCCAATCTTGATCTCCGCGCCTCTTCCGTGTGGCTCCCGCCGGTATTGCAAATCGGGGAGGTATTCTTTCACCCATCTTGCCCAAAATCGGTTAGCAAGATGTTGTGAAGCTCGCCAGTGTGTTCTGCCGATGAGGTCCTTTTCGTTGAAGGTGCCTGGTGCCGGAACTCGCGCTGACCCGCCAAGAAGGAAGTGGTTGGGGGTCAGCGTTTCTTCATCCTCAGGATCTGTAGACACGTGCGTAAGGGGACGACTGTTGACTGTGTACTCCGCTTCAACCAATAGAGTTGCGAGTACTTCTTCTGGGGGATGTTGCTCTTGAAGTATCACTGAGAGGGCGGTCTTAACTGATCGGACCAGCCGCTCCCAGGCTCCTCCCATGAACGGAGCTCCTGGCGGAATGAAACGCCAGGATATCATCCTCTTGGTGGCTTCGTCTTCAGTGGCTGCGTCGATGGATTGACGCAGCTCTTTGTCAGCGCCACGCAAATTTGTCCCGTTGTCTGACCAGATTTCTGTAGGACATCCTCTCCGTGCTATCATCCTTCGCAGGGCCATGACCGCAGAGTCCGTCGTCAGGGATGCTGCCAGCTCCAGGTGAACCGCCCGTGTGGTGAGGCAGGTAAAGAGTGCCCCATACCTCTTCTGGCGACTACGCCCGACTGTGACTGACATCGGGCCGAAATAGTCGAGACCCGTGTATGTAAAGGGCCTGACGTGGTGAGCCAGTCTGCATGGGGGGTGGTTTCCTGTGGCTGGCTGTGACGGCATATTTCTTCGTATGCGGCATGGTATACATCGGTGGACCATCATCTTCGTGACTGGACGTAGGCGTAGAATCCAATAGTATTGGCGACATTCGTTTATTGTTGCCTCTACGCCAGCGTGCAGCAGCTGTCTGTGGGTATATTCAATCCACAGCTTCGTTGTTATGTGATTTCCGTCGAGGACAGGTGGAGACTTCTCGAGGCCGTCAACATTCTTCGTAGCTCCGATGCGAGACCTCAGTAAGATGATTCCGTCGACTAAAGCGACAGATATTGGGCGCAGACGACTGCTGGTAGATACAGCCCTGTTGTTCTTCAAGTCTTCCATCTCTGTAGGGAAGGATTCTTCTTGGCTTGCTCTTACCAGCAGTTTCTCGGCTTCTCTCAGAAGGATGGCGTCCAATGGCACGAATCTTCTTGCTGTTGCATCGGGTTTGGCAACTGTTGGCCTTGGTTTTGACGCCTTCTGTTTGCGTCTCCAATCCGGATCTGCCTCTGTGTTCTTCAGCGTGCGTTTGTAATGTGCACGCTGTTTTGTTCGCCTGCACAGATTGATGAACTGTAAGACTCTAGCTGTAGCGCGGAGATATCGTTCCCACTTGGAAAAACGAGCGCCGTCAGGAACGACGTGGCTCAGCTTCGTTTTCTCGCGCTTCTCGGTGATGTTGAGTGTCTTCTCTTCACCAGTCAGTTCCTTCTGTGTAGGTTTCTCTGTTGGCCAGGTGTTCGGGTCGTCCATGAGGAACTCTGGACCCTGATACCATCGATGCTGGCCATTGAAGTGAAGCGGGACGTCGCGAGTTGCATCGTCTGCGACGTTAAGCTTCGTAGGCACCCAGCGCCATTCATTCAGCGTACTATGTTCTTCTATAGCCGCGATGCGGTGGGCGACAAACGGTCGGTAGGATCTGGATCCCGTTTTCAGCCAAGTGAGCACCGTCTTACTATCTGACCAGAAAGTCTTGGACTCTGGTTTCCTGGGGTGCTCGTCTATTACAGTGGCTGCCATCCGACTTCCCATTACGGCAGCTTGCAGCTCCAGACGTGGTATCGAAGTGAGCTTCAGAGGAGCTACTCTTGACTTCGCGATGATAATCGATATCTTCACGAGTCCTTCTGGTGTTACTGCTCGCCAATAGAGCGTAGCGGCGTATGCAGTTTCACTTGCGTCAACGAATACGTGCAGTTGAAGTGACGTGGCATTGCTGTAGTTGAGGTAGCAGCGGGGTAGAGCGACTTGTTTTAGGCTCTTCAAGTGACCCATCCAGTCTAGCCATTGGAGTGCTAGGTCGGGGTCCAAGGTTTGATCCCATTCTGTACCACGGCGCCATACTTCTTGAAGTATCTGCTTTGCTCGTACCGTGACGGGTGATGCCAATCCGAGTGGATCAAAGAGTGACATCACAATCTTGAGTGCTTCTCTCTTTGTCGGGGCTGCGCTGTTTAGGATAGCCGGTGGTATTCTTGCCAGATCCAGATTGAAAGCAAGTTCATCTGATCCCGGCTTCCAGATCAATCCTAGTACCCTTTCAGTTCTGGTACCGTCGCTAAGGTCAATAACTGACTGTGGAGTTGCGTTATCGTCTAATGCTTCTAGGACTTTACTTGAATTGGAAGTCCACTGACGCAACTCGAAGTGACCTTGCTTATGGATGTCGCGTACTTCTGAAGCCGTCTTGACTGCATCTTCAATCGTTTGAAAGCTGTCCAAATAGTCGTCAACATAATGGTTGTTGACGATCGCTGCGGTGGCTTCAGGATGCGTTTCTTTAAATCGCGACGCATTGTGATCTTTAATGTAGATCGCTGTAGATGGGGAACTCGTGGCGCCGAAGATCAGTGACGTCATGCGATATTCTTCGGGTTCTCCATGTCTACGCTTTCCGCGCCATAAGTATCTTAGCGCGTCTCTGTCTTCAGGGCGAATCTTAACTTGCATGAACATTTCAGCTATGTCAGCTGAGACAGCGATGGGGTGTTGCCTGAAACGCATCATGACCCCCGGTAATGACTGCAGCAAATCAGGACCCGTGAGAAGGTGGTCGTTTAGTGAGACCCCCTTTGTTTCTGCTGCAGCATCATGGACTATTCGAATCTTCCCCGGCTTCATAGGGTTCACCACTGCGAAATGTGGTAGGTACCACGTCTTATTAATCGTTTTCGCCAGTGGAGCCGGTTCAGCGTAGCCCTTCTCTATAAGTGCTGTCATCTGTTGTTCATACTTTTCTTTCAGCTCTGGATTTCTATCGATCTTCTTCTCGGTAGTGATAAGCCTCTTCATCGCGTTGTCGTAATTGCATGGCATCGCGATGTTATCATTCTTCCATAGGAGCGCCGTCTGATACTGTCCGTCTTCGGTTCGAGTTGTGCACTCATCGAGTATTTTGAGTGCACGTTGTTCCGGATCAGTCTGCGGCTTCTTAGGTGTAATCGTCAACGCCTCGATCGCAAAATGATGTTTCAATTGTGCATCCATACTTTCCTCCATTGTAAAGTGATGGACGAAGTCGATGCGTTTTCCCAGCGACCTTGTATGCGCACCATGGAGAACCCAACCAAGCGGAGTGTGTGATGCTATTGGTTGGTTCTTCTTTCCTTTTCGTACCTCTGAGGCTAGAAGTAAATTCCAGTTATCTTGACCGACAAGTATCTTTGGTTTGGCTTCTACAAACTTCAAAGCGTCCTGTATGTCGATCAGATGTTGGCAGTCGTCCAGATCTTCATCGGCGACTGTCTGAGTCGATAGCCGCAGGTTATCAATGGTGCGTGCGTAAATCTTATGTGGCTGGGTTGCACCCTTAATGGTGATTGCGATGCGTTGAGATGTCGAAGCAGGTACTTCTGCTCCTCCTATGGCTTCGATGTGCATTGGTTGGCAGGGTCCATAAGCGCCGACTGTGTTCGCTAAGTCGGCGTCGATCAAAGTCACAGTTGACCCATCATCCAACAACGCATGTGTGTTGACTTCTCCCGCCGGTCCGGAAATCTGTACAGGCAGTACCTTCAAGTACGTCTGCGATTGTACAGGCAGCCAAGTCGACGTAACTTTTTCCGTCTTATCTGTCCTGTCACTCGTATTCCTTTGTTTCTCATAATGGAGTAAGTGGTGATGTCTGTATGGGCATTCGTTGACGCCGCATTTGGGCGGCTTGCAATTATGCGTTTTGTTCCTGTATCGTAAACATCGGAAACAAAGTCGGTGCGTCTTTGCAAGATCCCATCTTTGGTTGATGTCGGCGTCGCGGAATTTATCGCAGTCTGGCGGCGAATGTCCCTCTCTTTCACATATACAGCATCTATATGGCTTCCTGTCAACGTTCGCATTAGCGTTTAGCGTACGTTGAGTGCGCTTGTAAGGATTGCGCGAAGCTGGCTCTGTATGTGAAGTCGAGGGTATGACCTCTACTTGAGCGTAGGGTGCCCATAATTCCACTTCTCTCTCGAGGAATCGGGTGAGTTTGAGCAGGTCTGCTTCCTCTTTGGGCTGCATGGCGGAGAAATCGAACCATCTATATCGAAGTGTCGGTGTTAGCTTATCGATCGTGACCTTCGTCAGCTCTGGATTGTATAAGTACGTAGTCTTATTCAGAGCACGAAGAGTCGCCACTATATTCGTGACCTTGCTTGACAGTATGCAAAGGTCTTTAGATGAATCCGTGAACCGTGGCAGGTTCCTAAGTCGATCCATCTCTGCGAGAGCTATTGAGTCCGGTCTTCCAAAGCGGGACTCCAATATTTTCATTACTTCTGTGGGATTGGCACTATTAATGAGCAGACTCTCAACGGCCTCTTTAGCACGTCCTTTAAGTGCACGGCGTAGTCTGGTCATATTCTCGGTTTCCGAAAAGTCAGTTGCTGACTCGAAGTACGCTGTTCGGAATGACAGCCAATCCTGATGCGCGCCAGTAAAAGCAGGTAATTCGAATCGGTAACGCGACGGCATTGCGCGTTGACCTGCCTTTACAGCAATAGTGATTGCTGACGCTAACTCACTGAAGTCTATTTTCTGTTGCGCAGAATACGGGGTGATTGCAGCTTCTATTCCCGTCGGTATCTGCGCTTCTGGTCTCTGAGGGATTCCTTTATTACCCTGTACAGAGTGCTGAGGGATTCCTTTATTACCCTCATCGTTGTCAACTTTTGACTGCTGTTGAGTCATCTGAGTCTCCGAGGTTGCGCCCAAGAGCACGACTGGATGCGTAGCTACGGATGGATATGGTGCCGCAACAGGTGCGGCGTTACAATTCGGTTCCACCTCTCGGTGCTCTGGCTGGTGATGAGGCTCATTCGAAATAGCAAGCAGGCGCTGACTCTTGTCTAGCCATGTGTCCACCCTCCGGGCAGTGGATTTGATGGACACGGATCCTACGTCGTCACCTTCAGACTCTTCAGATTGGTCTATGACGGCGAGGCTAGCTATTGCTAGCTCAAGTTTCAGTCTTGCTACCTCTTCTTTAGCCAGAGCTATGCGGCGCGCTCGTTGACTCTTTGTTGACTTATTTCCCCTGATGGTGCTGCGTTCGATTCGGTCATCAGGGGCCTGTCGTTGATCGGTTCCGGTTTCCTCTTCGGTAGTAGTAGTCGTAAACCCTAAGTTAGGGTAGCTTCAGTAGCAGTGGCAGTACGACTCGACGATGGTGCTACTGTAGGGGCAGTACTCCCCGTTGGGGCGGCATCTGTGGCCAGATCGTCTGCAGGTGCTGGCGGCGGTGCGTCGCCATCGCGACTCTGCGATCTGCCTCTTGCGGTAGTTGATCTGGTACCAACCATGGCTGTGGCCGTTCAGTATCTTGGATAATCCGGCTCGAAGGACCAAATGTACGGGCGGCCGGGGACCTCGTGTAATAAGACGCCGCTTAGGACGAATGCGCGAATCGTGAGATCCCTTTTCCCGTACTTTATTTTATTTGCTGGATTGCCAAGGGCGTCATGAAAAGCCGTATGGTTGGTATATAAACGATTTATTTATTGAGTTTTAACACTTCTGTGACAATCTGTCTGAATACAATAATTAACAAACTTTTTATTTTACATAGTTGATTTACACAAATATACGTAGACAATGGGTGCCTGATGCTACACTGATATTTTTACTTAGCCGCTACTATGGCATCTGCCTTACAGTTTACCGATGGGGTAACTAACTAGCCGCTACTGTGGCATCTGCCTGACGTTATACTACTTGATGGTAATCTCAACTTGGCATCTGCCTTACTTGGTACTGTCCCGGTACTGTCCTACTACTGTGACATCTGTCTGACTACTACTACTACTATACTTAGTAGATACTTGCTGTCCTGGAATCGATACTAAATGAGAAAAATGTACTGATTATATGCAAATTATAAACGCTGTGTATACGACTCACGCGGTGAGCGAGTAACTTTTTTACGAGAGAAAACATATCTTTTTCTTGTCTAATTTAAGTGCATTTAAGTAACCTCTCTATCTTGCATATAGCGCTAACCTTGTCTAAAAGTTCTAGAAGGATCTAATCCAAAAAGTGTAGTCCTGTTACTACATCTCCAAAGGTTCTCCGATACATTTTGTCTCCCTTTCGCATATATAAGGAAATTTTATTGTTGATATTTATAGTTCCGGGTAAAATTACGTAAATTTCAAAATATGATCAGGGTTTCATTCAGGGCTTGTAGTAAAACTTATTATCTAGGTCTTACTTTAGGTAATGCGAGTTTAAACAGTAAATACATAGTAAGTAGTTGGTGTGCACATATGGTGCTTACGAAACAATTCTAACTAGATTACTATGCCTAATCGAGTGTTTTGTTGACATGTTAACACTTTTTTGTTAACTTAGGTTTCAACATGAATACTAACTTTATCGTGTAACAAGTTTTACATTTGTAGAGGGTTGTTTACGATTCTAAATGTATATTGTAAATCTTAGTTCTACCTAGACTTTGTCTAGACTTTTACCTATGTTTAGGGTTCAAGTACTGTTTATTTACTATACAATTTATGTTGATACGTATTCTAAGGGTAATCATTGTACACTCGGGAGTAAACTCTTTAATATTTCTTATTTCTAAACATTTTAATTTTAACAAATATTACGTAATCATAAAAAATAACAATAAATGTCCTGAACACAACAAGTGTCCCGAACACATGTTATTACCAAAAGCAAAGTCCATTAAACCTGCTGGAAGAAACTCTTGTCCTGTTATCTTCATTTCCTCATTAGCTACTTTCTTCATTTGTAATGTATTATTATGACATTAACATTATTATTTTACAGAGCAAATTGCTGGACATGGCTCGTGATCTTCTGTTTAACGATAACCGTGCGAAACTGAATGATGAGACGCTGCAGAAACTGGCCTTCCTCAATGGTACTGCACACCAGGACCACAATGCCAAGCTATTGAATGTGCCAGAATTGAACTCCACTGGTAAGCTTTAGACATATTTAATCCCGCAGTTTCACCTATGTTCCCAGGATGAAACAGCCTTTGGCAATGCAGTGGGGAACATGCAGATTCCTATTAGAGAAAGAGTTTTTTTTAGACAGGCAATTTCAGTTAACTGTATTAAAACAAAAAAAAAAACTCTTCAGACAATAACTCTTTTTTTTTTTTTTTTTTATACAACTTAGTCGGTAAACAAGCATACGGCCCGCCTGATGGTAAGCGGTTACCATAGCCATATGGACGCTTGCAACACAAGAAGCATCGCTTACGCGTTACCGACCTTTCCCCCCTCCCCTATGAGCTCTGGCGACCTTACTCACGCGCAGGAACACAACTTTACAAAACATAAAGTTATTTGGCTGCGGTATTCTGTAAGGTGGAGGTATTCCCCAGTCGAGCTAAAACTCTCAACTGACTGTGATTAAATTTGACATGCAGATAGCCTATAGTATAGAGTCCTGTAGGCTACTTTTTACTTCGGGAAGCGGGTGAAACTGCGGGAATAGGGTGTCTGGATATCTGTAATGGAATCTTGGATGTTAAATTTGACCCACTTCCCAATCTCCAATTAAGCTGAAAGGAGAGTGGGTAAAAACGTCCCCAGACTGTAGCACGATGAGCTATAGTGGTAATTGTAGGTCTCGTCATGCACATTATTTTATTCTATGACAGTAAGTCTGAATTCCATGGGAAAAAAAAAGATATTCACATTTGAAGTTACAAAAATGTTCCTTTGGTAATGATTGTTTTTTGTTATTATTATATCTGCCCTGCGGCATAGAATACTCAATACCAGCGATATCAACCGCGTTTTCAAGACAAAAAGAACTGTATGTCAATTTCCAGATTCCATGCTATCTGTCTGCTAATATTTATCGATATGGGTCCAGTAATGTAGCTGTGAAAACATAACAAACGGACAGATTTTCTCTCGCATTTATCATATTAGAGTACTAGCTGTGTATTGCATATCCATCTGTAGGCTCTATGCTGTCATTTTAATTGATATCAACCTAACTTAGCTAGAAAACGTAACATAAGACATACTAACCCGAAGGAAACCCCTATAGTGTGGCCTTACAATTCCAAAACACTTCCTTAAATATCAGTCAAAGCATCGGGATCCCTGGCGTCGATATTTCTAACGGCACTTGCTGTTCCGTATATAGTCACTTGGATAAGCTGGCATCCAAAAGGCTCGGAGTGCTCAATAGAGCGAGGCAGTACTTCAAATCGGGGCAAAGGCTGCAACTTTATACGTCGCAAGTCCGGCCTCATATGGAGTACTGCTGTCATCTATGGGCCGGATACCAGCTTGGGCCTTTGGACTCTGTTCAGCGATGACACATTACAATTGTCGACGATCCCGAGCTCACAAGCTGTTTAGAGCCCGTTAGTCTGAGGAGAGAATATGCCTCCTTATGTATGTTCTACCACTTGTACAACGTTGACAGTGTTCTAAAGAATGTTTTGACCTGATGCCCACGGCTACCTTCTACCACCACAACTCTCCCCATCGACGGGGAGTCCAACCTCACACATTGCAACCGAAATAGTTTCGTACTGTGCGGTTGCAATGGAGCTGACTACCGCGGACGCTCAGGTTGTAGAATGAGCGCCCCACCGACGTTTTCCAAAGGGAGTATAGCATGGGATTCTTCAAAAAGGGTGTGATGAGATTTTTGCAGGGTCAGCAACGCGCGAGTGGCACCCTAGGTGTTACAAGCGTCAATATAGGCTACAGTAACCGCTTACCATCAGGCGGGGCGTATGCTTGTTTGCTGCCTTAGTGGTATAAAAAAAAATTATCTGTCATAACGTTAAAGTACTATTTGTACCTAGGGATTTTACATGTGTTTCCGGGATACAAAGTATTTACCTTTATGGACATCTTCGGTTATCATTAAGATATGGAACATTAAAAGAAAAATACTTTCACAAACAAAATAAACCTGTTCACAAGTATGACGCTTATGGCAGCGGCAGCCATCTTCCTCCTCGCCATATTGGAGGGAAGTGAGCGACCTGACGCCGCAACAAGCAAAGGCCCTAAAGTGAGCATGACTTACTTAAGTCTGCCTTAGAAATAAAAAAAATAACTAAAGGAAAACTACTAAACACCTTTACCTTATCCTAGTAATGTAAGTAAAAATGTTTATGTTATTATCGATGTTTGTTATTAAATTACACCGAAATGGCTTATCAGATGTGGGTGAAACTTAGCATAATGATAGATTAAACTCTGGATTAGCATATACAATAATTTTAAACCAGAAAAGTTATACATATACTGCGGGACGGTAACAAAGTTACACAGTATTTTGTTTGCTTTAACCGTGAATATCTTTTTTTTCCCATGGAATCCAGACTTGGTGTCATACAATGAAATGATGCCTTCGATGTGGCCAACAATCTCCACCATAGGTCATAGTGCTACATTCTGGGGACGCGTTTCATATAACATGACCCATTGTTCTTTGGTATACATTAGTATATTGTATGACAATGCAAGTACAGTCTCCATAAAAAGCTTGTATTAAAAAGTGTTTTTCATAATTTTGTTAATATAATGTTCATGTGGTAGGTACACTCCTCTCGGAGATGTCGTACTCTCGTTCGGAGGACGACCTGGACATCTCGCTGGCGTCGACGCGCCGCTCGTGGGTGCAGCGCGGCGGCTGGAACGCGCGGGACGCACAGCCCGTTGTCAAGAAACGGAGGTCTTCCACCTCCTCTGCTACTAAGGTGAGGTATCAACAAGGAGTCACTACTGTATGACCTATAAAACTAGTTGGCTCACTCATGTTATGAGCATTCTATAAATATTAAATAATAGAATGCCAACTTCAAAAAAAGGAGGAGGTTCTCAATTCGGTTGTTTTTTTTATTAACCGACTCCGTCAATTATTAACCGATTTGGAAAAATCTTATTTTGTTCAGAAGGGTACACTTCTCGTTTGGTCCCATTGTCATCAGATCAGGATTTGATTAATTCTTAGTATACTTTGAAGTCTGTTCAATAGTACTAGGCACCCTTCATTTGATAATCCGTCGCTGAACACCTATCGGTGTGATTTAGCAACTGCACTGGAGAACCTTAAGAGTTACCACCTTTGTTTTGTGTGCTTATCACCTAAGGCCACCTTTTTCCATATTGAGATAGTCATCATAAAAGCCAATAAGACACTGAATATGTTTGTTAAATGGACTTGTTATATGTACAGATGGTGGAGCTGCAAGGTGGCAAGGTACTGGCCACGGCTACCACAACACTCACATTGGAGCGCACGCCAACTAACCATGACCTCAAACCACCACACAACTTTGTAAGTTTCAATATTTTATGCACTTTTTACAACAAAGCTTAGTGAGCTGAATCAATTGACACGTCAAATACATCACTGACTGATATTTACTAAAATTTTCTTGATTCCATTCATTTCATCTAGGCATTGCGCGGTTATTAGTCTAGGAGGACTACAGTTCGATTACCGGGTTGGACAAGGTAAAACCTTGATAATATGGACTGGCAGTGCCCCGCGCATGGCTAAAAATAACTTTGATTTGATATAGGATTAATAACTAAGAATGTTTGTTTTCGTAATCCGTGGTTCGGTGTGAAGATTTTTTATACAGGATGGAGATTTCGAGATTCGAAACCTATATTTGATTAGTTTCAGCATGACTAATCCAAGATAGGTTTTCGATTTCTGCAGGGTTGGCAACGCGCACGTGATACCCCTGGTGTTGCAAGCGTCCATAGGCTACGGGTAACCGCTTACCATCAGGCGGGCCGTATACTTGATGCCACCTAAGTGGTAAAAAAAAAAAAGGTTTTTTTTTTTCAACTTTTACAATGGGACCAACACAGAATTCTTTAACTTTTCATACAAAGCCAACCTTGCTCAATCATAATGTATGAAAAGTAATTTTTATTTTGTAAATTCTTTTTGGTCCCATATTAAAAGATGTTCAACATGACTAATTCAAAATAGGTTTCAAAAATATGTCATCTTGAAATCTCCACCCCATATATTAGGTTATGTCGTGTACTCATTTGTAGCAATGTATCTAATTAGGCACCTAAAGCCGTTGGTTATCACTTAGTTTATCAAGCTAGTTAAAGGTCTCCTACGCGGCTTGAAAACTGACACAGTAAGTTGAACACAAGCCTTCTTCCACCAAACAGCAGTGGGCACGCGTGGTGGAGTATCTGCCCATTCCTTTGAGCCTTATGAGTGTACAGCAGCCGTGGGACATTATGGGCTAATGATGGTTACAATATTGTGTACAGCAACCGATATCGGAGAGCAGCGACGAAGCGCCTGCGCCGGCGCAGCGGCGGTCCTCCGCGCGGCACTCGGGAGGGAACACGCACACTCACAGTCAGGCACATGTGCAAGTACATGCACACGGACAAGTGGTCAAACAAACGCCCTCCGCGCCGCCCTCCGCACCGCTACCTACAGGTAACAATACATACTTTTTAACCTTGCCATTGATGTATAACTGGTGGAGATTTCGAGATGTCATATATTCGAAACCTATGTTGGGTTAGTCATGCTGAACAACTTTTACTATGGGACCGATAGAGAAATATCAATAATTTTTTTTAACTTTCCATAGTAGTTATGTATATTAAGTATGTATTTACAAAAACAAAAAGTAGTATAATAATATGTATTATATCAGTTATCTGGTTTCCATAGTACAAGCTTTGCTTAGTTTGGGATCTGATGACCGTGTGTGAGGAATGTCCCAGGATATATTTTTTTATTTAGTAAGTGTTAATCTTGCTCGATCATAATGTATGAAAAGTAAACATTTTTTTAAGAGTATTCAGGGTCGGTCCCGTAGTAAAAGTTGTTCAGAATTACTAACCAAATATAGGTTTCGAAAATATGCCATCTCGAAATCTCCACCCAGTATAGGGTGATCGGTAATTAGTGGATACTTAGAGATGTGATTGTACTCATGATAACAAACAACTTTCCCAAAGAAACAAATATGTATAAATAATTAAATTATATAAAAGCTGATGGTGTATTCTTATTCTTGTTATGTATTAAATATTGTGGGCTCATGTGCTAATTAAATTAAAAACAAATGATTCTTTGGGAAAGTTGTTTGTTATCATGTGTCTAAGTATCGTTTACTAATTACCAGTCACCCTATATTCTAGAAGCTTGTGTGTTTGTTGTATTGTCAGATAAAAAAAAGGATTTGTTTGTGACAGCTTCGGAGTATTTTTTTAGAGACAACTCTGTACCTCAAAAACTGCTATATGTGTGTAAGAACAACCTACCGAGCATTATAAAAGATTTACCCATACACAAATAAATAAATATCCTGGGACATTCCTCACACCCGGTCATCTGATCCCAAACTAAGCAGAGCTTGTACTATGGAAACCAGATAACTGATATAATACATATACTAATTTTTGTTTGTAAATACATACTTAATATACATAATTACACCCAGACTCAGGACATACAGACATGTTCATGCACACAAATGTATGTCCTGTGTGGGAATCGAACCCACGACCTGCGGCGCTATAGGTTAAGACTCCACGTCTTAACCAACTGCGCCAACGGGCCCGTCAAATTCAGGAAAACATTGCGATATTGGTTGGTATTGTATTCGATCCAAGATCCAGATTTATTTTTGTAATGATTAATGAAATAATGTATTATAGACACAGAAAGCGCAACGGACAGTCCCCGCGCGGTTCCGCAGCGGACGCCCTCGGTGATATCGGCCGCGTACGGGGGATCCCCGCGCGCCAGGCCGAGAGAGCACAACTTCGTCGCCAAGAACTTCTACAAGCGGGAGACTTGCGGACCTTGTGGGAAGACGTGAGTTCAACCTATATACTCCTACTAGCTATCCCCCGCGTTCCCGATGCAAGTATTGTTGTTCCGGGTCAAAAAGTATCTTATAACTTATGATTCCTGCGTCCTATACCTGCGTCAAATATCGATGACTGATCGTACAGTGTCGGTTACCGAAAGCTTCACAGTACATAAAATTGAGCATGACTCAAGTAAGACATGCTCACTTTAAGGCCTTTGCTTGCGGCGGCGTCGTGTGACGGGTCGCTCACTTCCCTCCAATATGGCGGTGAGGGCGGTGGCTGCCACACGCGTCATACTTGTGAACAGGTGCTGCTTGTGGGGGCTGGTCTGCTTAAGTTTGCTATTTATTTACTCTTTATATATCGAGTTAGTCAGTGCGATTAGAATGTAAATATTATGTAATGAATCTAGGTTGTTTTAAAAAGAGTAATTGTTGAGTTTATTGCCGGCTCTTCTCAGCAAATGCAACTGATATAAGAGTCAGACTTTTCGTAAGTGCCCGCGAAGGTCTATTTGAATAAATGATTGTGAATTTGAATTTGACTCACACACATGCAATTACATGATACAGTATGTTATATGCCAGCTTTAAGAATGCAAAAACATTTAAAATTCTTTACTGTACCTTTGTCCGATCTATACTAGAATATGCCTCTCAAATTTGGAATCCCCGCTATGATAAATATGTAGTGCGACTTGAGCGAATTCAAATGAGGTTTATCAAGCATTTATGCTTCCGTTTAAAAATTCCATACAAGTCCTCTAACTATTTAAACATTTGTAAGAAATTTCATCTTCTTCCCCTCGTTAAGCGGCGTGAAATTGCGGATGTTTCGTACTTATTGAAAATAGCATCAAATACAGTAGATTGCTCCGAATTACTTGGTAAAATATATTTAAATACTCCCTCTAGATTGTATCGTAACTATCCGATAATTAATATTACACTTGTCCATTCTAATTATAGACAAAATTCTTTTATGTGGAGAGCAAGCAACAACTTCAACACGTTCGTTAGGCAACACGATTTAGACCTTTTCTGCACAAGCGTGATATCGGCGAGGCGAATACTAAGCAATGACTTTTTCAAATAATGCAGTGCATGTGAATTGTGTTTCAGTAGTTATTATTTATATTTTTTTGGTGTTAAGTTTGTGCTAATGTGTTAATAATATGTTATTAATATTTCTATAATGTGTGTTACGTGAATGGTCACAGATATAGATCTTATACTGGCATATATCCGTGAAGACCTGTTATTGGCTTCCTAATAACTATTCATATTTTTTATGTTTATTATTGTACAGCTGTTGGTCTTCCTACAATAAATAAATAAATATTACATTATCGCTTCTAATTAGACAGTCAATTCTAATGGACGAATGCAAAAAATAACCACTCTTTATTTATGAGCAGTAACAAAATCAAAACAATAACTGTGTCCTTCATACTCCTAAGCTTGACCGTGCGCGAAAGAGAGAGGTTACCGAAAGTTGGCATTTTCAACACTTTTATACGTTGCGCTTGTGTAGTGTCTGTGAATAAGCGCGCGGTGTGCATCTCACTGCATTTGCAGTATGAAAAGTCTGTCCGTCTCTCTTGCGCGCGGTCAAATTTATGAGTATAAAGGAGACAGTTAATGTTTTGTTCATAAATATAGAGTGGTTTTGCATTCGTCCGTTAGAATCATCGAGGAACAATCCCATAGAGTAATAACGAGCAATCCGATTCCAAAACTAGTCAGTGATTTGTCACTGATTTTGAACAGTAAGGACCAATCACTGCATCGTGTGATCTTGACTTAGCCAATCAGAGCGCATGTATCCTTGACTTAGCCAATTAGAGTGCATTGTCGATTGTGTGAAATTGGCGGAATAGATTGCAAGCAAACCACATTGCGCTTCTTTGGGTTAATTGTTCGATGGTTAGAATTGATTGACTCGTATCGTGACCACCGTACTATAGCCTCCTCATGTTGTTTTCCTTCACCGAAAGTTCGAGCTCATTGTAGGATTCGAACCCGGGACCTTGACGTGGGTACCAGTGAGGTTTGGTATAACTGATAGGATGTGTGTGTCGTGCGCGCAGTATAAAGTTCGCGAAGGTGGGCGTGAAGTGCGAGAGTTGTCGCGCGCAAGCGCACCCCGAGTGCCGCGCGCTGCTGCCGCTGCCGTGCGTGCCGCCGCCCCCCGCGCACGCGCATCACGCGCACCACCACCACGCGCACAGGAAAGGACACGCCGCACAGGTACACATACATGCACGCACTTAAACCATCATCCGTTTACATTTTATAGGTCAGGACACAAATGGTAACAATAAGGTATTGCTAAACCCGGGTTTGAACGGGCGTAGCTCCAAAACGCACCCGAATTTTTGGTCACTTTTTTTTCATGGATATTAGTATAACTGTTTTTTTCTTGTACTGTGTATCTGCAATCATTCGCTTGACTATAATCAGATTTGTTGCGTGATTATGATGTTTTAGAGTGTTAAGGCCATCGCCTTTTACTCTTTAGTCTGGGATATCTTCGGCCCGCTTTAGTTGGTTGGCAAGAGGGTTAGGATGATTTGTTAAGAGCTCTTTGTGACTTTTTTATAGCGCTAAATTTTGTTCAGTGACATAGCATAGACTTGGCAATCATGGATTTCTGATAGACGTGAATGGTGTGCCGGGGTTCCTGCCAGGAACCAGGGTGCTATTTGTGATTGATTTTGAATAGTAAGGACCAATCACAGCGTCGTGAATTCTTGACTTGGCCAATAAGAGCGCATGTGTCCTTGACTTAGCCAATCAGAGCGCAGAGATTGCAAGCAGAATCAACGTGTTTGCGCTTTTTTGGGTTAATTGTTCGATGTATTAGTATAACTAGCACTTGCTTTTAGCCTAAACGTTTTTGTTTTTGTAACGATAACTAGTTGTCCAGACACCATATCTTGACAACGCACCCACTTGGCAGAGGCAGACTGACATTTGTGATATTTGACATCCAAGCGGATTATCTCATTAACCCGGGTTTAGTCATTTACCATTTTTGTCGTGACCTAGTATATTAAGATAGGAGGAGTATAACTCTTCTGTGGAAGTACCTCCACTTTACAGAATACCGCAGATAAATAACTGAATGTTGTGTTCCTGAGCGTGAATAAGGTCGCCAAAGCTCATCTCGATGGGGAAAAGGGGGAAAAAATTATATAGGATAATAAAGATCCCAAATTAAGCAGAGCTTGTACTATGGGAACCGATAACTGTTATAATACATACATACATAATTACACCCAGACTAGGGACATACAGACATGTTAATGCACACAAATGCATGTCCTGTGCGGGTATCGAACCCACGACCTGCGGCGCAATAGGTGGAGTCTTAACCAACTGCGCCAACTGGCCCGTCAATGGCTGATGAGGATGCAGTGGATAAAGTGGTGTATATTTTTTTTGTTATGGGCTTGCGTTTGGCTACTGACCCGCCCATAAAGGGCTATGACGAAGCCTAAGATGAAACACTCTTACCCAGAAGAAACCTATTCACTCTGGCCTTGAAAGTTCCTAGATTGTAAGCGTCAGGAAACACAGACACCGGAAGCAAGTTCCACTCCCTTGCTGTCCGCATTATAAATGAGGATGCAAAACGCTGTGACCGTATTTTCGGTATGTCAACAACGTATGGGTGATAATTTTCCCGGCGTCTTGTGGTTCGGTGTAAAAATGGGGATGGTGTAATAAGGTTGAACAATGAGTGCGCACAGTACACTGTCTATACGTATATGTATATGTATGTGTGGTGCAGGAGGGCAGCATCGCGGAGTATGCGCCGCGCTCGCCGCCCATGGTGCCGGCGCTGCTGGTGCACTGCCTCAACGAGATCGAGAAGCGCGGCCTGACCGAACGCGGCCTCTACCGCATCTCCACCCTCGAGAAGGACGTCAAGCGACTCAAGGTAAACATAATTGGACTGTTTTACAAAAACTTAAACCGACTTCAAAGTACACGAAGAAGTAATCAAATCCTGATCTGATGACAATGGGACCAAACGGGAAGTGTACCCTTCCAGACAAAAAAATAATTTTCCAAATCGGTTCATAAATGACGGAGTTATGAGGTAACAAACAAAAAAAAAATTGAGAACCTCTTCCTTTTTTTGAAGTCGGTTAAAAATAAATCAAACAAATACCTACTCAGTGCGTGTCGGCCCACGCGCACAATATGCAAACTTAGATTTTTTTTGTTTGATACTATAATGTCTAAAAACGCGCCCTTAAGGACGATGGGGCATGCCCCCCATGTGCATCTGGCACTTGATTCTAACGAAAATTATCCTTTTTAACCGACTTCTCAATTCGGTTGTTTTTTTTTTTTATGTTTGTTACCTCATAACTCCGTCATTTATGAACCGATTTGGAAAATTATTTTTTTGTCTGGAAGGGTACACTTCCCGTTTGGTCCCATTGTCATCAGATCAGGATTTGATTACTTATTCGTGTACTTTGAAGTTGGTTTAAGTTTTTTGTAAACAGTCCAATTATTATCTTTAAATAAAGCTTAATAGTTTGCAAATGGTTTTAAAATATTTTTGAACGACCTATCCAACTGCACCCCACACCATGGGAAAGACGAGGCAAAAAACGACAACTAAAACCTAACTATACCCATGCCAAATTACAGAGTTTTAGTATAAAGTCTTTGAGCTAAACCGCAGACAGACGGACAGATAGACATAGCGAAACTACTAGGCTTCTTTATTGATTACGTAACACTAAAAACATGTTACCTGTTCCAGTATAAAAATGCTTATACTATAAAGTGTAAAGAGAGTTTATGGTACGTACTTGCTTCTGCTCCTGATGGTTTTTGTAACTACATGAAGCTGGTTTTAGTGGTAATCTGATGCTAATTTAGTGGAATAAAGTGGTTTTCTAAATGTACTGCCACCCAACTTGATAGATACTGTACCCTGAGTGTAAAGAATTGAGGTTAATAAACACTTATGGTACGCTTGGGAGAAATTATTACCATGAGTATTCCAGTAGAGGCGCTGTGCCAATTCCTATAGAGAAGGGTTGTAATTGTAAATGAATTAGTAAGCGTTTACTAACGTCAATTCTTTACACTCAGGGTACTGTACTCAGTATAAAATAAATTTGGGCTGCATTCAGTGCCTGCAACTATGGTTTTCAAGTTGTTATTTATCCACCCTCCTAGCCTCCGAATGGGTTTGAATGAAATATCAACGTCATGATACTTTTAGATGAAAATTAACATTTCAGTTAATTTTTAATTTTTGCAAAAAATTGTCATGTTTACTAACATCAGAGCGTTTTACAACCACCATGATGGTTGTTTGATTCTGATTATTCCGAGGCACTGAATATTTTCATGTGATTTCACTCCATAACCATAACCGCATCTCAGAAAAACGACACAAATTCTTAAAAAATAAAATAATGCAACATGCAGATGAGATGGTTATAGTGGTGTGTGGTTTGATGAATTTACAAAGATCTAATATAAAAAATAAATAAAAGATATTTAAGTATTGTTTATCTTTAATTTTTGAATCTTAATATAAAATAGCTTAACTTATCAACATCCACTAAGTCCTTTTCCTTTTGCCGATATTCCTGACCATGACTAACTCCTGGTCAGGAAGATCTTCAGCTTGTTTTGGTATGCTCCAATAGCATGTTGTTGTGGTGTGTGGTTCTTCTGTCCGTTTTATGAGCCAAAGTGTGAAACATATCGCGTGTTTACACCCTCCATCAGATGATTCACAGTTGTTGCACACCATGTTGACAATCTTTTCAGCAGATTCGTTGATAACAGCAGTAACCATACACAACTTTGATTTGACTTTGTGTTCGGGTGCTACCCTGCATTTTACCGTACAGACGTTCCATTTCCGCCTGATTTGCACATACCCAACTGCCGTGTCCACATAATCTTCCTGCGATTTCATTAGTTTCTTAGTAATTTGTGCTTCTGCATTATTGTAGCAATCGTTTTCGATCATGTGTTCAAGGAACATTAAAATGTCTACTTTCGGCAGATTAGTGCTGTCGGCCACTTCAAATCCTTCAGTAACTTTCATTGTGACTATAATAAACAGATCGGGGATATTGGTAATTTTAAAATTATGTTTTTTTGAAATAAAACAACACGCACAATTAACTGTCAAACTATTTTGACACTATGGGTAGTGTTGCCAGCGCCCGTAACTCAAATGTTGCGTTTCGTTTCCCGAAAAATCAATTTTTTGTTTCATCTTTATAATCAAAAAGTAAAAAAAAAAATATTTAACATATCTTATTAGTAATTTTGTTTTTTTTTTTTGTGATATAACCTTATAATTTATTTGTACTTTTTGTGTATGCCATTAAAACGAAAAACTATTTATGTATTTTATTGTTCGATTTTCTTACTCTTATTCTACAAAAATACGTTCTTAGTCTAGAATACTTTTCTAGTCACCTAGAACGATATCACAATAAGCGGTCAACTATGCAGTTTTTAAGAAAAAGTAAACAGCTCTTAAATGTATAAGCATTTTTCGTTTAAAGCTTCTTAATATTTCTCTCCATAAATTCATAATTAAGTACTACACGTGACGCCATCTATTGATGAGCGGACAATCATTTCATGGGTCGATCGGAAAACCATAGGTGTAGAAGTTAGCACAGAATGTCGACAGATGGCATCAATGGACATTATATGCGATGTTGATACTTAGGAGCGTTTCCTGCGCGGGTGCGGGTCCCCGTCGCTGTGCACGGAGGACGTGCACGTGATCTGCGGGTGCGTGAAGGACTTCCTGCGCGGGCTGCGCGAGCCGCTCGTGTCGAGCGCGCTGTGGGCGGACTTCATGGCGGCCGCGCAGCTGGCCGAGCCCAGCGACGCCTCCGCCGCCATCGTGCACGCCGTCACGCAGCTGCCGCAGCCCAATAGGGACACGCTCGCGTTCCTCGTGCTGCATTTACACAAGTTTGTATACCTAGTACTAACCCTTATCGAACTACTGACATTTTATATTGTGGCCACCTTGCCCATCCTTAGGTATAAAAGACGGCACACTATTTCTGGCAACCCCTTACGAGGCGTCAGATACCCATCTGCGGTAGGTCCTGCCGCCAGGTACTCGCCCTTAAGTTAAACACCGTAGCCTTAAGACTGTTGCAACACCAATCGCATCAGCCCGTTGCCAACTCTAGAACTACCTGTTATTCTTCTGTTCCTTATTGTACGCCAAAGAAAAATGTACGTATTAATTGTATTTTCCAGAGTAGCAGAGAGTCCTGAATGCGAGATGGGCGTGGACAACTTGGCGAAGATCTTCGCGCCCACCATCGTCGGCTACGGCCTCACCACGCAGGCGGCCGAGATGTACACCGCCACCGCTCAAATGTTTAATGTCAGTGTTTTATACTCTTATTTCATTTTTTTTTACTAATAAGCCGTAAGAAGTCTGCATTAAGAATAAAAAACAACACAAAATGGTAATACGGTCCTATTTTCAATGGAGTCAGTTAATTGCTCGTGCATTTCGGGCATTATGGAGCTTATTAACTAAAGTAATGAACTAACTTAAGTAATGAAAGAAAAAACTCTTTTTTTTTTTATATAACTTAGTCGGTAAACAAACATACGGCCCACCTGATGATAAGCGGTTACCGCAGTCATATGGACGCTTGCAACACAAGAAGAATCGCTCACGCGTTACCGACCTTTCCCCCTCTCCTATGAGCTCTGGCGACTTTACTCACTCAACTCTTCCGCTTTATTATGGATAGATGTATTTACAAACAAAAATGTAGGATATCAGTTATTTCTTTTCATAGCACAAGCTCCGTTTAGTTTGCGATCAGATAGCCGTCTGAAAAATGTCCCTGGTTATTTATATATTATTATTATACTATTGTTGCAGGTGATGCAGCTGGTGCTCCGGCTGCCGACCGAGTACTGGGCGCAGTGGGCGTGCCCGCCGCCCGACAACTCCGCGCCCGCCACACAACAACAACTACAACAACAAGACTCGCCGCAACACAACACTCTCTCCAGGCCCCGAGGTTTCTTCTTCTCGCCAGCCTACACCGGGTAACTACAACTACTACGGGCCTTACATTCCGATCACCTTACCCATAAGCCCAATAACTAACCAAAAAGAATACTATGTCTCTAAATAAGGTTAGCAACTAAAAAAAATTAAGACAAATTCAGAACTAATCCAAATTACCGTGGTTTTCCAAGGGCAGCATGGGGTTCTTCAAAAATGACGTGAAGAGTTGCAACACGCGAGAGGTAACCGCTTACCATCAGGCGGGCCGTATGCTTGTTTACCTATGTCCTAGTTATAAAATAATTGAAAACTGTTTTACAAAAAACTAACCGACTTCAAAGTACACTAAAAAGTAATCAAATCCTGACTTGATACAATGGGACCAAACGGGAAGGACGTGTATCCTTCCAATAAAAAAAATATTCAAAATCGGTTATTATATGACGGAGTTATGAGGTAACAAACATAAAAAAACAACCGAATTAAGAACCTCCTCCTTTTTTTGAAGTCGGTTAAAGAGGCGACGACTGCCTTTACGAAAAAATCCATTTTGGGTGAAAAATTATTTCATGCCTTGCATTGTTACTAATGTACTCGTATGTCACTCGGGATGACCTAAGGATTCGGGCAATACCACTTCAGTCAGTTTAAGCATTCAGAAGTTATAATGGAATAATGAAACTGACAAACGTACATAAATCCTGCAAACATTATGCTCTTTTTGGACAGTTGTGTGAAAATAATAATGTAGTATATTTAGTGGTCTATTTGTTGATTTTCAGGTACAGTAGAGGACATTAATATGTATACATTTTGTAAAATTCAAAAGCAGCTTTCACAAACTTTTTGAAAATCATTGTTGAAGTGTATACATAATTTATGTCCTCGACATGATGAGATTATAACATTACTTCAATAGAACAAATCAGTTAATAAATCTGTAATTAATAACTTTTAAATTTTTCTTTTAAAAAATATCTAACCATTCAATCTTCCTGTTGCAGCATATCAAAAAAGAAGAGGAGCTACTTCTAATGACTACAACTTATTTATTTTATAAATTAAAACATAAATTTAATCTTTAATCCTAACCAAATTAAGTTGATTTTCTTTTGTTCGTGTAAGTGAGCAGTTTAGTTAACCATTTTTTATGTATAGTTTTTACCTATTTAAGTAATATTGGAGTAAATATATTTTAATTAAGTTTTCTTTGACATCTGTTGTGCTTTCTTTTAGTTATTTAGGTTATATTTAAATAATTCCGTTTTAAAACTATCGTACTTTTTTTCCGTCAGCACTGTTACAATTACAGATTCATAACTGGCAGGTATAGATAAATTAAAACGAAAAAAAAATTGCATTTAACCTCCGATTGAAAATACTTTATTTACTTTATTCAGAAAAACATTAATATGTCCACATAGCTAACTTAGTATGTAAGGTTTGTGTGTACTTAATTTCTTTTTGACTTATCAATAATATATTTTAGTATAAATTCCGTTATAAAGACGTCATACAACCGCCTACAAAGACATTGTAAATAAAGGCATCTACATATAACAGTGATAGAGGGGAAATGAATCTTCATACGAGCAAAGTATTGAGAAACGCTAGTATGAAACGTCATAGCTCTGTCGATTTAGTGCAACTACGATCACAATTAACATGGCTAAATAAACTAGGCGGCGAATGCTGATGCAAGGTCTTAAGGTCATCGCTCACTACATCAGCACCACTCTATCGCAGCAACGGCCCAGTACCGCCTCAACTCAATCCAACCACTAGCTGCCAGCGCCGCCTGCGAGGTGGCAGCTTGCGGGCGGCGCAGCGCCGGTAAAGTTGGTGGCGCGGCTTTGGCAAGATACCGCTTGCTGGGGTCACGCAGCAAGGGAGCGGACCTTGTAGCGACAAGCGCGTGCGCCGCGAGGCGTCAACTATTTTATCTAGACAAATTTACTGTAACGCATACGATTTAGGCCTCACTTGCGTGGCGTAGCCGTGCTGTTATAGTTAGCGGTGACCCTTAGGTGCCAATCCTAAGGCGTGAGCTTTCGGAGAAAAAAAGGTGGGGACCCTCCTGGCCGTTTACCCCCTAAGTTAATTGTTATCTCTTTTGTGCAGTAATTTATGGTTTTTGTTTATTTGTGTACAATCAGGTTAAAAATGTAAGTTATGTTTAAGATGTATACAGTAATTTTTTATAAATAATGTTGTATACAGGACCAGTAATTTTGAAGAACAGGGGCCTATTTCTAAATTATAGCACTGGTCGGTATTGTTACTTATAGCGATCAAATGGTTGAATTTATTGTGTAATTGTCGTTATTGGTTATGGGAACTTATTATTATGGCATTACCAGAGCCGTCTCAAGCCATGCTGGGGCCCTTGGGCACACAATAATTTGGGGCCCAGTTGGAAAGAAAAAAGTTTGTAACAAAAAAAAAACATTTTTCTATTATGATTTTATAGTTCTATTTTTTTTAAATAATTAATTAACTGATGTAGGGTCAGATTAACATTTTAATTTAGAATGTTGAAGGCAATTCTTACTATCTACCTAAAATAGAAATAAAAATGTGTAGTGTAAGTGAATATATCTGCCTTTGGAAGCCCCCGTGAGTGACGGGGCCCTGAGCCCGGGCCCCGTGTGCCCTAATGGTAAAGACGGAACTGGGCATTATAAATGCATATAAAATAGCAGTTAATTTATTATTAAATTGCTATAATAATCGTACTTGGTAATTCTTTTTGTATCCCACCACATACTTTATTTTTTTGTATCAGATTTCCAGTCTCTCAAACCCAGTAATAAGAAATGAGGACAGATTCTCATAGATGTATAATCTTTTGCATAAGACTTAAAATCCAATTAATTTAATTCTAGTAAAATACTAATATTTAGTTATTATTTCACATCACATGTAGCCTAGTCACACGACTAGTATTCTTTTTGTATATTTTTTCACTGTCACTATTGATTTGTGTATCTTTTTAGGTTATTTAAACAACTGACTGTATAAAATGAAATAAAATTGTTTAGATTATGTACGTGTTTCATTTTTTTTACACATTTTTCGAATTGCTCGGTATACTACTCTAAAGGGATTGTTCCTCGATGATAGACATACAGTCTGCAACTCCGCTCCGCCACAGCTCCGCATAACTCCCTCGCTCCCCGCTCTGTTGCCTCGGTTGGGTTTGATGCCCGATCCTGTCGAATCTTTTTGCATTTTTTGACCTTTTATTACCAGTCGTTTTTGTAGTATTGTTTTGTTATTATTATAGATTAATAGTTTGCGGCGTTAGATACAGTCGAGGACATAAATATGTATACAATTAGTAAAATTAAACAACGGTTTCCTCTTAAACTACTGATTGAAATTATGAGATATTATAAAGGCAGAATCTTCTAACATATACTATTATGATTTGTGTAATAGCTTAACACTTAAATGTTAAACATGCGAGAAAATCGCTTTTGAATTTCAAAAAGTGTATACATATTTATGTCCTCGACTGTACATTCCTATAGCACCACGACTTCAAATATCAAGCAAAGCTCGTTCACACAGTTACTCGAGCTAGGGTTGAATTAAATATTATATTCTAAATACTTTTTTTTTTTAGTTTCAGCGGTACACAATTAAAAATCTCTTTGAAATAGTCTATTCACTGGCCTTGAAAGGCCTTATATTGTAGTCAGGAAACACAAACGCCGGATTATAAATGAGGATGCAAAACTGTGTCCGAATGTATGGTATGTGATAAACGAATGTGATAATGAATGAAAAGGTGAGGTAGGTAATAAAAAACAGTATCTTTCAACTACATTTTAATGACAAGTAAAAAAGGAACTAAAAAAATTTAGAAACTAATACACCTACAGTGACAAGGTCTTTATACAATATCATATCAAACAAATTGAGCAAATTAAATTATCAAAACAGAAAATGATATGAATTCAAACAATAGGTACAGTCAGATTCCAGTGATACTAAACTATAATCTAAATAAGTCACATAGGACACTGTTAATCCCTGATTTACACAATTTGAGATATAAATAATCATATAGAGGTATATGCATTTCAAATTCAATCAATAAATGAATATCCAGGATTATATAACTACTACATAATATCAATCAATTGTAAATATTTTTTTTTTTTAACACGGTCATCTGACCCCAGTCTAAGCAGAACTTGTACTATGGAAACCAGATAACTGATATAATACATATACTACGTTTTGTTTGTAAATACATACATACATAATTACACCCAGACTCGGGACATACAGACATGTTCATGCATAGAAATGCATGTCCTGTGTGGGAATCGAACCCACGACCAGCGGCGCGATAGGTGGAATCTTGCCCAGAGTCTTAACCAACCGCGCCAGCTGGCCCGTCGATTCAGTATGTGCTATAAAAATTGAAATTATTATAGCACATACTGAATAAAAGTATATTTTTTTATATTCTCCATCGATACAAAACCTCGAAAATTTAATTTAAATAATTATAATAAATATGGTTTATCAAAATTTTAATTAAAATCCTTATTTAGTCATAAGTAACATTGTCTAATTATATAACAAAAAACACGCTACACAGTGTAAAATGACTACAAAATTTCAGCTATAACTAATCTATACAAGTTTATAGACCCCCTTCGAACACTAACGTATTTTTATAAGCTGCAATAACATTAACATTTTTGTATGAATGATACGTGCTAAATGCATTTATGGCGCCTTTACACTTCTCCTAATTTTATGGCGGCTTAACGGTGCGTACTCGCGAGGAATGTTGTATTTTTTTAAATAAATTTGCTCTTATGTGGTGAATAAAAAATATTTATATCCATTCGGGCCGAGATACCGGGAACGAATATTTATTGCATGAACCGACATAAATGCAAGCTGCCATCAAAGGAATTTTTAAATGTCTATGATGGACAAATGAAAATTAATTGCACATTACTATTTAATAGCTCGTCAAAACTGATATAGTTTAATATTTAAACGGTGATGCATGTGTCGGAACTATCCGATGTCTTTAATTTTACTGTTAACTTACAAACTTTTATATACAAGGTTGAATTTAATTTGTTAGCGAAACTCGGACAAATTATTGCTTACAATGAACATTTATTCGAAGATAGCTCAGTAAAAAAAAATTTTATTGATCAAATGTAATTAGTAATACATACCAAATGCGTACGCAAAGTTTCGCCAACTAATTTTATTCAATATAACTTAATCAGAAGGCAAGTTTGTATAACTTAAAGTTATTATTATTAAAAAAAAAGAACTATCTTGTTGGTAACCATGTGATGTACATACAAACACGTCCTATTATAGATTCTTTGGTGATTACGAATAGATAGAAACTTAAAGACTAGGTTGTAATAATATTACTATTTGGCTGACGCGTATTCCATTTATTGGGGCTCGATATACATGGATGATATGCAATTATATTGCCGCGATGCAAAAAAGGGAAGTCAGATCTTCTCTAATGGGCATTGTGATGCGCCATCCAACGTATATGAAAGTTAGTTTCGAGTTGCCTCAAGTGCCGCTAGGTGGCGCAGATATATATTATTTTTCTTTCTCTTTTATTTTCCACAAAATTAGCTCGAATCTGAACAGTCTATCAGACTCTTCTTAAAGAATATGTCGTTAAAAACTGTATTTCATAAGTTATAGTAAATGGCAGAATATTCATAACAATAAATGGTTAATTAAAAGCATTCTGAAAATGTTAAATATTTCGAAAATAATTGGACTGTTTTACAGAAAACTTAAACCGAGTTCAAAGAACACTAAGAAGTAATCAAATCCTGATCTGATGACAATGGGACCAAACGGGAAGAGTATCCTTTCAAACAAAAAAATAATTTTCCAAATCGGTTAATAAACGACGGATATATGAGGTAATAAACATAAAAAAAAAAAAAAATACAACCGAATTGAGAACCTCCTCTTTTTTTTGAAATCGGTTAAAAAATAAGAAAATTACATTAGCAGCCATATAGAATGCAAAGCGTACGTTTACGCAATGTAAATGCCTCGAATTACCCTGCTGACACAAATAATTAAAATATAACATCTAAAATAATAAATATATATCCTCTTTTATAAATATAACTAGCATGGCAAGAAATATGAGCATTTAACTAAATTTAAGCAACTAAAAAAGGTAACCTATTGATTACCAAGTAAAATTAAAATGGAACATGTAAATTTAAATCAGGATGATCATTTTTTTTATCGAAAAACGTCATAATTATTAGAGTCCTTTAGTGACTAAAGCCAACTGGTCCGTTGGTTATTTGATTGTCGAAGAAAATGTGAATCGTAACTATTATGACCCTTATTTCAGAGCGGTAAAATCAAATTAATTTAATTTAAGTCGTAGGCTCATGACTTGGGGTTGTCTTGTCGAATAACACAATCTTGAGTAGTTTAGTTTAGATTTGTGTTATTTATACGGTCATAAGAGTGCTTTTCAAAGCACACCATATAAATCGGTAGGTGATAAATAATATTTATCACGAGATCTGAAGGTTCTATTTTCTCAAAATTACATTTCCAGCAATATAGTAAAGTACATGACATATCTATAAATATTTCATATTTAAAATATTCCAATAGAAATTGCACATTTTGTACTCGATTCGATCTTCGAATTTTAAAACCCGATCTTTCAAATGTTACATAAACTATTCATTTGATAACTCTTTAGTAAGACCGTTTATCTGGCCATCAAAACTAAGCCATTAGAATAACATCTTTTATTCAGATTCTAAAAATGCTTCAAGTGCCATACAGACCAAGGGATTTTGTCAACTAGCGCCAAGCTCTGATGGTAGTTGTGGCTTGAAGGTTGTTCTTGTCTCGCAATGTGTCTATCTCTTTCTGGCTCAGGAATAAGGGCTGTCAAAACGCTAGTTTAGTGGCATTCGTCATCATTGTGATTATAGACGATTTTAGAAAATATCACACTGTAGCTTAAAATTATCTTAATAAATACATATTATGGTTGATTACGAGGTCTTTACGCGGAATTCAGTTTATTACTGAGTCTTAATATACCAATTATTCATTGCCCATTGTTTAAATTTGACATATAAGAATGCTGAAGTTTTTTTTTACATTACAAAAATGGTTGATTGTATGATGATACAAATGAACTTTGTTCTATAGCATAAAGGTTTATTTTTCTTTGGCATTCTTAAACGACATAAAGAAAAATAAATAATCAAAAGGAGGATGACACGTGATTTAAATATTCTGATGGAACTACGTCGCTATCAGTGTCTCGCTCGCACTACATTCGAGTTGATATATCTCTATCTCTGTCCTTCTGTGAAACAAAGCCTACCCGCGATTAATGTTTATCATTTTAACACATACCGTCCTCTTTTTGATTTTATCTAAGAGAATTATTACTGAAATAATCAATGGCCAATATTTTCACTACAAAAATATTAAAAATAAAATTATCATATAAATAATTATCTATACAATTATCAGGAATGTTTTCATTTAAAAAGTTGCCACTTTCCTTATATTCCACATTTTTTAACATAATTCGGGACTTGTTTCTTATAAATCATCATTTACACAATTTTTATGCGATTTTGTATTTTCCACTTTCACATAAAAATAGTTACGTTAGTAGATTCTGTCGATCAAAAACAAACCCTCATATCTACGACTTGAGATTCAAATTCAAGTCGTAGATATGAGGGATACAATCTCGCCTCATGGTTTAAATTTTGATTCACTTACTAACACTGAGTATTGTTGAATTTGAGGCTGTATATAACGTCAATAAAATCAGCTTAAAGACAGTCCTTCGCTTTTTTCTAAAATTCAAACATAGAACGATTTAGAAGTGACAACTTAAATATCTACAATAATATTATATCTAATGACTCTCCGCTAATTCAGTATCATTTCCTTTTAATATTTTAGGCAAATCGCCGACTCCAAATTTGATGCCGTAAGGTCGTAAATGGTATATTAAATAGTCTAGTACATACATCTGTTCTGGATTCACGTAGTGGAATGATACCGCATGATCTGAGCAGCAGTCGAGACCCTGAGATAGAGGAACAGTTCTTCAGAATATAGCATTATAAACAAAGTTTGCTAGCAACAACTCTCAAAAACTATCGTTAGTGAGAAATGAACGTTGATTAATTGCAATAAAGACGATAATTAAGTGCAATATGAACGATAATCAAGTGCAATATGGACGATAATCAAGTGCAATATGGACGATAATCAAGTGAAATATGGACTATAATAAAGTGCAATACGGACGATAATCAAGTGCAATATGGACGATAATCAAGTGCAATATGGACGAGAATCAAGTGTTATATGGACGTTAATCAAGTGCAATATGGACGATAAAATCAAGTGCTATATGGACGATTATCCAAAGCATTTTCTTTCGAAATACTTTCATAAAAATAGAGTCATTTAATGCTTCAAAATAAATTAATATATAGAAGTTTCTCTCTCACCTCATCCGTAGGATAGAAAATGTAGTTCCAGTACCAGAACCCGCTGTCCATCTTGGGGAACAAATGGTCCTGCGGGACGAAGGGGAAGAACCTTCCCCTCTGCAGGGAATCCCGGGAGTCCATCGCCTTCACTCCTATGTTCGCGAGGCATTTACCTGGTAATTATATGATTATTCATATATTTCATTCGAATAGAAAATTGATACAAATGCGAGCGAAAATATTGTTACAGTGGCCGGCAAACAACTTGAGCCATGACCTTGAGTGCGCAGTAGACGATTTTAAGGTGTCGTTGGTGGAAAGAGAGGTGCGCGGGGGCATTCTGTCGGCACGCGTCCACGCTATTGGCCGAGCATGAGTGTACATGCGCGAACTTACCCCCACTACGTCGACTTTGGCTCAACTTGTTTGCCGGCCTCTGTAATTAAATGATACTCGATCATATTTTTTAAAACTATTCTTAGGCTGTTGTTTTTCAAGACTTATATCTGTGTCGGATGCCCCCGTTTATCTTCGCCAATTTCATCGCAGTTCTTTTAAATAGGTTTTTATGCGGTTTTTACCACCATTTAGAGAATTTATTCTAATATACTATATACCCGGGGGAAGCCGCGAGCGGGTCAATAGTTTTTTTTTACTGTGTATTGACCTGTATGTTTTATCACAATCTCACCATGGTAAGTGATGATGTGGCCGAAGGTAGTTAGCACACAGTCTTGAAGGAACTGGATCTAAAGTGCAGCTGTCGGAATACACCTATAGGTGCTCGGCGACAGATTTACAACTTGACTAGGGGTAATACAAAGTAACCCTACCATCGAGCTACGGTTTCCTCACGATGTTTTCTTTCACCGAAAACTCAATCTCATTGTAGGATTCGAACCCGGGAACTTCCTCGCAGTATCCGACGTCACTACCACTGAGCTATCATCGCCTATAAACTCACCGGCACTGAATTTGGCCCAAGCCTGAATCTAATTTAATATTGGCTTTTTGCACAGCATTTGTTATTGTTTCAAAGCTAAAAGAGCCAGCTCGCAGACGGTGTTGTCATTTTAAATGTGACTGTTTTGCCATTCGTGGTGTTATTTTTTTTTATTTCAATCTTCATAATATAATTAACAAATCAGCACATGACACAGTAAATTCAATTAAAGTTTCCAAATACTGACTTTACTATCTTTTAAATGATATTGAATGCAGTGCTTTAAATCAACGTTAAAGTAGACAAAATCTGTAATAAAAACACCTATCTTATATGAAATTTCTTTTAGAAAAGATTTTTTTTTTTTTTTTTTTTTTTTATACAACTTAGTCGATAAACAAGCATACGGCCCGCCTGATGGTAAGCGGTTACCGTAGCCATATAGACGCTTGCAACACACGAAGCATCGCTCACGCGTTATCGACCTATCCCCCCTCCCCTATGAGCTCTGGCAACCTTACACACGCGCAGGAACACAACTTTACACAACATAAAGTTATTTGGCTGCGGTATTCTGTAAGGTGGAGGTACTTCCCCAGTCGAGCTGCTCTTTGAGCGAATAAACGCTATGCTCTACCTCTCTTAAAATTCAAAATCTTTTGTTCAAATAGACCTTCGTAGGCACTAATGAAAAGTCTGACTCTAATACTGGTTCGGAAGGTTGCATTTGCTGAAAAGAGCCGGCAATATACTCAACAATTACTCTTTTCAAAACAAGCTTAGATTCATTACATAGTATTTACATTCTAATCGCACTGACAGCAATTGCGTGCCCCGGCGCGGCGGCAAAATTACAAAGACCGAATAAATATTTACTAAGTAAATAGATAGCAAACTCGGCGCATAGCAGCCCCCACAAGCAGCGCCTGCTCACGCGTATGACGCGTGTGGCAGCCACCGCCCTCGCAGCCATATTGGAGGGAAGTGAGCGACCCGTCGCACGGACAGCTTGGGCCGGATTGAGTGGCGGTGAGTGTAGTTTAGTGTGTTCTGTTTACCCATCTCGGCGTCCTCGGCGCCGTGGTCGCTGGACTTGCAGAGGTGCGGCGCGGGCAGCGCCTGCGTCACGAACACGTCCAGCGCCGCGCGACTCAGCACGTATCCCGCCCCCCCGCTCATGTACCCCTACATAACACAACGACAAATAACACAGATGTAGAACATCGTTTTTTCGCCATACATCGAGGAACAATCCTTTATTGAATACCGCAATCCGATTCCGAAACTAGTCAGTGATTTGTCACTGACTAGTTTAGTTTAGTTCGTGTTAGTGAGTACAGCATGGGGTTCTTCAAAAAGGGCGTGAAGAGATTTCTTCAGGGTCGGCAACGCGCGAGTGATACCCCTGGTGTTGCAAGCGTCCATAGGCTACGGTAACTGCTTACCATCAGGCGGGCCGTATGCTTGTTTGCCACCCTAGTGGTATAAAAAACGTGCCTTGTCTTAGTCAATCAGAGCGCATTGTCGATGGTGGCAAATTGGCGGAATAGATTGAAAGCAAAATCAACGTCATTACGCATCTTTGGGTTAATTGTTCGATGTCGCCATAGCAGACTGAGGACTTTTTGGTGGAAACTTCCAGAAACGATGCGTTTTCGATTTATTTTCATACATTCGTGTATTTTAGTCTTATAGCAGGGCCGGCTTTACCTATAGTGCCGGGACTGGACGGGATGGGACGCGGAGCTTTTTATTCTTATAACTCTTGTAAGCCCTTCCTTTCTATGAAATACTTTTTAATTATCTACCACGGATACATCTATTGCCATCATCATTTATAACTCCTCTCCTCCTCTCCCCCCGGACACTGGACGTACTTAGACGTGTTTTTTGTTGTTACAATTTGCGACAATTTATTTTTATTTTTCAAAAGTTTGGCTAAATTCGATCAAAAATAATAGGAGTGCATCAACTGCGAGAGATATTGCTTCGAGACTCGAACCCAATGCCAGATAGTACCTGCTATTGCACCACTACCGCTACGCATGTGAGTGAATATCAATAACTACAAACGACAATAATAAGAAAGAAACACAACTAGTTACTGCAACGATAAAAAAAAAGGGATAGCAATAGTTTTCACAACTACTATTGCCTGCGCATTGTTAACATAGTGAGGGGTCTACGTATAATTGACGGACACAAATAATACTTTGTGGCGTCGATCACCGTCCAGATAACAAGACCCCTCGAAATAGTTGGTCATAGCTGCGTGTTGTTTGATAGAAGATAGACCAATTTTATTTTGCCCTGGTACTTTGCATTGCATTACACCTTCGTAACCATGCCAATGAAGCGCACGCCCCCCGCTTCACCCTCGTTGACGCCCGCGCCGCCGCCGCCCGTATCGGGGACTACACCAAGGAGTAATATAATACAGACTGCACCGTCCGTTGCGCTGCCGCCGGCGCCGGCCGGTGCGAAGCTGATTCATGCCCATCCCCTGCAACACTGCGATTCAGCACCGGACTTGCCCTCATTAGACATGAATATCACCGAGCGTAAAAAAAGGAAAGTTGATAGTCGTGATTCAAACACTATTCAATTGTATTTGGATAACTCATTTACAAAATTCTCTAAAGAGCAGGATAAACGTTTCCAGGAATTACTAAAGACAATTAATAACATAACAGAACAGAACGAAGACTTAAAAAAAAGTGTTGATGTAATGTCAAGTAAATACGATGAATTTTTATCTCGAATATCACAACTAGAAACCGAGAGAAAACAGGATAAAATATCTATTCAACAGCTAGAGGAAAAAATTGAGAACATGGAGCGTAAAACCCGTAAGGCAGGTATCGAAATACGCAATATCCCAAAATCGAGTGGAGAAGTGAAAGAGACTATTTGTGAGGCTGTTAAAAATATGGGAAAAACTCTGAATATACATATTCAGAGTTCAGATATTAAAGACATCTATAGAATAAACTCAAAAGATTCTTCAAACCCGATAATAGCCGAATTTACGACGGTGCTTATGAAGGAAAAAGTAATTAATGCTGTAAAAAGCTTCAATAAATCGAAACCAAAGGGAGAGAAACTCAACACTGCTCTTTTAAACTACCAGCAGCCGAACAAGCCGATCTTTGTATCTGAGACCCTAACGCATAGAACACAAAACCTATTCTATCTTGCTCGGAATTTTCAAAAGGCTCACGGGTACACTTTCTGCTGGACCGCGCATGGAGTAGTGTACATTCGTAAAAATGAAAATTCCGCTCAAATAAAAATTAATAACGAAGAGGATCTTGTCAAGCTGAGGAAGACTGAATGACTAGCTATAATAGGATTCATATTTATAACTTTTTTTAATTCATGTACTTACTACTACACAAAATATTATACAAAAATGTTACACACTATTCTAATTTTACTACACACTCATCTAAACATTGAAATAAGTTTTCATAACACGAAACATTATTATATTTTATATTATTTGATTCCACTTTTAAAAAATACAAACAAATATTATACCAATAATTTTATCAATTCATTTAAAAACAGTTCATTAATTATTATTTACAAAAATAGTAATCGATACACGCAAAATAAATATAAATACTTCTCATACATAAAATACATAGATACACTCTTCCCACCAAAAATATTTAATCAAGCAACGCCATTCCATAGATACGATTGTCACAACATGCGTACAATTAAGTGGGCAAATTCATTAATAAGGTATAAAATTCGATAGCATAAGTAACTTTATGAACGATCTCGATGGAGTAGCAGTCTCTAAATCACAAGTTTGTGATATCGAAGACTGTGTTAGTCTCGCACCGCCATCATCTACATGTCTGTCTATCATTACACAAAATATACGTAGTATAAATTGTAACATGTCGGGGTTTGAAGTTCTATTAACAAGACTCAAAGTGGAGTGTGATATATTAGTCCTAACGGAATGTTGGCTGTCTCGTGATCAAAATATAAGTCCCTTGACTGGTTACACTTCTTTCCGTACTAAAAATAATAACAACCAAAATGATGGAGTAGTCGTTTTTATTCGAGAACACCTTAGCGCTGACGTAGAAGAGCCTGAATTTCAAGAAGGAAATTGCATTGTAATAAGGTTGGGCAGAGAGACTGCTATAGTTGCAATTTATAGATCTCCCTCGTTCAAAATCTTAGACCAGTTTCTTTACTCCCTAGACAAAACATTACAAAAACTAAATACTTTTAATAATATTATATTGATAGGGGATATAAATATAGCAATTAACGACGAGAAAAGAGATGTAAACTCTGATAGTTACTTAACTCTAACCTCTTTTCATGGTCTTCTGCCTACTCATACGTTTGTTACACGAGATGCAAGCGGAACCTGTTTGGATCACATCTTGTTGAAAACAAAAAATCCCGCACTCACCTTAGTTCCACAAACCACCTTAACTGATCATAAAGCGGCCCTAGTATTCGTACAATATAAACCAATTAGAGTATTTTCTAAAACTACGATTAACAAAATAAACCACGACCAACTTAGACTAGACATTTTAAATATCGATCTAACTCCTATTTACAAATCCGAAGATCCTGATTTTTCCTTGGAATACCTAACAAAATCTCTTCAAACGGCGATAGACAAAAACACACAGATTGTAACATTATCGAGACGTAAGAAAATAATTAAACCCTGGATGACACCTGGTCTTCTCAAATGTACGCGACATCGAGATAAATTACACAAAATAGCCCGGTGCTCCCCAGATAGTGAAATAAATAAATTAATATACACGCGATATAGAAATTACTGCAACAAATTATTAAAGAAAGTTAAAAGACAATACGAAAAGGAACAAATAAATATGGCTAAAAATGATAATAAGAAATTATGGAAAGTGATAAAAAATATAACATTTACTTCTAAAACTAAACATTATCCAAAAGAACTTTTGATGCTATCTGATTCCCCTAAAGAATCAGTTGAGAAAATAAACAATTATTTCATAAATGTAGGTAGAAACTTGGCTCAAAATTTTAAACCGAATTTGGCCTCAATAAATGTTGGTGCTACCCGGGATTCATTTGTACTTATTGATACAGATGAAGAGGAAATAGGTCATATCATTCAAGGCCTCAAGACCGATTGCTCGGTGGGTTGTGATAGAATCTCCAATAAGTTACTTAAAGATTTTAAAGCTTTCTTAGTCACTCCACTGACTTACATATTTAACAGTTGTTTTAAACTTGGTTACTTTCCAAGGTGTTTGAAGAAGTCAGTTGTACGTCCTATACATAAGGGAGGAGACAGAGATCTTATAACTAATTACAGGCCAATAGCGATTTTACCATCACTCTCAAAAATTTTAGAAAAGATCTTAAACAAAAGGCTAATACAATATCTCGAAAGTCATAATCTATTGTCCGACAATCAATTTGGATTTCGTGGCGGTAAGTCCACAAGTGATGCAGTCGATTCTATGACCAAGTTCCTTTCTTTAAATATGGACAAAAGGAAAAAATGTTTGTCTATATTTATTGACTTGGCTAAGGCTTTTGATACGGTCTCGGTCTCTAACCTTTTAATCAAACTTGAAAACCTCGGTATAAGAGGGATTCAACTCAAACTCTTCGAAAGTTATCTTTCAGAGAGATACCAAAGCGTAACAGTAGGCCATTTCGCTAGCTTGTACCAACCAGTGACCCACGGAGTCCCACAGGGTAGTATTCTGGGCCCTACGCTTTTTCTCATATATATTGACCAACTCACGCGCTTAGAGCTAACACAGGGTCAGATTCTCTCTTATGCAGATGATACTGCTCTTCTCTTTGCTGCTGACACGTGGAAGGAAGTTTTTGATGCTGCGCAATCGGGTTTTAATAAAGTAAACGAATGGCTTCACAATAATATCTTAACACTAAACGCAGAAAAAACTAAATATATTGCTTACTCAATCCGCCAAAATCTAGTATTGACGGATGATCTCCAAATTATTGCTCATGAATGCTCTTTTGATAATCCAAACTGCCAGTGTAGATCATTAAAACGTGTTAACTCAATTAGATATCTTGGTGTTATAATTGATAATAATTTAAACTTCAGAGAACATATTGATGTCTTATGTGGAAGAATACGCAAACTCATTTTTGTATTTAAAAATCTCAGACATGTCGCCGAGCCAAAAATACTTAAAAATATATACCTAGCACTTTGCCAATCTTTAATTACTTATTGCATTTCTACATGGGGAGGAGCCCCAAAAACAACATTAAAAAAATTAGAGATTGCTCAACGAACAGTGTTGAAAGTTGCATATTTTCACTCCTTTTTATATCCTACCGAGCAATTATATAGGGAATGTGAGGTCCTTTCTGTTCGCAAACTTTTCATTTTGAAAACAGTTATGAATCAGCACAGACATATGGCATATGACCCATCAGTTCTTAAAAAACGTAGAAAGTATGCTGTTTGTAAAATAATGCAGGAAAACAATACAGCATTCATACAAAAATTCTTTTCATTTTTAGGACCCTTTATATACAATAAAATTAATAAAACACTTAATATTTACAGTCTTAATACAACAGTTTGTAAAAAGAAAATTACATCTTACCTGGAAAACATTTCATACAATGAAACTGAGAATCTACTTAAAATTTTACAATAAAATGCTTTATCATATCCTAAGCAAAAAATCATTAGCATCAAAATCATCCCCTCTCACTCACAGACATACACAACACACACACTCCGTCAGACACACAGAACTCATACAAAGTGAGAGTAAATCTTGGTAGGTACACTATACACAATAACACTAGGCATAATATTTTATTTCAAAATTAAAAACTTTTAGTATTTTCCAATTTGTCATACTTAATATATGTTTTAAGATTTTATAAAGATAGGCTAGCAACTTATTTTATAAATTCTGAGGGGATTTGGCACTGTTTGTCGAAATACAGGAATTTTATTCTTAGTTCGGCAACAGATGCTTCTTTATCTAGTAATCCATGTATCTAGCCTTACTTATCAATAAGAAAATTGTGAACTAATTTCTTTAAATAAACAATTATTATTAAAAAAAAAAAAAAAAAAAAAACTGCACCATTTGCACCCGAATTTCCGATCACTGGTGAAAATATAACAGGTATACCATTTTGATCACGCGCCTACTAGGGGGCGCCAGAGTATTAAAGATAAAGATAAAGATTTTATTTGCGAGAATATGGTAACAAATGTTATTAATGTTACGACATCGCGACATCAGGAATAAATTGCTACCAGTAACGCCATCTGTTATTGAATAGCGGTACTATCAGTAACGCTGTTATTGTATAGGAGTAAACTTCTATCAAGCAACGCCATCTATCGCCGAATAGCTACCGGCTTCTGGAATATTCCCGATAGCACTGTAGGCATGTAGAATACGCGGGTAAATTGTGGAATGTTCCAGATGCCGTTTATGAAGTATAAATACGGGACAATGCACAGAGGAGTTTGAGTTTGATTTAGTGAATCAGTGAGTAAACATCGAAGTGAAATACAGTTAAGTGCTAGTGAACTATTTAATTTCTGAGTGTTTTAATTAGAGTTTTAATAAAAGTGTGACCAGTGTTTTGGTAAATTCGTGTACCATTATTTATCCTGAACCCCAGCTCGTAACAATTGGTGTCAGAAGTAGTAGGATAAATAATGCCGGTTATGCCAAAGGAAGTCACTGAGGGTGTCCGTACAAGGGGCCAGCGGCAGCAGGAGATGGATGAAAGGAGGTTTGGAGGTTCTCCGTCGCAGACTTCGGGTGGCCAGCAGCCAACTGGCTCTTTGCCAGTTGCCGACCCACCTGATGTAAGAGCAGTACCTGCAACCCCAGATCTTGGCGCTTTGATGGTAATGCTACAGGAGCAGGCTCGCCGACAAGAGGAGCAGGCTCGCCGACTGGAGGAACAGCTACAGCGGGATAAGGAGGAGCAGACTCGCCGTCAGGAGGAGCAGGCTCACCGACAAGAGGAGCAGGCTCTCCGACTGGAGGAACAGCTACAGTGGGATAAGGAGGAGCAGGCTCGCCGTCAGGAGGAGCAGGCTCGCCGCCAAGAGGAACAGATGGTTTTATTAGAAAATTTACAAGTAACTCTTGGCAAGGATCTCAAGGTGGTGAAGGAACAGCTTCAGCATCATGAGTCCCGTATCTCGGAATCCGAAAATCGTATGTCCAAGGCCGAGGTACAGATAGAAGACGTGAAGAACGCCCTGGTTCGACTCAAGGTTGGAACTGCTACTTCTTTACCTGTGGCTTCTTCACGTGGTTTCAAGGTGCCGCCATTTGATGGCACCTCGTCATGGTCAGCTTATAGAATCCAGTTCGAGGCTGTCATGAAGGCGAATGGTTGGACTAGTGCACAGGCGATGACAGCACTCACTTTGGGTCTTCGCGACCAGGCCCTCACTATACTGGAGCCCCTCGGGAAGGACGTGACGTATGAGCAACTGTTGGAAGCTCTAGAATCTAGATACGGGGACGCACACCTGGAACACGTATTCCGTGCCCAACTCAAGGACCGTGTGCAACGGAGCGCCGAAACTATACAACAGTGGGCTCTAGAGGTAGAAAAGCTGGTCCGTAAAGCATATCAGTCTGCACCAGCGATGATCAACGGTAATCTAGTGCAAGCGTTCGTGGATGGTATACGCGACTTGGAAGTCAGAGCTGCCGTGAGATTAGGGCACCACGAGTCGCTGAAAGACGCTTTAGCCCATGCCTTAGAAGTGGAGGCTGTGCGACGCGATGACCGACCTCACCGCATCAGGGAAGTTGTGGCCTCGCCCCGTTGCTACAACTGTGGAGAAAAGGGCCACCTTCGGATGAGTTGCCCGAAGTGGAGAAACTATAGAAAAGAAGAAAATCGACCCCGGGAAGGAAATGCAGCGGTGACTGGTGGCACTGCTCAGCAACAGGGAAACGAGTAAAAGCCAGGACCGCGGGGCGGGTGCTGGCTGGTGTTCGAAGAGCCCCAAGGATCTCGATCTCACAAGCCCATAACGGGAACAGTCTGATCATTATAGGTGAAATTAATGGCAAGCCATGTAAGGTAACGTTGGATACTGGAGCATCTCGCACGATCGTCAGTTCCCAACTAGCAAGTCGGTTTCTTGGGGACTACTTCAAAGACTACAAGCAAATTGAATTGGTAACAGCTACGGTCAGCAGATAACCGTCGAAGGCGAGAAGGAGGTAGAATTAAAATTGGGCAACCAAAGCTACCGTCACAAAGTAATCGTTGCCGACATTTTGGATGACTGTATCCTGGGATTAGACTTCATGAGGAAACATCACTGTGAGATCGACGTCAATCACGGAGTATTAAAATGTGCTTCGGAAGAAGTCTTCATAGAAGGCGCATCATCGGGCCAAGTGTATTGCTTGAAGAAGAGTGTTCTCTCTCCCATGTCTGAAACAATCGTGCCGGTAATCTTACCAGAAAATTCAGGTCATAGAAATCGTTGCATCCTTATAGAAAAACTGGACAGTGATCTTCCATGGAAGATGGCACGAACGTTAGTTAAAGCTAACAACGTCTCGGCAGTACGTGTACTAAATTTAAGTGAGCATGAACAAGTACTCAAGAAGGGGACATTGATGGGCACTTGTGAAGAAGTTGCTTGGATGCGTAGATGTCAAGACCAGCCTACGGGGTCTGTTGGGGGAAATGTTCAGTTCAACGTGACAACGCTATTGGAAGACTGTAGTGATAATCTGTCGAAGGAAGAGATGGATAAGGCTAAGAAGATGTTGCTCCGTTACGCTGATATTTTCTCAGTTGGTGATACTGACATAGGGAAGACTGGATTAGTTCAGCACAAAATAAATACGGGTGATGAGTTACCAATCCGCCAACGACCAAGAAGGTTACCCATAGCACGGGAACAGGAAGTAGATGCCATGATCCAGGGAATGGTAAAAAGTGGTGTTATAGAGCCCTCATCTAGTCCATGGTGTTCTCCCGTGGTATTGGTGAAAAAGAAGGATGGTAGCATGCGCTTTTGTGTTGACTATCGTCGGTTGAATGACATTACGAAGAAGGACAGTTACCCACTACCAAGGATTGACGACACGCTAGACACGCTGACAAGTACGAGGTGGTTTACCACGCTGGACCTGAAAAGTGGCTACTGGCAAGTTGAAATAGACCCAAAGGACAAGGAAAAGACTGCATTCTCTACAGGAAAAGGACTATGGCAATTTAACGTCATGCCATTTGGACTATGCAATGCACCTGCTACTTTTGAACGGCTAATGGAGCTAGTACTAACTGGATTAATTGGAGACGCCTGCCTTGTTTATTTGGATGACATCATTATCGTGGGACGAACATTCGAAGATCATCTCCAAAACTTGGAACAAGTACTCGCGAAAATACGTGGAGCCAACCTTAAATTGAGCCCAAAGAAGTGCTCATTTTTTAGACGACAAGCAAACTTTTTAGGACACATAGTCTCAGAAGAAGGAGTTCAGACAGATCCTGAGAAAATAGCTGCTGTCAACGATTGGCCAGTTCCAAGAGATAAAACGCAGGTCAGGGCATTCTTGGGCTTGTGCTCCTATTATCGACGTTTTGTGAAAAATTTTGCTGACCTTGCTAGACCTCTACATAAGTTGACAGAGGAAAAACCACAATTCTTTTGGGACAAAGCATGTGATGTGGCATTCCAAGAATTAAAGAAACAGCTGTGTAGCTCACCTATTTTGGGTTATCCTGATACTGAAAAAGAATTCATAGTAGATACTGATGCGAGTAATAATGGAATTGGTGGCGTGTTATCGCAAAGAAAAGGAGATCAAGAGGTTGTGATAGCTTATTTTAGCAAGTCCTTGTCGAAACCGGAGAGAAACTACTGTGTTACAAGAAAAGAATTACTTGCTGTTGTGAAAACGTTGCAGCATTTTAGCAAGTATTTGATAGGGAGGAAATTTCATCTCCGCACTGACCATGCCGCATTGAAGTGGCTATTGCAATTCAAAAATCCAGAAGGACAAGTCGCTAGATGGATTGAACTGTTACAAGAGTTTGACTTTGTAACTGAACATCGCAGTGGGAGGTTGCATGGCAACGCAGATGCCTTATCAAGAAGACCTTGTCCTGAAAATTGTAAGCACTGTGTTAGGCAAGAAGATAAGGAAGTAATAACCGTAAAGATGCTAAGGACTGACCTAAGTGAAGAGTGGATAGAAACCCTAAAGCAGGCTCAGCAAGATGACACGGACATCAAGCCGATTCGCGACTGGATTCAGGCTAGTGCCACTAAACCTAAGTGGTGTGACGTGGCAACGACGAGTTCAGTCACAAAAAGTTATTGGGCACAGTGGGAGAGCTTAGCTATACAGGATGGAATTTTATGCCGTAAATGGGAAAATGCCCGAGGGGACAGCTCTCACCTACAAATGGTTGTTCCGAAGGCAAGGATACCAGATATCTTGAAATTCTATCACAACGGATGTTCAGGAGGTCACATGGGAGTAAAACGAACCCTTTTAAAGATTCGTGAGCGATTTTACTGGATCCACTGCAGGGACGATGTGGAAGACTGGATACGAAAGTGCGTCAGTTGCGCAGCTGTAAAAGGACCACAAACACGCAGTAGAGGTGCGCTGAAGCTGTACAATGTTGGAGCTCCCTGGGAACGGATAGCGTTGGATGTCGCGGGGCCGTTTCCTGAAAGTGATAGTGGAAACAAGTACTTCCTGGTCGTCATGGATTACTTCACAAAGTGGCCAGAGGTCTTCGCGATACCGAATCAGGAGGCATCTACTGTGGCAGATAAATTAGTCCATGAAGTCTTCTGTCGGTTTGGTGTACCACTAGAAATTCACAGCGATCAAGGAAGAAATTTCGAGTCTCAAATATTTCAGGAGGCATGTCGAGTAATGGGTATACACAAAACCAGGACCACATCTTATCACCCGCAATCGGACGGAATGGTTGAACGGTTCAACCAAACGTTGGAGAGATATCTGGCAAAAGTTGTGGACAGCCGGCAGAAGGATTGGGACAAACACATACAACCCTTTCTCCTGTCATATCGAAGTGCAACTCATGAAAGTACGACGGTGACGCCTGCTTTTGCAAACTTCGGCAGAGAATTGCGATTGCCTGCAGATTTGCTCACCGGTATTCCACCTGACGATCCACGTAGTGTTACAGATTATGCGAACGACTTACGAAACAAAATGAATGACGTATATGAGCACGTCAGGCAGTATGGCCAACAAATGTCTGAACGAATGAAGACCCGTTACGATCGGAAAGCGAACAATAGAGTATTCGAGATGGGGTCTCTAGTATGGCTACATAACCCAGTGCGCAGGAAAGGAAAGTCCCCTAAACTTCAAGCAAAATGGGATGGACCATATCGTGTTGTTACGAAAATCAATGATGTCACCTACCGTATCCAGAAGAGGGCTCGAGGTAAACCGAAGATTGTCCATATAGACCGTTTGGCGCAATACCATGGAACTCACATTGCTCGGGACGAGCATGTCTAAGGAGGGGGTAGTGTTACGACATCGCGACATCAGGAATAAATTGCTACCAGTAACGCCATCTGTTATTGAATAGCGGTACTATCAGTAACGCTGTTATTGTATAGGAGTAAACATCTATCAAGCAACGCCATCTATCGCCGAATAGCTACCGGCTTCTGGAATATTCCCGATAGCACTGTAGGCATGTAGAATACGCGGGTAAATTGTGGAATGTTCCAGATGCCGTTTATGAAGTATAAATACGGGACAATGCACAGAGGAGTTTGAGTTTGATTTAGTGAATCAGTGAGTAAACATCGAAGTGAAATACAGTTAAGTGCTAGTGAACTATTTAATTTCTGAGTGTTTTAATTAGAGTTTTAATAAAAGTGTGACCAGTGTTTTGGTAAATTCGTGTACCATTATTTATCCTGAACCCCAGCTCGTAACATTAATATAAATTAATAATTATCACCATTCGCGTACCACGGGGTATTAAAAAGTCTTTTAAAAACAGACTGAGTTTCGTAATTTTCTTATAAAAATTCGTTAACGAAAATATGCAATAGTGTTTCAGTTTAGATCACCAGTTTCTGTATATCTTTTTTTCATATGTCGTCGTTTTTTTTTTTTTTTTTTTTATACCACTAAGTCGGTAAACAAGCATACGGCCCGCCTGATGGTAAGCGGTTACCGTAGCCATATGGACGCTTGCAACACACGAAGCATCGCTCACGCGTTACCGATCTTTCCCCCTCCCCAATGAGCTCTGGCGACCTTACTCACGCGCAGGAACACAACTTTACACAACATACAGTTATTTGGCTGCGGTATTCTGTAAGGTGGAGGTACTTCCCCAGTCGAGCTGCTCTTTGAGCGAATAAACGCTATGCTCTACCTCTCTTAGAGGTATTAGTATAGGCTTAGTATTTGTTAGCCTAAGGGCTGAGTAAAACAAACCTGCGGCGTGAAGGGTTTGAACCTGCACCCGAAGTACACCAGAGACTGGCTGTCGTAGTCCGCCAACATGTATCTTAAATTCTCCACAACTACGTACCTGTAATCAATACTTACAAGTGAATACTTAAATGCGATTATTGCACTACATATTCCGAAATCTAATTTTGTAATTAAAAGTTATAAAAACCGGCCAAGAGGGAGTCAGCCTTAGTCGGAAAGTGAGCCCTATAATTTTTATTATTTGTTATTATAGCGGCAATAGAAATACACATTCTGTGAAAATTTCAACGATCTACCTATTACGGTTCATGAGATACAATAGCCCACTGACAGACAGACGGAGAGACGGACTTACGAACAGTGGTGGCTTATAAATCTGCTTCTCCATGCCATTTATGGTGAAAAGTCAAAATAGGAACTAGGAACTAACAAACTCACTTTATCTATCATATTAAACTAGCGGTTTCATCCGAGTTCCCGGGATAAACAGTAGCCTTTAATATTTGGGGATAATATAGATTCCTATTAGTGAAAGAATTTTTTGAATCCGACTTTTAGTTCCAGAGATTAGCCCGTTTAAACAAACAAAAAAACCTTTCCGCTTTATTATATTATTATAGTATAGATATGATTTGCAAGGATTATTCAACATTGTAATCCAACCTTGACAAATCCATCAGAACATAACGTATGCACGGAGAAAACACATAATAGGGCTTTCCAAGCGTATACTCACGAGCGTGCAAAATAACGGTGTCAGTGCCCTTTTGATATGCTAATCTTTATGAGTTGAATAATAGGAACGTATGCACTCGTATCAAAGTGAGGTGGTACATTGAAGCCCAGTTAATGATATTATGATGTTTTCAATAGTCCATTATGATTACTTTGAGAGAGGTAGAGTATAGCGTTTATTCGCTCCTAGTGCAGCTCGACTGGGGAAGTATTCTGTAAGTTGGAGGACCTTACAGAATACCGCAGATAACTTTATGTTGGGTAAAGTTGTGTTCCTGCGCGTAAGTAAGGTCGCCAGAGCTCGTAGGGGAGGAAGGTCGGTAACGCGTGACTCGTGAGCGATGCTTCTTGTGTTGCAAGCGTCCATATGGCTACGGTAACCGCTTACCATCATGCGGGCCGTATGCTTGTTTACCGACTAAGTTGTATAAAAAAAAAGATACATGTGTGCAAAGTTTGTTATTAACACTCGAGGCGGTATTAAGCGATAAGTGAGCCGAGAGTGTAATAATCAATGCAACAATACGACGTTTTTCAACACATTTGCGAGGAAAAAACATACTTGTTAAGTAGATTTTTGATAATAATCTACCACACAATGAGAACGTTAAAAAATAGTGCGCAAGTTTTTTTTTTGACAGCGATGAGCTTTCAAACTATTTTACCCGTTTAAATTAAGAATGCTTGCTCTACACACATATCACTTGCAGTGAGGTAAAAACTGGTCATAATCGGGATTATACCTATCATAAAACTGCGGTAATGTAAAGAAAAAAGCACTAGTGCCGGTATAAGCTGCATTAAGATACTAAAAACGGTGCAATAAATGTCACTTTACGAGCGAGTGTGTTGAAAAATATTTTATAAATAACTATTGTTATTTTGATTTGTGATTTTAAGATATTTTTTACTCTTTCACTAATGAAAAATAATGACCGTTCAGTCATACAATTTGGAACACAGATAGCATGGGGTTCTTCAAAAAGGGCGTGAAGAGATTTCTTCAGGGTCGGCAACGCGCGAGTGATAACCCTGGTGTTGCAAGCGTCCATAGGCTACGATAACTGCTTACCATCAGGCGGGCTTGTTTGCCACCTTAGTGGTAAAAAAAAAAGCGATAGAATATATTCTGGATTAACTCATAGTATACTTTTTATCGTGGAAAACATACAACCCTTCGGGAACGACAGCTAGTTATATACTGGGTGGAGATTCCGAGATGGCATTTTTTCGAAACCTATGTTGGATTAGTCATGCCGAAATCTCCGCCTGTTATAAATTAAACTCACGTATCATCATCAGCCTTAAGGAACCAGTCGGCATCCCTCCGATGGTGCTCGTAAACATATCTGAAAGCAGCTTTGGTCTTCGCCCACAGGTAGTCGCGGCCCTCTTGCACTGGAAGCTTCACTGATGGTAAAGAACTATCTGAAAATTAACCATAAGTCGCATTAATAAAGCAAAAAATTTGTTAATCTCATTTTGGATTTGACTACAAATTGGGGGACGTTCATAAATTACGTGAGGCGTTTACGGGAGCCGAATCTCACCCAATCTCACGACGGGAGGCGTCTCCGCAAGAAACAGTAGAAAATTGTGTAAACACTGGGTTACATTTTCGATTTTTTGAAGCTCCTTTTTAAGTATTTTATTGTTCTACATTCACACTGTGATTCAAGACTACGTTCTACAAACAATTTGGAAATGATAACGAGACTAAAACTCGACACTGGCAGAAATATCGCATAAACACGATTGTACTGTAATAAAATAATAGCCACATACCATCAACACTACTCATAAACAGGAGTTTATTGCATCTCTTCCCCCACGTGGCCTTCACATGCCGCGCCTTCTTCTCATGGTTGGCCGGCTGGGTCATCACCCAGCACAGCACCCGCACTTTCTTAGATAGCTCATCGGCTATAGACCTGTCTTCATCTTTATGTGCCGGCTCGTCGCTCGTGTGCTCCAATACATTCGCTATCGGGTGCTTCTCTAGATCCCTTAGAGATTCCCTGAAATGTTAGTTACAATTAGTTTTTGATGATTCTCAAATTGTTTATCCGTGGCTTATCACGTTGGAACCCAACAGACTACAGTAATTTCATCTGCTGCCCTACTCTACGGTCTTGTGAAATATCATCGTTTCGATTTTGTTAATTTGATAACAAAACGTGATGTGTGGTCGTAACGAGGCGAGGTTTTAACTGGTAATGGCTATAGAGATGTCTTCGTAAGCGGAACTTCATGCCTATTGACAACATTTCATATTTCAACATGCGTATATTTATTTACAAGCTTTTATTTGGTTTCACCTGTCCGGTGTCTGTAAACGAATCTTGCAAGTATAATTTTTCCCACTTCCCAGTGTCCGATTGAGCTGCAATTTGGTATATTAGATAAGTATATTGGATGACAATGCAAGAACAGTCAACATAAAAGCTTGTATTAAAAATTAATTTTTTAACAACTACTTGTTTTGATTCTAAACGAAACTAGATCTGAATATGCGATACCCATATTCAGCATATTCTGCTTTATGAAATAATTTTATATTCATACTAGCTGCCCGGCCCGACTTAGTTCGCGTGGTGCTACCCTACCCTGTGGTGCTACCCTACCCTACCTTACTCCACCCCACCCTACCCTACCCTACCCTATCTAAACCATCAAGGGCGTCACCCAAACGCATACAAAAAAATCAGCCCGGCAGATGGCGCTGCAGTCGATAATATAACCTAGATACCGACTGCAGCGCCATCACCCGGGCTGATTTTTGAATCTAAACCATCCAGGGCGCCACCCAAACGCATACTAAACATTCATTCAAATGGGTCCAGCCGTTTAAAAATTAGAAAAGTAGAAATTCGACGTTGAAATTATTAAAATTCTAAACAGACAAGTGCCAGAATTATTATTACACGGCTGACATAACGCCCCGTATCCGCCCGCCTATTAAATCTTGCTTGTGATGTTATTACCGTTTTCCTAGAAACATATAACATAGTACTTCATTTTTAAACTCGAGATATAAAAATAAAGAAACGGTTTTTTTTTTGCGTCTTAATGAATTATGAAATGTTGTCAAAAGCAAGCTATGATTTCATCATGCTCTGAAATAACTATGTAAATGGTCTTTAAATGAAACAGGTATTGTACACCTCATGTAATGATTAATAATGTTCAATATTCAATATTGAATGCCCAATAAGATACCATATGTATTCGTATGATTAAGAAAAATACATACATAATAAATTATTAAAAACGTATGCAGGTAATCCTTTATATTTTTATAAGGTAATGTACTTCCTCAGACCAACTGTTGGGCGGAAACAATACTAGCCTACGCAGTTTTATTTAAGATTCAGTTGAACAAACACAAATAGTTTGTATAAGAAAACACAAAATTATAACAGTAACATGACACTTGTTTAAACACCTGCGTATATTTATATAATCGTAACTTAAATAAATACATTTATTTTTACAGGCTGTCCCAAAAAAAAATGTTAATCGGAAGTCCAGAGGTAGCGCACTATTAAGAGCTACCCGGATCACCCCAATTATGTTCAGCGAATTTTGTATTTCTTGATTTATCACTATTTTTCATAGTGATGTTAATAGTCGAGATACTTGCGAGTTTTTTGTATCTCAGTTAGATGAATTGTAACCATTTCGTTAAAAAAAGTAGAATTCTGGAGAATTTGTAACAATTAAATATTTTTTAACACAATGGTTACACTATGTTAGCGAATATCAATGTATCTGCTATATTCACTGTTCAGACGATATAGAAAAATAAATCACACATGTATCTCAACACTTCAAGTCTATGATAAAAAACATGAAATAACCTGGACTCTTTACTCCGGACTTCCGATTGACACTAGTTCTTTGGGCACCCTGTATATATATTTTAAATAAATAGCTACGAAAGTGTATCTACGAAACTCACACATAAGCTGTACTATAAAATCTAGCTTCTAAAGATTGTAATAATATAGGATGTACGAATAGTCCTAACTTTTTCATGAAACTTATCAATAACATCGTTTACTAAGGGACCAACTCAAATCTAAAAAAAACAAAGGCCATATTGATCGTATTATATTGAAGTTTATAGGGCTAGCATCCTATTTTACAGCCTATATTATTGTACAACGCAGCTGTATCTACTTAAAGATAATATCAAGAGGCTTCTGTGATGACATGACAATGCCGTGCATGCGTTCATAGCGTTGTACGTAGTATATTATCAACTCTTTGATAAAGCTTACAATATTACATAATGGCGCCGATTCTGTTGTAAATCGCACTAAATTAATTTTAGACACATCACATCTCTTTCTTACGAACATTATTGAAAAAGGATAGAATATATTTAAAGCTGTCAAATTAATCTTTGCCGTCTAGATCCGCGATAGATGGCGACTAAATTTATATTGAAAACAAGTATTGGACAAATTTGACAGGACTACATTTCTGACATCCTTTTATTATGTTCTTTGTTAGAAAGAGACATAGTGAGATTAAAATTAGTTTAGTTGTAAACAACAGAATCGGGGCCAATGTCCGACAATGTACAGATAGACAGAAATGACAAGGATTAAATATTTCGATTAGGGATGCTTCTTCGATATTATACCATGAGTATGCCGGTAATAAAGGGGCTGCTACACGGTTGTTAACCAGCGACCAAGCCGTTAAGTCGGCGACAGCAGCCTACAGATGACCACTGCTGATCATACGCCTGTGACCTGTCCCAACAGTTGACACATCTTCCGGTTTTCAATTTTCCACATTTACCCGCAGCCATTCCATGTTATCGGTGCACTTAGCGGGGGCATACCAATCCTTGCTTTTCTGCGCCTCTATATCTCAAGAACTAGAGACCCTAAGTGAAGATCTAGAGTTGAAAAATCACAATTTGCTTGCGTCTTGACGCAATGGCTATCAGATTCGGTCGGTCACTAGTTCAAAAGTTATGTTTTGTGTGGACTCTTTCTGGTAGGGCCACTTCTAGTTCCCAAGACCTAGACCACCTAGCATCTAGTCCAGGAGACCACTTTGTCTTCTTATGTTTAATATAGACGCCGAAAGTGTTTAATAGTTGTATACAATTTCAACATAAATAGAATACGTACGGTCAACAACATAAGTAGCTACTTATTTATAGTATGTTGGTTTAGTAGACACATTTGGAATACTCATTTTTACTTAGTTTTTCCATATTATTGGTATTACAGGTGTTATGTTAATTTAAATCTGTGCAGCTACTTAAGTTGCTGACCGTACCTATCTATTTGCACGTAATATACTATAATAATTATTATTTCAGCTGACCAATACGAATCCTTCATTTTCACGTTATAGCTCTAACGAAGCGATCCTATTTGGATCTAAAACGCATTCCTCGCTACACACCTCTTGTGGAAATGCACCCTTATAGTAATGTATAACTAATTACTTAGTATTTTCTATTATTTGCAAAGAACTCATCGGTAACAGGTAAATTGAATGATTAAACAAACAGATAATATATTAATAGTAAACATTGCCATAAAGCAAAGCTAGGTGTGTCATCAGAGATCCTTTCTATGCTTTGTGTGCACTAAAATTTCATCAAATATAACTAATATACCTATAGAATGTTCGATTTCCGCTAATCTAAAAAGTTTCAAAATTACGGGGGCTCAAAAACCGGAATTTTTGTTCGGAAAGGTTTTTGCAAGGGTAAAATATAAAATCTATGTAGATATTACATGTCAGGGACTTAGGAAAAATAATGAATTTCTAAAATTAAAATGTTTAATGAACGATAAAATCAATGCCTAAAAACTATTATCAACACATAGACGACCGCGCGCCCCTGGGCGACGTATATAGTGATAGTAACAATAAAAAGTATGTATAATTGTATAATAAAAAAAAGTCGTTTTTTTATTTTTTTTATTTCATGTCTCTTATGGTCTCTCTCGCCCGCAAATACATAAAGATTGTCACCACAGAACAATAAGTGATTGTCACAATAGCACGCACTTCTAAATCGGTTAATTTACAAATTATAAAAATCCGCATCGGCAAACGCGCGCGAACAGGCTCCCCCACCACCACAATGTCATGTTGGGACTTTGTGACTAAATATTTGCGGTGAAATGTAAGTCTCAGTCCTGAGATTTCTGCCTAAGTACCTGTCTTTATAAGTCTCAGTCTCACTAAATATTAGCGTCAGTCCCGAGACTTCTACGTACCTCATTGTAAGTCTCGGTCTCGGTAAGTCTTAGATACAATTGTATATTTGTGCGAGTTCTTTTTTATACAACTGATTATAATGCGCTATCCAAATGCAAATATATGTTATCTTCCCATCCCACAAACCGGTTATATTTTTATGTAACTATAAATACCACTATTATCGCTGCATTTAAAGTAATATCCTGTACAGCAAATTCTGAATAGTTAATCGGTAACGGCACGATAACATTACATACACTGCCGTCATAAGAAAAAAGGGCGCATCTGACAATTGTAACAAAATTATGATAAAACCGCCACCGTCCTTAGAAAGAAAAGACGCATCTGCTCATTTTTTTATCATTTCAATACAAACGATTTTGCCTAGAATTCGTAAGGATTTAAGACGCAATTGGAAATCGAAAATTAAGTGTGTTCATATTGAAAAGACGCATATGATACAACTGAGTGGAAAATACATATTTCGTCGTTAATTCGGTGATAAAATCGGTATGCAAAGTTTGCGTAACTTAAAAGACGTAAATATTTATACAGTTTTTTTTCATTCCGATCAGTTAATATAATTCGACAAATATTAATTTGACAAGACGCATTTGGCTACCGTTTGCGTCCTTCTTATCTAGTTTTGCGTGCACCAGATTTAATCTTTGCTAAGTTGAAACGACGCAAATTACCAATTATCTATTCTCCTAAGTGTTTGCATTTTTTGTGAATTGTTTATACGAAGAAGAAGAAAAACCAAAATAACTAATTAAATGTATTAATTTATCAAAAAAAAAAAATGCCTATTAAACTTCATCTCAATTAGGCTGTTTGTTTTCATTTTCACATTATTAGCTAATGCAATATCTTGGAGACAGCAAGCTATTAAGGAAATTACATCTTTATATATTTTTTGTACCGTTTTTGATATTTCTCAAATGCGCCTTTCTTAGTTAGTACATTGAAATCAACATACTATCGCGTATAACTACTAATTAACAGAATAAAATATTAAGTACCTAATAGCTATACCATAGGTAAGTTATTTTTACGACTTACTCTTGGCATACAATTAGGGTAATCGCGCATTAGTAATTCTTATTTAGATACGCTCTTTATCGAAATAATTGGACTGTTTTACAAAAAACTTAAACCGACTTCAAAAAACATACAACCGAATTGAGAACCTCTTTTTTTGAAGTCGGTTAAAAATGAAAAAATCTTAAATTAACATTTTCATCCCTAACCCATTTTATTTCTAATTTTACCATTTTTAAGAGGGGTAGCATATCGGATATTCGTTTTTTTTTTTAGGAAACTCAAATCTAATTTCAAAGCTTTATGTGTTTGTATCTTAGTTTACTATCGAGGTATCTTGGGACACCCTCTAAATAAATGTAAATGGATTCAACCCAAAATTAGAAAGAAAGAAATTTTATTTTTTAGAAATGATATACGTTTGTTATTTTTACAGTTCTTTTTTTATAATGAAATAAGATACTATTACGATTGTATGTGATAACTTCGAACAATTCTAAAATTACTTAACTGCACTACATAGGTACTAAATTAAGTATTGACAAGTTAGTTAAAATAAAATAATATTTATTTCGGTTGCTCAAACAAGTTGCACAGTCTTATCTTGATATAGGTACGGGTATATATATTTTCAAAGCTTAGCTAATTAAGTTAATTATGAAAGATTCTCTCCGCTCTGGTAATTATAATATTTTAAATAAACCATTGACTAGGGATTTAAATATAATAGAGGATTTCTCTATAGTTCAGTTCAAATGTGAAAAATACAGGCATAAATACAGAAAATATTGTATAATAATAATACATTATCTATAAAAACTTAGCCATACATAGTTGCAAAAATAATTTAAAAATAAATCATAAATTTTAAGACTACAAATAATAATTTAGATCACGATCATGCTGCAAACATTAAAACATGCTTAATGATAAAATAAAAAAAAACATGCCAACATGTCTATAAGTATGAGTAAATTACCTGTTTACCGTCCATGAAACGTCTCTTTTCAGTCCAGTAGATGCTAATATAATGTATGCAAAACTAAATCCAGCAGATATCCCCATAACCAGGGTTAGCACATATCGTCGACCCATCACCCGGCTCTCTGCCTGCACAGGGGCACGACCGATCTCAGTTAAGAATTACAATTAAAAAAAAATAGAATTTCGTCAGTGGATTGCACGCAAGTGTTCGCGCAACGAGTCGCCTTTACAATGTTACTATATTTCTACTACAATTAGTATTTGCTATTGTCAATACAATATAGTGACAATATAGGTGAGTAGAATTGTTTGGATCCAGAGTTTTATCAGTGCGATGTAAAAGACGACCATGGTGCCGAATGAACCTGAATACCACCTTATGGAAGTTTTATAAGACTGTTTTTATTCTTTTAGGTTTTCTGCGTTTTATATTTATCGTGCATTTTTTTTTTATAATGGCATTCAAAACATGAATGTTCGTGATATGACAAATCAGTTGCACGATATTCCAAATATTTACGATAAAACCTCGTTTAACTTATATTATTCTATTATGAACTTATAAATCGTTTTCAATCAGTAGCCAAACTTTTAGTCGAGAGTGGTACGCATTTTCGCATGAAAAGTTTTCAAACTTCATATGAATATTCAACGGAAAATCAAATAATTTTTCGTGATTACGGTGTTGGTCCCTTAGCGAATTTTCCAAATGTGTCTAGTAATTGAAAAGAAAATCCTAGTCGAAGAAAACCTAATGCTTTGTACCTACCTACTTTGTTTGTTATATTTTCTTATTTAAAACTAGCTGTGCCGCGCGGTTTCGCCCGCGTACCCGGGATATGTCCTTCTCTTTACCATAGGATATCTATATGCAATCGGTCTATTAATTCTTGAGTGATGCTTACAAACAAATATACAGACGAGGTAAAAAATAATATTGTAGGACTCTAGGAGACAACCTAATCATTTTTGAGATGCATATGTTCTACTGACAAATGAATTCAATTCGTTCGTAGTTTTATATGATCATAGTGTCCAATAAACATCAATTTGCTTCCATTGGCGTCCCAGTTTATAAAGTGAAAACGTTTCCAAACCATTAGTATACGTAGATATATATACAGTTGAAAATTGTCTATATATTATTCTAATATAACAAACTACCAATCCTACAACCTAACGAGATTTTAAACTGAAAAGTATGTAGGGCTACCATATTTCTTACATTATAATTGCCCCAGCGTGTCTGTACATCGTAATTTTTTCACCAAAACCAAATTAAAATAAACTTATGTATTTTTCATGAATACTTACGAATTTTCTATTTTTCACCTGCATATTATATGCATAAGAAACCCGTTCCTATATTTATTTGCTGCGATTTGTTTTTTTTATACAATAATTGGACTGTTTTACAAAAAACTCAAAACCGACTTCAAAGTACACTAAGAAGTTATCAAATCCTGATCTGATTACAATGGGACCAAACGGGACTTTCAGACAAAAAAATGAATTTTCCAAATCGATTTATAAATGACGGATTTATGAGGTAACAAACATAAAAAAAAAATATACAACCGAATTGAGAACCTCCTCCTTTTTTGAAGTCGGTTAAAAAAACAACCGAATTGAGAACCTCCTCCTTTTTTTGAAGTCGGTTAAAAATAGCATTTCAAAGACGACTCGTTACATCACACTTACGAAAATCATTGGCAATTAAAATGAACAATTTAGTCAAATCAGGATGCAGGAGTGTTAAAGAACCGCCACCAACACTGTAAATGTTACCAAGGTACACTGACATACATATATGAGACAATAGTATGACATACACATATCAAGATTGTTTATTTGTTTACATAATACGTGCTCAGCGAGATGAATTTGTTTTTATATCGTGTGTGTGCTTGATTGATGTGGGAATCGTATTGTGAAATATGCGTGGATTGTACAAACATTAGAAATGCCACAGATTAAATATAGCCACTAATACCTATTATATCAGGATTTATTAATGAAAATATGCGGGCCGCGTATATGGACGTTCCGTATTCAATACGTCTCCCATAGAGAGATGAGTTAGGTAACGTTAGGACTTTTCTGTGAAGCAACGAATTAGATGCCTACCTACTGTAAATGCTAAAGTTAAGGCGCTGCCCAAACGTAGGACACCGTAAAACGCAGTTTTTTGTCGCACAGTTAGGTGTATTAGTATTGGTATTGGTACATATTACAATTCTGAAAAAGCCTATTGTCAAATGTTCAAGGAAAAGACTACTTATAAATTATTTATATTTATTTATAGTATCATGATAAAAAAATCGTAAAATAGAGGTCTATAAAATATTTTCGTCGCAAAATTCTCAAAAGAGCGTAAACTATCATATTTTATGTAATGATAATCCCACAAAAAATAAATGTGAAATTGGGAGCCAAGTTCAATAGTATGATAATTATGGTGTGATTGTACACTTCACCGACAAAAGACTTGAGATCTAAATGGGGAGTAAAAAAACACAATTTCTTGTTATGTTTTCTGCTACAACAATGTTTGCTATTTAAAATAAGATTTTTGATAAATTTGAATAATCGAATTAATTACACAGTGCAAATAACTTACGATCTATTGAACCCATAAAGATTGAACCTCAATATTTGACTTGGCTAGTTTTTGCTCGAACGGAAAGACCCGTGACAGAATAAATAATAATACCTACAACTCGATCTAATTTGAACTGAAAAACCTTTCGAAATTCTCGTCACTCGTTCTTTTGATCTTCAATAGTTGAAAATCAGTCACTAATATACTAATCAGACGTTAATCAGACTATTAAATACTTCTTCGCCTATATAGAAAGTTTTTACTCAAACATAAACGAGATTAATTAGGAGAATTAGAGATTGCCGGGAAAAAAATTACGATAACCTACACGCTCGCAGTCTGTTGTTATTCATGTTATTATTTTTGACCTATTTTAAGACAGTTTTCATCATACGTGCAAAGTCTTAGGATTTTTTTTGTTAGAGTGTAGTAGTCGACGCGACCTATCAGATACCCTTTCCTACGAGCGTTTCTTCACGCTTACATACACCTTACATACGGTTTTTTAATTAGCTGAAAAGGCGTATCTAATTCGTCGCATTGAGGAGACATACGATTGTTTAAGTCCTTAGAAAATCGTACCTAACTCATCTCTCTTTGGGGGACGTATTGAATAGGTATACGGGAAGCCATAAATAAGCTTGAGGGCCTGATGACGATATTCCCGAAATAATATCCCGTCACAGTAGGATATTAACTGTCCTTCACTATCCACAAGCTGGGCCTGTACGAACCAGGATTAGCTGAACAATCAAATCAAAGCTCACATTAAATGTCCGCTGTTCACTTGCTGTACCTAAGCTGTAAAGATATGGCCTGAATTTTTCAGAAGACTAGCAGTTGATTTAACATTGCCACATAACTGCTGCTCAGTTTCACCTGTGGATTCTCATATATATAACTTGGGGCGGTTCAGTAGTTCAGCTGTAAAAACGAAAACAAACGGATTATTCGCGCTAAGGAGTAGGTCATTTAACAACACGGTTCCCACATTTAAAAAGTGAATATTATATTAGTTTTAGTTTTTAGTATCACATGATCAAATATAGTTATTAATACTTGTGAACAAATAGGGTGAAAGTAGTTTTTTACACATTTACACATAAAATTCATACAGGGAGATAGAGCGAGTTTGGGGTGAAAATATTCATCAATTCAAATAAGGCAGAAAATAACCTAAAATTGTAATATTAAACCAAAATTAGTAAATTATCACCAAATTTTAATTAGGAAATTGTTACGCATATTCTCGACTGGGGACACTCGACATACAGTTGATTAGGTTAGGTTAGAACTGCGACAATACTAGATCTAAGTTAGTGCTTTGTGTACATCTTTGGTGGTAATAATTTTTTTTTGGACAATCATAATTTGGGTTCTAATTTCACACTAAAATGGCGGTTAACTTTGGTCATCATTTACTATTTTTGGCAATATAAAGTAATTAGCCTTCACATAACTTTCACTGTGAATAATAAATTCTTTTTAGAAATTTTGATGTTAAAAAGATATTCAATATTGATGAGTGTTTACATCCCACCATCCCCACATGATTTAAATACAACCTATTTAAGAAATCTTTCTTAGTCAAAAAACTTGGGACATTTTACTCCCTTTGAATGAATAACAGGCCTTATTACATACAACATAGTGACAGTAGTGTTTTACATACAAATATTTTCTTTGAATAATTGTTTTGTGAATCCATTTCGTCACTTAACTTCAACATTATAGCAGCCACAACCAACTCACTGAACAAATTGATTTCTGGACAATTAAAAACTTGATTTTACAACCAATCAAAATAATATACCTGCAAGTTTGTTTCAATTAAAACATGTACAATCAAATTTCTAAGCCCACATGTTGTACCATAAAAAATAAAATAATAAGTAATTTAATGTCAATTAGGTATTCATAAAATATAGGTACCTACATAATAGCGTAAGTACTTACTCTTTATTTTTCAGCAAGTGCAATTTATAAAAAAAATATGCAAATCATTGAATTACAATTTCAATATTTTGACCAAGATCAGCACTATAAAATTGTCCACTCTGGGGTGGGGCTAAATAAAATAAAGTCCTGACTCTTGAGCCCATTACCTCCTCACCAGAGAAACCAGCAAGCATGATACAAACTTATCAGGTAGCATTCCAAATGTAATGTAATATATGTATTGTAAGTTTTTATTAAAAAAATCATTTTTAATACAAGCTTTTTTTGGTGACTGTACTTTTTGTTGACTGTTCTTTCATTGTCTTCCAATATACTAATGTATAAACAATATCAAGTCAATCCGACCACTGGGAGTGGGTGAAATTGAACTTGCAAGATTCCTATCAACTTTTTATTCCTAAAAATACTATGTATGGTAGTAGTAGCTATCAACCCTTGGTTTAAAATCTGCTACCAAGCACCTACCGAATACTTACCACATACAGAATACACTTTTAGCAAATGCAGTTAAAGAACATCACAAACGTAGCTATAATATATATATTAATATGCCAAGCTATAATATAAATTACAGAGCAGGTTGGTGAAGTAACAGAAACATATTATAGCTGCGTGTGCAGTCACTCAAAGATTGGTATCAAAAATATATCGTAATATGCCTTGCTATGATTATTATATATTATATCTATGTCTGTGATGTTCTTTAACTGCATTTGCCACAAGTGTATTCTATATGTGGTAAGTATTCAGCAGGTGCTTGGTAGCAGATTTTAAACCTTTTAAAACTAGGGTTGATAGCAAACATACCCTACTACCATACATAATATTTTCAGGAGGGTGAAAACTTTGTAACTTACATTCTATTGTCCTCCGACCAGGCTTTACTTAAACCACGGACTTTTCTTAATTCTACAATTGAACTATTACAATCGATTTACAATTTAACTTGATAAACTATTGGCTAAATACTGATACACCAGCCACATTAAAGTTGTGATTGAGTCATTAATTGACAGTTCAATTGTATGGTATATGTGCTTCTCATGTATTTAAGACGATTCTAAAATTTCTATAGGGTCGTTTTTCTATTCATTCATTTAACATTATAATAATAAAAAACACAGTATAATTGTTAATGTCACTACTACAACACCGTTGAAATTTTGTTACATGAATCAAGCCACTGGTAATTGGCGGCTCAGTTTGAAGGCACAGGCGGAGTGCAATTCGCGAGACTAAAGAGACATACTGTGCCCAATTCAAAAACCAGATTTCAGATCTCCCAATAAATGATGAAAGTGTCACAGGTCACGTCATTCAGGAGATAACACAAATCAGATCGCTATGAAGCCACAAAAACACAAGAGAAAAAAAAAACTGATACATCAGGCATGATGGGTTAAACCCAATATCATATTATTAATTATTGTCTCTGACTGAATAAGTTTATGATCTGATTAGATTATTCAACAGTTTTTGAAATTCCATTGATTAATGGCTATCCTAGATACTACTTAGCTATAGTGTAATAATTTAGGATATGACTGTACTTGTGGCTTTCATTATGCCCATATTCTGATAAACTCAAAACATATTTTTCTCAGAACAACAACGTTTATTCATTTATAAATATATGATCTGTAGTCACATCTCGTTTTGGGATGCAAAGCCCTTTTACATTATAATCAAATAAAAATAAAAAATTGGTATTTATCGCGAGGATGTATATCCGTCGACCTTCGCAGCTTTGGTACGAAATACGGTAGGTAGCATGTAATGTAAAAATACATACTTACATATATTTATTAGATCCTTTACATTTTATTCATAAAAATGCTTTCGGCCATGTACTGAATTATTACTATACATAAACCAATAAAAAACCAATAGATAGCGGCCAGTTTAACCCTAAGATCAGATAGGTAGTTTAAATAGATACCTACTTTATATAATTATCAACAATGTAAGGAGAAAATATAAATCTACGACTTACGGTCATTTTGCCTGCTTAAATTAAATAGGCATAGCCATGGAATTAATTGTTTCACTGCATTTATCTTCACTAAATGAAACCTGATACAGGTATTATTACTAAAAATATTGATTTTATTTTAGTGTTTATTAAAAAATCAGATGAGAGGGATCAAAGAGGGATGAGGGCAAGTGCAAAGCCTGCAAAGCCACAAAATAAAGCAAGCACACGCCTGGCAATGTTCTAATCAAAATAACCCACTGTATCGAATGACAGTGCAAAGTTCTTACTCGACGTTCTCGCCCCTCTCTTCCTTCCTTCGCCCCCGCCATGACCCATGCCGGCCATTTTATTTTCATTCCATTCCACAGAGTACTTTTTATAACTACCTAGCAATTCCATTCGTCAATATGCACCTACCTGTCAGTCATCAAACACGTGTTTGTTTTGATGAGAACTTAAGTTCTTATGTCGATTTATTTCCACCTCTTATAATCCATAAATTCAGTGTTTTCCGTATTTGTATGACGAGATGTGTTGTATTGATAAATTTCCGCCACTTTAACAAAATTCCAATACAGTGATTTCGGCATTTTTAAGTTTCGAAAATGTTGTATGCCCAATTGCAACAGTTTACGCCAAGACGTTAAACTACATCAGTTTTCTATAAGTGAGGAAAATAAGAGACAGTGGATAAAGTGTATTAATTGTGAGACAATAACTTAACAGCGATCCACGCAAATTATATGTTTGTCACCTGAAGAGTGGCGCATATCGAAGCTTGGAGATTTCTTCAGGGAACCCGACAAATATCTTTTTTGAAGCAGGTAAACAACTATCGATCTACAAGTTGACTGTAATAATATAATATCTTATTATTATATGTATTATTCCCAGTCAACTCATAACATTTAAAGCTATAACCCAACCTTTGTGGTTGTGAAGGCATATTAAGTCTAACCCAAAATAAATGCCTGGCAAATGCAGTTATATTGAGATCAAATCAAATCAAAATATTTATTGCGTTACTACAGGTACAATATATAATTGATGTTAACATGTAGGAGTTCCACTGTAATATACCTATATTAGGCGTGCAATTATTGAAAACATTTTCTAATGGAGTATTAATACAAATTTAAAGTCAATCAATTAATTATCCTATTATTATATAGATATATATAACACATTAATAACCATGGCTCCACCAGAGTTAGAAATCTATTGTTTAATCCGGTTAGTTCACCCTTATTCCTTATTTATTTTAACATAGGTTGACGGGCCAGTTGGTTAAGATTCCACCTGTTGCACCGCAGGTCGTGGGTTTGATTCCCATACAGGACATGCGTTTGTATGCATGAACATGTCTGCATGTCCTGAGTCTGGGTGTAATTATGTATATTAAGATTGATTAATTATGTATTTACAAACTAAAAGTATGAACTCAGGTAATTTTTTGCCATTTAATATAATCTTATCTAGTAATGTGTCCCCCTGTCCCCTTTGTATTAGATTAAGTGCTGGCTCAGTATCTCCAGCAGTGTGTTCCATTTGTGTAGGCTATTTCTATGTAAAATTTATAGCTGACATAAAAATATAATATTTTTAATGCATAATTAATTACTACACCCAAAATCTTTACCAATAAATTATATATACAAAAAAGGCAGATGATAGGAATGCCAGTCTCCATACTAAAATCTTCAAATCCTTCGACTATCTTGTACATAAAAAATAAAACATTTCAAAGATTTTGTCATTATTTTCGGCCACCTTTTTGATATTTTTTGTGACGTTTTAGGACAAAGACACCCTAGTATTTTTTGTTTGCATGGGTATCTCCAATCGATGTATATAGGCTTCATCGTACGCCACTATTTGAAAAAATAAAAAAAAAACAATATGGAGCCTGAAGATTAAGCTGGGCTCCGATCGAAAATCTTCGCACTCCTTTACAGTTACTTTATACTTTGTTTACAGATATTTTAATGATGCCAACAGCAGTCCAGACCCATCCAGACCGTCACTACAGATAGACTTAAAAATGAAAATTTAAATAAATAATTTGTAAATAAATAATTGTTTCATTTATTATTATACTATAAGACCTTTTGAAATAAAAAATAATTGTATCTACCCTAAAGCCCCGGCCCTACAAATCATAGGCTGTATGACTATATTTCATTGCACCATAGTATGGAAAAAAAAAAAAAAACGTCATGTTCAATTTCTGCATACGGTTTATCACCAATGTTCGTCAGATGGCGGTCTGAACTTTAGTTCTCTTGGTAGTTTGTGAGCAAGCAAACGATAAAATATAAACGTCAAACGTCAATCAAATTTGTTGTTGTTTGTCTTATATGCCCAAAGGCAGGCAAAGGTCTGAGCCATACAGCCTTGACTTATTTCAATTTTCTCGAGTTGGTTTAATGTGTTAAGTGACAAAATAAATCACTTCATATAGTCCGCACTGTCAGTCACCGTCCTTAAAAGTCTTGTTAAAGTACATTGGTGGTAAATTGTACAAAAACTTTTCACGGACTTCTTGAGACAATTTGAAAAGTACACGATATACATAAAATAAATCATTTCATTTCCCTTCACTGGTGCACATGGATTGATCTTTATTGGATAAAATACCAGCGATAATATGCAATAAAACTCAAAATACACGAATTTATGAAAATAAAAACGCAACGTCACTCTGCAAGTTCCCGCCAAAAAGACAACGTCAATCAAAGTCAAAAACCTTTTTATTTCTTCTTCTTTTTTTTATGTTTGGAAACCAAATCCAGATTTGGAATTATTTCTGCCAGTGTCAAGATTTCATTTCACAGACACAGCCCCTTAAAAAGGAAGCTAAGCAATATTGCTCACAGAGATATTGCTAAAGCAATTCATTTTGTCGAATTTAAAGCAGATCTCATGCAATTCATCAATCCCAAATCTTTTAATGAATTGAATTGAATATAATGAGTAACTATTTTACCAAAAAATATTGGAATCACTTAGGACCTGCCGAGAATTCGAAAAAATAAATTGCGTTGCAATATTGCTTTAGCATTAGCATCCTTTTTAGCCCCCACAGGCATATTATGTTGTTTCAGTGATTAGCGACAGTAGAAGTTCATTTGGCACATCGTGGTATGAATGTTTTTTGTATAATATGAGACGTAGTTTTTTGTATAATTTATATACTCTGAGATATGAGCCATATTTGAACATATCTCACGGTTTCTCTAAACACGGTAAAACTTACTATTTTGGGAAATGTACAAAAATAGTTAATATTAACAAAAAGTAGCAATTCTACAATATGCTAAATGAACTACTATGGTCGCGAATCACTGAAATATCTATCCATATTGTACTACGGAGGTAAAAAAATAATAAAAATTTGAAAAAAAAACAAATATCCCGGCTCGTAACTGATGTTGAACTTTAATGGATAAATACCACCGATAATGGTGCCGATGATGTAATTATTGAAAAAGGATAGAACATATTTAAAGATGTCAAATTAATCTTTGCCGTCTTTGCCGTACTAATATAGGAGGAATATAGAAATATAGCACTTATAATTTATATATTTTGAGTATGTAAAGTAATTAAACTATAGGTCTATTTATATTTAATATTACGATATATGATAAACAACTTTTACTATGGGACAGAAACTGAATTCTCAAATAATTTTTTTTACTTTTCATATGATTCAGCAATGTTGACATTTTGTAAGAAAAGTCCAGATAACTGGTATAATACATATACTACTTTTTGTTTGTAAATACATACTTAATATACATAATTACACCCAGACTCAGGACATACAGCCATGTTCATGCACACAAATGCATGTCCTGTGCGGGAATCGAACCCACGACCAGCGGCGCAATAGGTGGAATCTATACCAGAGTTTTAACCAATTGCGCCAACTGGCCCGTCACTTGAATTCACTAGTGCATTCAATTGAGAATTCACTAGTGGTCCTATAGTAAAAGTTGTTCAGAATGACTAACCCAACATAAGTTTCGAAAATATGCCATCTCGAAATCTCCATCCTGTATATTTAATTTTATGTAAGACCGTTTGTTTCTAAAAATAAATCAAATAAATTTATATTGAAAACAAGCATTGGACTAATTTGACAGGACTACATTTCTTACATCCTTTTCTTATGTTTTTTGTTAGAAAGAGACATAGTGAGATTAAAATTAGTTTAGTTGTAAACAACAGAATCAGGGCCAATCATGGGTCAATATGCAATTAAACTCAAAATATATGCATGTATGCATGCTTGGAATTTATGCATATAAAAACGAATATGCAACGTAGTTCTGCAAGTTCCCGCCAAAAAGTCGACTTTTTCTTTTTATTATTTATTACCAGAACCAGTTTTGATACTAGCCAGTATCAAAACTGGTTCTGTTGGTGACAAGTGTGACATTTGTAGAATGTTGCCATGTAAAGAGTTTCAATTACAGCCAGGCTCAACTTTCGTATGCCAGACTTTCAGTGATTAGCGATTGTAGAAGTTCATTGAACAAACGCCTATATGGATATTTTACATGTGACATTATTATGTCACCTTTCAAGATAGTGGTATCCTTGGTACACCCAAAGACTACTATTATATACTGGAGATACAACTTTAATCTGTGCCTTCGTGCATATGATATGCACCAAGGCCAAGGATACCACTAACTTGAATCACTAGAATGCTTTGAGTATTTAAGCTTGAATGTATTCTCCGGAGAGTAGGTATAGCAATATTATATGGGCAAGTTTTCTCTTTGCTTCAATGCATCTGGCAGATTCTGGCAACACTGCTCATTGCGTAGTTCGGATTTGCTGATTTGTTCGTCGTTGTAAACAATTTTATTATTTTCTTTCAGTTTTTGTTTCAATTTCGTGAGAAATTCTCCGAAATATGGTGCAGGAGTGACTTTCTTTTGTAGTTATGTTTAGTTTTATCTAGTGTTCCCGAAAATTCCTGTAAAGTATTACAATATGTGGCGAACATCGACTTGTGTTTTGATTACATTTTTATTGCATTATGTGGTTGGAATTAGCCAGCTATGTGAAAAAAATGTGACAACGAGCTGTACGACAGAGGTATTACCGATTTTTCTTATTTTGTTTGTTAAATATGGTGTAAATACAATATTGATATATTGATTTTCCTCAATGCACACTATGTACCTCTGTCAGATTGACCTCGGTGTGTAAAGGCCCTATAAAACTATAATGTTTACATACAAGTATATTTTTCTATAGTTGAAAGTAATCTGTTATAATCCAGGGTCTAATAATGTTGCAATTTCAATCCCTCTGTATTTATATGTCTTATTTGCCTTTGACTTCAGAAAAACAGCAGTAAGTTCCTTATTTAAGGCTAAGCTTTACCATAGAGTTATAGCATTAACAACATTACCTTGTGCGAAGTGAGAGCAGTTTGCATATAGATGCATTCATAGATATATATACACCAGTGATTTACTGTCAAAAAAATCTAATGAGTTCCTTATCATTTGTTCTTGGTAAACGTATTGTTAAAAAACGAGAAATTGGCAGTCATTATATGTATTTATTTGATCAAACTATGAATGCATAGTTTGTTCCAAGGCAGCATTGAACATACCCATGTTCTATCTCTTTATTATAACCACATCTATAGCTTAACTCATTGGCTCGCAGTAAAAAATATAACAATGACATCAATTGTTATAATAGGACTAGCGTCCCTCGCAAGACCTAATGGGTTAAGGGTACTGTTGATCAACATAAGTCCATCTCAACACAGTATAAAGGCTTTTTAATCCTATAGTTCATTTCCTTACACACATTCCTCATCTGATCTCAAACTGAAAAACTCATAATTTAAATAAAGTAGTATGTGGAATTGAATTTTAAATATTGCATCATTGATTTTTATCTGATATTTTTATTGGTACAAAGTGATTCACGTTATTGGTATCTTTTGTTATGATCTATTCACTCATGAAGAGCTTGAAGAAGCTGGATTTTAAAATATTTACTATTTTTTTAAATGATAACGCATTATGGTACTTTTATACATCAAATGAGGAAACACAGATGAACAAAAAATTACTAGGGTGTCTATTTCCTAAAACGTCATGATACAGAGATATTAACAAAAAAAAAATATGTTTGACCACTTCAATAACCATGAAAAAGTACTTATTAAATGATTGTACACATTCTATGGTGCAAAGCATAGCTTGTTTGATTTAGTTTTTTTTTTTTTTTTTTAAATTCATTTATTCAAAATAGTGAAAAAAAAGTACAACAAAGTATTAAAAACCACACAACGCAAACCTCAATGGGTTTATCTGTGTGTGGCGAGGACGTTCGTTCGCATAGTTATGTAATTTTTTTTTAAAAAAAGTTAGTTACTTAATTTATTTAGGTAAAAACATTTCAGTTTGCGCTTCACAAGTTATGTTTGATATCCTTATTGTTAAACATATCTACAATGTTATTAGGTAGCTCATTTAGCAACATTGGTAGCAAGTAGTCGGCGGTTCTTGTTCCGTACAAGTTATTATATTTTGGTAATACATATTTACTATTTACATTTGCTCGTAAGCGCTCAGGTCGTTTACATATTTTGAGTGATTCTGAGGCGGCGTTTTGGCTTAGAACATAAAATTTTGTTTTATCAAAAACGTTCATAACGTTACAATATTTGAACAAGCTATCTTCGTCATCTTTACATTTATTTTTGATGTATTTTGGCACAATACTCTTTAGCATTCTTGTTTGCAAGTTTAGAATATCGTTTACATGTGTTTTATAGGTCAAACCATAGCTATTTAGGCCATAACTGACGACAGAATCGGCCAGAGCTAAGTAAATAAGTTTTAATAGTATAATACTTAATGGTGCCTGATGAGTATGCCAGGCTCCGAACAAAAATATTCGAACACCTTTTAATTTCTGATTGCTATATAGTTAAAATACATAGATGAATTGGTGGCAAGTGGGCATGTATGGCCAAAACCTATATTATCCTAGGGTTATAGAGAAAAATTCTCTAGAATCTCTTTTATATATTTTATTACTACACTACATATATTTAGAAGAAAGAAGAAGAAAATAACTTTATTCATGGCATAACAGGAATAAATAGGTACAAACATTATAGACAAAGGAGGAAAAATAATAATAATAAACATGAAAATAAAGAAAAATGAATTTGCCACAAAACGGTCCCAGCTCAGCATAATGCTGGTTCTTGACAAATCAGCGCTGGTCTTCCGTTGGAATCGGTGTGTTACATCACGATACAGATTAAACGGCAGCTATACTATACAAAATAAAAAATGTATAAGACCCAAAAACAAACAAAATAGTTTTAGACATAATAATATTATAAACATTTAGTTATTTCAAAATGATAATAAACAATAAAACAACAATACAACAATTATTATGCAAAATAGAATACTATATTTAGAAAACTTCCTTGAGGTTCTGTTGCTGCTGATTAATGGCAAGGGGCATGGAATTGTGACATAAGCGGTATATTATAAAATAATTATAACCTTTGTAGTTATTAAATTTAGCCCTGAATTGTGTATGTATTGCATTTGAGTGTTTCATAATATGTCGCGCAATTCAGCATGCCTTTTGGCGAAGACCTCCTCTAGCATCTCCAGTTGGCCAATATACCAGTTTTCAGACGATATTTCTATGTATTTCACAGATCCTTGGCAAAGGTAACACGGACCCCAGGCTCTGTAACATGACATACTATGCTGCAGACAGCAAGGACTGTGGATCAATGGACTTTGGAGATCTTGCACCCAACACCTACATTGGTGGGGTCACACTGAAGCCCTATATCATGCCGATGCCCCACAGCGACGGCCCATATCCAGCAATTATTAATCGCACCGTTCTTAACATCACATTTAGTAATATCAAGTGGACAAGTAAGTTAAATGCTTAAGTTACTTTCTGTGAAAAGGAGCGAACAGCTAGTATTCTATACATCACCACAATTCTCAACACCCATCTGCAACATAGCATATGCTTCGCAGCATAAGCCCTTTATTAAGACCTTAGACACAGAAATAATAATATTACAAGTACTTTAGGGCTTAAAATGGCGATTTATCTGCGCCGTACGTTTACGTTTTCTACGGGCCATACACGAATTTCCTGAAGGATTTCAATGAAATGCGCCTTGTGTGTATGTGTGCAAGGTTGAATAGGTGTTTATATAATGCTATATTTAATTCCTTTCCAGATATGAAATTCCGTTTTCAAGACAAGTTCCAGAGTACGAAGAATCACTGCAGAAAAATTAATATAGCCAATGAGGCCATGTTGACTGATCAGTCGGTTTTGTATTACGATTGCTACTGGGCTAAGACTGATGATAAAGACGGTCAGAGTCACACGTTGGACTTTGAGGCCTCTGACGAGAGGAATGTTAATAGGGGGCAGTATTACTTCAATATACCCTCCGCTGAAATGCTTAGTAAGTCATTTGAAAGTTATACAGTTTTTTTGCCATGTTTCAATATATTGTTTTTTGAAAATAAAGCTTATTTGGCAAATGTATAGGTTTCAAATTCAATTGTTCAATCTCGGCTCAGAACTTGACTTTGATTGATGTTCTATAACATGGATATTAATTTCAGGTCCAACAGTAACAGAAGAAAAATGGACACCATTCATATACATAGAAATATCACCAAGCGTCATAAGGCTACATATCATGCCGCCCCCGAAGCACCTAAAGATCACCCATTACCTAGTCCGAGTAATGAAAGGGAAGGAAGATGTTAAATCATCGAAAATCAGAGTGAGAAACAATACAGACGAAGCACTCTATGATTATAAAATATTGGGTGAAAATGGCTTGTACCATTTTGAAGTGATGCCTTTACATGCTAAGTGTGAAACGACAAATGAATGTATTGTTATTGACAGTCCGAAGTTTAAGATCAGTAAGTTATTTATCATGTTATTATCAAACTAGATTCCGTTCAGTCTTCTCAGTTCAAGTTGTATTTGGAACCGGTGTAGAGTCATTTGTTAACGTTCATAAGTGCCTTATCAGGGCCTAAATTGAATAAATACTTTTTGAATTTGAATTTGGCGGTTTCACGCGCGTTCCCGAGAGACCTATTTTTTTCCCATCGTAAAAGTACCCTATTGTGATATTCCAGAACTCATATCTAATGTGGAAATTTCAAAGTACACAAATGAATGGAAAATTATATCTATCGAATGAAAGGCTATATCTTAAAACAGCGGTCGGCAACCTTTTGGCAGGCAAGGGCCACAAGGTGGCAAAATAAACTAAAGCCGGGCCGCATTTGTGATGATAATTAACCCTAGATTCTACCTGATACCTACGTATAATTGGTCAAATCCCCATCCCATAGAAAAAATGCAAATACTATTAAAATTGTTAATATTTTTATGTTTGGGCTCAATAGCTAGAAAAATAAGCACCAAAAAAAGAAACTACAAAGTAACTACTAACAAGGAACTGATTTTTCAGTGCGATGTCTGAGGTTGCATTTGGGAGGCTATTTCTTGTATGTTCGCTGTCAAATGTATAGTTGCATTTCGTAGAATGCTCTCAAATGCTCATCTGTGAGACGAGAAGCATATTTTATTTTTTCTATAATTGACAATTTATAAAGTTTGTTCGCACAAATAAGTGCTACCAAAATTTTTAATAAACTGCTTAGCAAACCTTTTCAATTCGTCAAAATCAGATGGCAAGCTGCCACCAAATTTAACAAGATCATTGATTTCATAGAAAGAGATTTTGAGAGCATTATTACTTTGGAGATCAATCACCTTTATTTTGTAAATGACTCGGTACTTCGTCAATATCACACGAAAAAGAGTTTGCAAAAATCTTCAGTTTGCTTGAAAGTTTTTGAAAATACCAAACTCTGAATAGAGTTTGCAGTTGTATTAAAATATCCTTCATTTTATCACTTTCCAATGAAAATTAATTTCAGCTTCCTCGACAGCCTTTTTATAATTCGGAAAATGAGTCAACTTTTTTTAATCAATATGTGTTATAAAGAGTTTGATTTTCATTTGGAATGCCTTTACGTCTGTGTGCATATCAGTAATCAGTTTTTTTTTACCTTGAAGCCTTCAGCGTATTTAATTCATGAATTATCTGTCAAAAATCCAAGGTCTATTTACCATTGAGAATCTGTTAACTCTGGAATATTTAGCTGTTAACTGTTAGCCTTTTTCATTCATAAAAGTGTTGATTTCTTTTCTGAGCTCGTTAGTTTCGTTCATGCATTTATTTTGATATTTATAACTTATTTACAGAGGCCGGCAAACAACTTGAGCCAAAGTCGACGTAGTGGGGGTAAGTTCGCGCATGTACACTCATGCTCGGCCAATAGCGTGGACGCGTGCCGACAGAATGCCCCCGCGCACCTCTCTTTCCACCAACGACACCTTAAAATCGTCTACTGCGCACTCAAGGTCATGGCTCAAGTTGTTTGCCGGCCACTGTACAAGACATTCACGGGCCGCAAGTAAAACGCCCGCGGGCCGCGTGTTGCCGACCGCTGTCTTAAAATGAAGCAGATAATAGTAAATATTTATATCATACTAGCTGCCCGGCGCGACTTCGTTCGCGTGGTGCTACCCTACCCTACTCTACGCTACACTACCCTATCTAAACTATCCAGGGCGTCACCCAAACGCATACAAAAAAAAAACAACTGTATGTGTGTTTGTCACTGAACTCCTCCTAAACGGCTGGACTGATTCGAATGAATTTCTAACCGACTTCAAAAAAAGGAGGAGGTTCTCAATTCGGTTGTATTTTTTTTTTATGTTTGACGGCCCGTTGGCGCAGTTGGTTAAGACGTGCAGTCTTAACCTATGGCGCCGCAGGTCGTGGGTTCGATTCCCACAGAGGACATGCATTTGTGTGGATGAACATGTCTGTATGTCCTTAGTCTGGGTGTAATTATTTATATTAAGTATGTATTTACAAACAAAAAGTAGTATATGTATTATATCAGTTATCTGGTTTCCATAGTACAAGCTCTGCTTAGTTTGGGATCAGATGAACGTGTGTGAGTAATTTCCCAGGATATTTATTATTAATAACTATTAATGTATATTTTTTGTAATAAATGTAAATGTACCTTTCCAGGCAATGACCCACAAACGCTAAACATCTGCATAGCAAGCGTCACTGCGTTGATTGTCGCTACACTGTTCGCGTACTACATCGCACTCAGAGTGATTAGGAGGTATTGGTGCAGAGAATACAGACGGACTATGGGTAAGTGGTTATTAAATCCTACACTTGAGTACAACATAAGTGGCTGAACGGATCTAAATTTACAAAGCCCCTGTACATTTTCATAATATGGACAAGTTACCAGGTATTTTGTAAATGTGTGTATATAAAATTCTACAAACTATACATTTCTTCATCATTGATAGTTTAACAGTACTGGCGATTTGAAAATTTGGATCTGTTCAGCTACGTATGTTGCTGACTGTACTGTTAAGGGCACGTCCTTAAAACACGTGACGCGAATTATCGAGGGTCAAGGTTATCCTTAAGACATGTTGAGAGGCGGAGGGTCTTTAAGACTGTCACTTGGTCTCAGAATTTAACCAAATTTGAGTAACGCGATTTATTTACATATTTTTAGGTCTTATCATACAAATGTTTTCAGATAACGACATACCACCACCAACAAAAGTGTTAGTAATCTACTCACCAGCGAATCGACTCCACGCGGAATGTGTAGCCTCATTCGTGACCTACCTCCGATCAGAATATGGGTTCGATCTCATGTACGACGGAGACATATCCAGTACTTCACACGGCGACCCTTACATATGGGCGAATGAGGCCTTTAGAGTTGCCTCCCATATTATGTATATAGTCAGTCCCACAGAGCAATCAAATTTCTACAACAGCATTTATGACAAACCAATCATCACGGCACATAAAAACATAGATGCGTTAATTCTTTCGTTGATTAAATCGAGCAGAGCTTCGCGGTGTCCAAAAGATATTGTGAACGTTTTCTTCGAGCATTCCAACGGTCCATTGCCGATCGAGACGAGACACGATAGGGTGTTTTTCTTACTAAAAGATTGGCAGAAATTAATATCGTATTTGTCAAAGAATTTGTTGCCGAAGAGGCATATAATGCGCACGGAGAGGGGGCGTTGCTTCTTAGAGGATTTAACCAGGGCCAAGAAAATGTTGAGCATGAAAGAAGAGGTGGTCGTCACTTGCGACAAAATGAACGCGTTCGAGAAGAAAATTTTGCTGTAATTATTTTTTATTTTATATTGGTGTCGATTAGTTATTGATATTACCACAGTATAAAACCATACAGTCGTTCTACGAAGACGTCTAGACAAGGCAATCGTACGGGGTGTGAGGGGCGATCGCGGGAAAGCCGAGCCCGACCTGCGAACAAAACGATGTTAGTAGCTCGGGCGGGACACAGCATACTTTATTTGACCGTCGCGATACTGTCTGGACGTTGTCGGCATTTTCCACGAGATCTAAGGCGTCGGACGACTGTATGGTTTTATAGGCTGTGATATTACTGTGGATGTGACACTTGTTTCTCATAAAAATAATTTAAGATGCTCTTTATACCAACAGAATTTTCGAAGAATAAGTGTTGATCGAGGATAATAATAATATGTCAAAAGATTGTTTTTGTAGTATTCAGTGTCACATCTACGAATTATTTAGTCTATGAATATTTTTATGCGTAATCAATAAACATTAATTTGACTTTGGACCATGTGTCCAAGTAATTACTTAGACATATGGTCCAAATGGTAACATTACGAACATGAATATTTTTTGTGGTAATTTATAATTGTTGTCACATGTCCCAGTCTATGCATATCCTTTTGCTTTTAAAGTTTAAGATATTTTCTATATTATTATAAAAAAAAAACCGGCCAAGTGCGAGTCAGACCCGCATACGAAGGGTTCCGTAAAGTCTTTTCTTATATGGGAGCCCTCTTTACTTTAATTTTTATTTGTTGTTGTTAAAGCGGCAAAAGACATTCTCTGAAATTGCCACGCTGCCCGTCCGTCTGCCCACTGACAGACAGACGGACAGCGTAGGCCGAGTAAAATGGTCCTGTTGGCACCCTTTAAGCAAGGAAGCCTACAAAAGCTCACATAGGCATTATAAATTTGTGAATGATCAAATATATAGTAAATAGCGTTTAAAACTAAGTATTAAGTTTTTTATCGACACTTACTACGGTTAATTTTCGAGCTACAGCTTTTATATTTAGTTTTATTCACAACTACACTGTTTCAAACGACGTAGTTTATTGACGCCCCCTTAGTTTTTTTATATGGCTATCGTTCACGATAACCGCTTTCGTCGAGTGTTCTTTAATAATTCATAGATTCGGCGATATAAGCTAGCGCTGTGTTCAATTGGTAAGCGAAAGCGATTACCGTAAGCGATCATCGCTTAATATTTTTTTTATAAGTTCATCGGCGCAATATTGTGACTTAGTAGATGGAAGAAAAATATTTTAATATCCATTTATTGTATTTATGAACTAGATTATAGTCCTTTCTTGTTTTCAACTTGTATTGGGTGTGCCATAACTATGTACCTTCTTTCAATGGGTAGAGGAGACTTCTACTTTTTTCTATCGAAAGTGACATTAGACAGCGCAAGGAAAATTTATATAACTCAAATATAATATAGTTGAGTTTCTAATAGTCGCATTTCGTCCCCATATGTGTCACCCTAATCGGTGTAATGTTTAGTATATTTCTATCAAAAAGGCGCTTAATTTAACCACATGTTTGTTAAAACGTTGATCGATTTTGGATGTTGTTGATTCGTGGGTTAGAGGTAAGAAGCGACTTATCGTTCCTCTGATACTAAATAAGAATATTTACACTGATTTGTAAAAAAAACAACTTATAGAAGTATTGACAAGTTTGTGTAAAAATTACTTTTTGTCTTGCTTACACCCATACAGCTGTCCCTTATGCACCTATCATTTTAGAACGAGACAGACAGATAGAATGTTGATAATTATTATACAATCTGTGTGGATGTACTTATTTAGTGTTTAGGAACCAATTTTTTTATAAAACTATTTGTCTTGTTGATCTCAAATGGAAAACTGTTGATGTGTGTTCTATCATATTACAGGACCTTCAATTATTAAGCTCAATATATTATTATACCTTGTGATGTATTTTTATAAAAATAAAGTCATACGTATTACTTTGTGTTTTAATTGTGACCGAAAATACAGTACCCGGCGATAAATATTGCACATCGACCTTTGGAAAGAGACAATCGGCTTATTTCGGCGTCGTAGAGCATTATCTCTGTCGCACACTACTTATGTGAGTGACGTTTTGTCATGTCAGTTGTTGTTCAAGTGCGATAGAGTGCGGTCGCGTCCAGTTCAAAATATATATTTAGAGTTGTTAACACCCCCATATATCATTTAGAAAATCATAATTGTTTTAACAGCTCCTAATAGATACCGGACTGTTTGTATATCGTGCGACAGAGATAACGCTCTACGAAGCCGAAATTAGCCGATTGTCTCTTTCCAAAGGTCGATGTGCAATATTTATCGCCGGGTAATGTACCGTGAAAAAAAAAAACGTCAGTAATTCTGTCATCATTGGTTTATTTATCACGATAGGTACAGTACATTACACAATTTACGCGCACACTATTTTGGAATGTTGTACTGTCAGCAACAAAAGTAGCTAATCAGATCAAAATTTTCACAACACCTGTACACTAAATCCTAAATTTGGAAAGATACATTGAACTGATTGAGGAATATATAAGATAAATTTATTAATGTTCAGTTACTTACGTTGCCGACCGTACACCTCGAACAACAACTTGAATCTTTGACGACACTATACAATACTGAGCAATGTTGGGAAGTAGACAATTTTGCACTTTGTACATAAAGGAATAAGGTCTAAAGTGATATAGTAGACAGTATCAAAGAATAAAAAGACTGACGACCACATACAATTTGTACATTGATTGACACATAATGTAAATAAATTATACGACATGTAATTATTTGTTATAAAATATGAAAAAAATATGATCTATGGAAGAGTAAAAAGTCAGTGAACGAAGCAAGATAATCTTCTGCCTTAGTAAAGCCTTGGTACAGTATTACCCAACTAATATGGCTTACCGATGTACCTGCTCAGAAGACACATTTTCAAAGCGCGGGAAATGTGGTCGGCAGCTGCCGCCATGTTTGCGGAGGGGCGTCACTTGCGAGTGAGACGGAACTAACAGCTGCATTGTATTATGAACCTTATAGTAGTGATCTAAGGTTGATTGTAAGTTTTAAGCATTCTTTCGTTAATCTTCGGGTCATACTTTCTTTTCTGTGCGAACGAAGATTCACGACGCGCCTTATCAGTTGGGTACTACTGTAAACAGTGAGTTAAGCAATATTTGGTTCGACCACTCTTAAGATGGGTATCCATTTATTGCTTCTAGATAATTTAAGGAAGAAAAGAAGATTATTTTTAATATTTATGCATAAGCGCATAGTGGTCGCAGCAACTACAAATAAAGTCGCGTATCGCTATCTCTGTCGCACACAATTTAAAATTAAATATACAACAAAAACAATATAAAAATAAGAATCCATATAGAACAATTAACTACATTACATTTCAACATTCCATATCGCTATCCCTTTTTAACACGCACAAACCATACCTTTGAGTGAGACAGCTATAGGTAAAAAATCTGTTCTATATGAATACTTATTCATAAATAACAATAAATTATAATAATGACTTGTTAGTTATCAAACAAACATGATTATGCGAATTTCACAATCTAATGCACAGTTTCTAAAACGTTCATTATTTATTTGATAGTTTATTTTTGTGTAAAATGAGAAGCGAATAAGATATGAAAAATGGCAAGAGTTATGCAACATGTAAATAAATTCGGTGATTCAGGGCAATTCATGAGCGTTTTTAAAACGCTGCGCTTTTTATACCACTTCTATCCGAATGTAAATGTAACTGCGAAAACAGCTTCTTAATCACTTGCATATTCAAAAATACTAATTAACGTTTTAAAAACCGTATCGAATATGTACAATGAATGCCCCGAATTTCTAAACTAATGGGATACCGTTTAACTGAGACGGTCACTGTATGTGATGTATCGCCTAAGTTAAGCGGTATGCCAATAATAAAGTTCACAATTTACACCTAATAGCCATTACAATAGAGTTAAATATTTATTAATAAACCCACCAATTACTACAATCTAATAATATATTAAGATCGAATTTGACTTTGGTTATACACATACTCGTAAAAATACGCATTTGAATTAAATTTACATTCGTCTCGTTCTAAAGCATGTGGAAGGTACCTTGTTAGAACGAGACGAGATATGGGAGATACAATTAATATTGAGTTCAATTTAGATAGGTAAAAATAAGACTTCATATACTCAGGAGAGAAAAAAAATAAGAAGTATTTTTATTATAACTAAAGCCCTGCATATCCAATTAAATAATAAAAAAATCTCACTAAAAATATTTTAAATAAAAGATGTCTCAGATACACAACCAAGGTTGTGAATAACCCCTTATTATTGAGTTTTTAAATTATTCTTTATAATAAACTTATATTATTTAATATTGAGACATCTTTTATATAGTCAATTCGTCTTTTGAACAGGGATAACTAGAATATAATATTATTCAGTTTTCAATAGCAGAGTTTTGGCATTCACAATGGGGGCAAACATTGATAATAATTATTATCTCTGCCAATAAACAGTAGCTATCAAATCACTATATGGGCGTATAACAGCCCCAAACAAGGGCAAAAAAGGACTGTATCGGAGACCGACCGTATAGATAGACCGATGTTGTACTAAAGGTGCGTTCGAATTGGGATACAATAGCAAAATAACAGTCAAAAATGTTAAAAACGATCACATCTGGCGTTCGATTTGGAAAGTTGTAGGCAAAAATGACGTTTTGAACTGTTTTCGTTCACCGTTCGTTTTACTTGGAAACAGTTAAAAGCGACATCGTGAACTGCAAATTTTGACCCACCTCCGAGGCTGGGTCGTTTGTTTTGACATCTTTGAATATTGTTGGAAAATTCAAACGGGAAGCGAAAATTATAATTTTTATTCTAACATTTGATATAAATACTAGCAGGCAAGAAAAGTATTTGATAGATTAACTTTGTTTTCATATTAACTGAAGGGAAAAGGTAGGTTGAGACCAGTGACAAGCAGTTGATGAGCATGCAAATGTCATTTTTGTAGATTTTTCCCAAATCGTTCGATTTGGGAAAAATCGTTTGTGGCAAAGGTTGCAAAATTTTTGAAATTTCCCAATTCGAACGCATAAACAAAAATGCCCATTTTGAAACCGTTAAAACGACATCACTCCAATTCGAACACACCTTAAATACACACCAGATAGCCTTTAGACTCCTACAGCCAAGTTTTCTTTGCCTCACCAACATTTATGATTATTTTCTCTAGCAAAACTTATTTCTTTCCATAATACCAAAGTTTTTTTTTTACTTTGTGGTGGTATATACAATAAGGTAATTTTTTATTTGAATTTTTTAACATCGAACTGTAATTTAAATAATGGACAAGTTATGGTTGATGGGACGGCCAGACTTTAGAGCAGTGATTCCCAAAGTGGTCCAGGTGGACCCCGTGAGGTCCACGGGAGTCTCGACGGGGGGCTACGTTAGATCTAATCTTCACATTTTTGACGAGTTTTGGGAATATGGTATAGTAGACATGTTGCAGTAGGAGGTCTACCAAAACCAGACAATTTTGAAAGTGGTCTGGAATTTTAGAGGCTATGTGGTCTGTGGCAAAAAAAGCTTAAAATGGTTAAATATTGCCAACAAGCGTTGCTGATTGACAACCGTGTAGCAGCCCCAACTGTGGAGAACTGGCCTTCATAATATCAAAAAGTTTATCGGTTACCGGGCATACCTGGGGCTCTACCGCGTAACTTTGGTGGTAATCGTAACGAACACCATTAATTATTTCAACCAATGACGCGCACGCGTTACGACACGACGATGACCATTCATGGGCCGTGATTGGATGAAATTCATTAATGGTGTTCGTTACGATTACCACCAAGTTACGCGGTAGAGCCCCTGACTATCTATTAGGGTTTCGTTCCCGGGTCCCGGGAATCGGGAATTCCCGGGAAATACGTCGTTCCCGAAGTCGGGTTTTTTTTTGCGATTTCCCGGGAATTCCCGGGAATTTCTTTATGAGATTGAATGCTCCTAAACACTGCAAATATTGGTCAAAATTAACGAAAAACCTTTGAAATACAAAGATGTTACCTACTTTCTTAAAATAAATGTCGATATCCACCGAAATCGAACGAACTGAACTACAAGCTTAAGAGAAATCGCTGAAAGGAACTGTAGTAAGTGTCTATTTGTGGAGATAACGTTTTTTTCTTAGATAAATTTCAAGTTCTCCGAAAATACCCATAAAAACATGTTTGTTTGTAACATGTTTGTAACCTATTAAAAGTCAAGTAAAATACGTTATTTAATTTAATTAGAGGTGTGTAACTCAGCTCTGAACCAGCTCAATGAATCAGATCACTCGGGTTTGAGCCGCTGAGCTACAGCTCAACAACATAATGACTAGCTCACGGCTCAATCCAACTCCTATTGTATCTGCGACTCCCTCCATAGATTATATTCTTGTAATTCTAATCTACGAATTATTATTTCGTTCTAAAACATTTAAATAATAATTACATTCAATAATTAAATACCTATGTAACATAACTCTCAGATCAGATCATATAAAAAAAAACAACTCTAAAGTATGAAAAGAGTCGCTCGGCGGAGTCGAATGATTCGCGGCGGCTCAGTCGGCTCAATTCGACGCGCGGTACGCAGTGAGCGTGCCCGCGTATCGTGGACTATAGGTACATTGAGCTGATCTGCGAGCTGAGTCATTGAACCGGCTCACACACCTGAGCCGCGAGCTGTTCTGCAGCTCGCGTATTTTTGATGAGTTACACACCTCTAAATTTAATTACCTATTTGTGTCTCACACACAAACATAAGTAGAAAATTATAAATAATCATATCAAACTATAGGTCATACATAGTTACTATGGGTAATTTCTAATCTTAAAGAAAATCTCTGAATGCTCGTAATATTGAAGAAAATGAAAGTTACATTAATATTTTTTTTAATATATATTTTTGGAGATACTTATAGCTTATCAGCGTTTTTGTATTGAAAAATTTCAATATTGCCAAAAATACATATTTTTTTAAATAATAAGTATTATTATTTTTACCGACCAAAAGTCAAGTAAAACACATCATCATCATCATATCAGCCTAAGGATGTCCGCTGCTGAACAAAGACCAAAACTTCCACTTCGAACTATTTTGGGCCGCTTGCATCCAGGGGCGCCCAGTGACTCTGACCAGGTCGTCGATCCGTCTGGTGGGAGGTCGTCCCTAACGGCACTTACCTGTACATGGTTGCCACTCGCGTCGTCTTCGAGCGATGTGGCCTGCCCATTGCTATCACTAAGGAGCTATATCGGTAATTTTTGTTCTCCTACGAATGTCGTCGGTTTCCTGTCTCGTAGAGAAATTCCGAGCATAGTTCGTTCTTTGTGAATTAGTACATTTTTTTTTAACACATGCTCGTAATTTGACATTTATTGCACCGTTTTTAGTATCATAATGTAGCTTATGACGCACTGATGCTTTTTAATTTACATTACCGCACAGTTTTATGATAGGTATAATCCCGATTATGTTAAGTTTGTAACTCAATGCTATTGATATGAGCGTAGACGAAGCATTCTTAATTAAAACGGTTAAAACAGTTTTGCTGTCAAAAAAGAACTTGCGCGCCATATTTACTGACATTCTCATTGACTATTATCAAAAAATCTAGTAAAAAAAATACAAGTTTGTTTTTTTGCTCACAAGTGTGTTGAAAAACGTCGTATGACACGCGTGTGCATTGATTATTACACTCTCGGGTTCCTTTGCTTAATTTAATTTTTTTATTTACCGTCTCGTGTGATTACCAACTTTGCACACGTCTCATAATGTACTATTATTTACTTCTGAGACAAATAAATTGCTAATTTAATTAAATTACGTGGTTTACTTGACTTTATATACGTTAAAATAACAAAACTTTTAAAAAACTTTTAAAATTTCCCGGGAATCGGGAATTCCCGGGAAATCATTTTTTTCATTCCCGGGTCCCGGGAATGGAAAAAGGTCGGGAAAAACGAAACCCTACTATCTATAAACAAAATTGGTCATTTATAAATAAAAAAAATATTAAATGACACGTAGTTAGCAATTTTTAAATACCTACATATTGTACGTCAAATTGCTTCCGTAATTAATCCATAAGTATAACATAAATTAAAATACATTAAATATCATAATAACATACCCACATAGATATTTGTACATATAGTTTGTCTCACATGTTAATCAATATTTATTACATCTTATGTCGGTGTTTGTGAATGTTGCATATCCTTATGCTTGTCATCTTGAATTTCCATTTTTCATGTACTGAAAAGAAGAATATTTTAAATAACATGGGGCATTCTTCACACACACTAATGACCGTAACTGTTTCCTTGTGTATTGTTTTTTTAAAGTATGCCAAAGTAAAATGAACTTATTTACATAACAATAAGGTGTGTCAGTTAAATCAATAGTTAATTGAAATTAAGTACAAATATATTTTTGTTGTATACATACCACTAAGGTTTATTTTTGTATGACATTCACAAGGATTAGCTGACAGTTTTTTTCTATCACGCCCGATTCTTATCATGCCTTCTCTTTCTTGCAGCTAACAAGCATAACACTCACATGATTTCCAAACTGCTGTCACTATTCTTGGTGGCCTGTTCCCCCTCGCTAGAGTTAGATCCTCCCGACTCGGACCTCTGAGTGCGTGTCCTGTGAGGTTTCTTCTTGTCTTCAGCCGCCGCTTCGGTCGAGGTAGCTTCTTCAGACTGCCGCTGCCACGCCGGTATCGACGGGGGCTCTGATCGGGTCTTTATTGTTGGGAATTGGTTCCTGCAAGATTTATTTTTACAACTTTTGGCAAATTGATGATCCGTCTGATGATAAGCGATTACCGAAACTTATGTTGTCAAGGTTCAATTTCGCGTAGTTGATAATGGAAGTAAATATGATTGGTTAACAAAGCCTTTAAATAACAATGCGAGTGGTGCAGGTTATATTAATGATATTTGTTACGTCGAAAGGCTGTCAAGGAGACTGTTTATTTGATGGTAAGCGGGCATTTGAAATAAATCATAAAAAACCGGCCAAGTGCGAGTCGGACACGGAGGGTTCCGTACAATAATAATAACATTAACGAACTCAAATTGACCAAGAAATGAATAGTAGGAGCAACAAAAGAAAAACGTTTCTCGTATCGCGCGAAGAAATACATATTCATAAATTCAAGACCAATATATTCAATTCTTTTAGAAACGTATCTTGAATGGCTCACCATCTCGTCTGTAATATTTTCTTTACTTAATCTTTACCAAATTTAAGACCTGAATTGTTATTTTATTTTATTAATAAGCTATTTAAGCTAGTACTATTTAAAATTAATGTAATTTATTATTTTTAATTTAATCAATATGCAATCAAATGTGTAACTCCTATCCGTATTCTTGTTTAATATTGTATAAAATTATTAATTTATGTTTTCCTTGATGTAAACAATCTGTAACTGTAGCTGAGCTTATTGCATGCCGTGGCAGCCTTTAATTGAGGCAGCATTTAGATTTAATTTAATATTGCATGTTACACAGTGAAATACCTAATGTATGCCTTGTTGGTTGTCCTAAATAAATAAAAAATGAATTAAAAAAAACTGTGAAAATTTCAAGTGTTATTATTAGGTGCAGCGCAGACGATGGACTTTAGTCTTCGGCACACAAAAAGTCTTTGTGAAAACAAAGGGTTGTGTGCCGGACTTTTTGCACGTCGTGTGTGTTTATGCTTAAAATTGTATCTGTTTTCACAGTCTCAGTCACAGTTTTCAGGGTCGGCAACGCGCGCGTGATACCCCTGGTGTTGCAAGCGTCCATAGGCTACGGTAACCGCTTACCATCAGGCGGGCCGTATGCTTGTTTGCCACCTAAGTGGTATAAAAAAAAAAAAAAAAAGTCTCAAAAGTTCGGCACGGTGCGGTCTGTCGTCTGCACCTTACCGGTTCAAGAGATACAGCCCACTGACAGACAAACGGACGGACGGACAGCGGAGTCTTATGAATAGGGTCCCGTTTGGCACCCTTTGTGTACCTAAAAAAAGTAAAAAGCCATTGGCCCATTCTCATTCATTACATGTGCTGTTCTAACATACCAGACATACCAAAATCAAATCAAAAAGTCATGTATTCAATTTAGGCCCTGGTAAGGCACTTATGAACGTTACAAACAGTTGAATTTACCACCAGTTCGAAATACACTTAAACAGAGATAACTTTTTTTTTTACCCACATACCTATTCAACAATATTCCTTTAACAGATACTATGTCAGACTTGATATTCTCTAATTGCGTTCGTAGCCCACTATTGCTATTGTGGGATTGTATTTCCGAGCGTAGTGACGTCACATTCGAATTGAGTATGTCCAGAGATTTGCGCAGTTCATCGATGCATTCCCCCGTTGACTTCTTCTTCGGTTGTTCAACGAATATTAATTGTCTTAGGCAGTTCTGAGGACAATGAAAGACTGTATAGAACTATACTAGATTGAGCCATTTATAATTTTACTGCGGTAAGTGAAAAGTATCACTTCCAATTTTGATACTTTTGTGCGACTACCGAGAGAATAGGTTTGTGTCCTGTGAAATAGGCTAATCACGAAAACGGCTTATAAGATTGTAATAGGACTGATATGGTAAAGTGAAAGTACCGAAATCGGATAGGCTATTTCCGTAATTAGCTGTTTATTCAATTATTTATAGTTTTTAAAGTCTTGCCGCCCGTTTATTTGTTACTCAATCACGCCGTAATTGCCTTTTGGATTTGGACCGGATTAGGCACATAGATCATACCTGAAAAAAAAAAATTGATCCCTGGCGTAAGTAGGTAAAACTTACCTACAGGGCCAGTAGACAAGATGGTTATCGACAATCGTCATCGACAGTAAACGATCAACCTTTGTTGGATTGACATTTCAAATTCGTGATTTTTAACAATCTCTTATGTCAATCCCATACAAAGGTTGATGCTTACTAACGATGACGATTGTCGACAGCCATCTTGTCTAGGGCGGCAAGTCGCTTAACTAAAGCTGGCACGTTCACAGTACTCACACTTATACAGTTTCACGATACAGTATGTTTTATTAAGGTATTGCTTCTAATCAGTCAGTCAATTCTAACGGACGAATGCAAAAAAGACCGCTATGAGCAGTAGCAAAAGCAAAACAACAACTATCTTCTTCATACTCATAAGCTTGACCGCGCGCGCGAGAGAGACGGACAGACTTTTCATGATGCGGATGCAGTGCGACGTGACGCCACGCGCTTATGCACAGACACTACACAAGCGCAACGTGTAAATGTGTTGAACGTGCCAGCTTTAGTGAACCGACCGATAAATTGTGTGACAATTGAACGAGAGGGGATAAAAATACCATAATACTTATCACCGCCACTTATTTCATTGACCAATTCGTATTATGGAGTCTATCTATATCTGAGGTTCAACCTTACGCGTCACAGGTAATTTCCCCGGCAAAGGTGACAGAGGAATAACACCTAGATACTCATTAGACTATTGACATTTGACTATGCCTTTTTGCAGTACTATAGTTGCCAGTTTTCTGTCTGTATCGCAGACAGCAGCATAGTTCAAAACTTACAATTACAATACTTCTATATACCTCATCATCATCATCATCATCAGCCTATAATGTCCCACTGCTGAGCACAGGCCTCCTTTCACAAATCAGGGTGAAAGGGAATGGGCAGATACTCCACCACGCGTGCCCACTGCGGATCGGTGGAGGTAGGCTAGTGGCCAACCTACTGTTGGAGTTTTTCAAGCCGCCTAGGAGGCATCCAACCAGCTTAACGACTATCACAATTAAGGGATAACCGGGACCAACGGCTTTACGTGCCTTCCGAAGCACGGAAACGCTCGATTTGAAATACCACTAGGCGGTCACCCATCCAGGTACCGACCAAGACAGACGTAGCTTAACTTTGCCGATCGATTAAGAACCGCTAATCATGCTACACCACGAGCGCTTCAATATATATACCTACCTGTCTATATACCTACCTATATTCTATTGTAATTCAGCCTGTTTGGAATATACCTATTATACATTCACAATTAATTGCAACAATAGCTCCATAAATATAACTAAGTTATAATAACCGGCAAGATTTCCAGCTAGATGTAATTTTTATAGGTTTACGAGGCGCAAATAACGTCGCGTATGGCAAATATAAATAAAGTCTAAAGTCGAATGTGCATTTACTGTTTAATCTAAGAGAATGTCTCAATGGCACGCACATAGATAAACATACAATAAATAAAAAGATTTCAAGTGGGTATAACATTTCAAGTGCTATGTCTACAACAAAAAATATCATATAACATTGACCGATAAGAGATTACGTGAATTTTATCACTAATGTATTATTAGTATATCAGCGCAATCTACTGGATGGGGAGGAATACAAAATCTAGATTGAAGGGTTTCAAGACCAATTTTTCCTGAATAATTATCTTTATCATTACGTATATAAAATAAAAAACAGAATGATTATAAATAGCGGCGACAGTATTTACGTCGCTTTAACATAGAAAAATAAATAATTGTGGCCATCAATTTTGAAAAATACATATTTAAGGGGCTTCCTTCCGCGGACGCTCAGACTGTGGAATGGGCTCCCCGCCGTGGTTTTCCCAATGGAGTACAACATGGGGTTCTTCAAAAGGGGTGTGAAGAGTTTTTTGCAGGGTCGGCGTGATACCCCTGGTGTTGCAAGCGTCCATAGGCTACGGTAACCGCTTACCATCAGGCGGGCCGTATGCTTAATTGCCACCTAAGTGGTATAAAAAAAAAGAGGATTATCTGTATTTTTAGGGTTCCGTACCTCAAAAAGTAAAAAAAGGAACCCTTATAAGATCACTCTCCGTGTGTCATCCGATTTTCTCAGGAACGGGTGGACCCTATCAAGTTGAAATTTATACCAGACACTGAGGTCTATAGTCCCTTTAGGTATATAAAAATCAAGAAGTACCCTATAGGTTTTCAGTCGAAAACCTATATGGTACTTCCGTTGACCTAGAATCACGATATTTGGCAAAAAGCAAGATCTTACAGAAAAAAATCCAAAATATATATTTTTTTGAAAATTAAGTTACATTTTGTTACTTTAAAATTCTACGCCTTTATTCATTTCACAGTCAATTTGAGTAAGGTTACATTATTATTATTATTGTACGGAACCCTCCGTGTGCGAGTCCGACTCCGGCTCGTTTTTATATTGGGGCCGAATGTGGTAAGCTAGAAGCGAACTACGGCTCTCAAGGTGGTAACTTCAGAAGTAGACCTTCGTAAGTGCCCTACTAGGGCCTACATTGAATAAATGGCTTTTACAAGTGAAACACATCGGCATGTGAGGGCATCTCAAAGTTTTCATTCTTACAAGATTCGACGGTCAATCTACTTAAATAAACAAAATAATGTTATTCGAGTAACAAAGATTACAACAATAATCTAAGTGTTATAAATTTCTCTAAAACTAGGTTGTGTTTGAGACGAGAGTAGGTCACAACAACGACGTATGTACGGGCAGTAAAATCCGCTTTATTTAAAGAATAATACCAAGAATAAACCTACACTTAGGCCTGTATTATAAGAAAGGGAATCAACAGTTCGATCAAGTCTCAACAATAGATTGTATTAACCAAAAATAAACTTAATGCCAAAGGTCCAAGTTCCAAATTCAATTGTTTTAATATCGACTTCAAAACTCGACTTGAGGTGACTTGAGCTTACATGGGCGATCTAAAATACGAACTTTAGTAACATTGTCATGAGATCAGTTGACCTTTCGAAGTTGCGTCACCTTTCTAGGGTGGCCGCCTTACGGTCCTAGGCCACAGATAGGCCCTAAATCCAGGCGGTTGCTTATCAACCTATTTTTCTACAATTTGATAAGTCGTAAACGTTAGGCGATAAAAATATAAAAAATACGATTAATATGCATGGGAGAACTCAAGTTGCGATATTTTGGATAAGCTATCGAACGAATTGATAAAATGCCTTTCAAATTAAGAAATCTTTTTCTTCCAACCAACTATATCACAGACTTTTCTAATGATAAGGGGCCTTCTCGTGTCTCCTAAGAGCCTAGGGCAATTCGTCCCATGGGTCGGCGAGATCATGGCGGATGCAGTTAACTATAGATTCTTTTTGCACAAGACATGCTGAGCTATTTAATTTAGTTTTAGTATAATTTCACACCTACATTAAAATATTTTTATCTCTAACTACCTAATTATGGGAATTATTGAGATTATAATGGCTGATGATAGCGACATCAAAGTCAAATAAAAAATAACCAAATTCCGATAGAATAAAGTTAATGTGTGTGTACCATCAAACAATAAAGCATTGATTTAACATATAAACCTTATTGTAAAGTAATAGAGTTAATTTTTCATTCTTAAACTCAGAGAAATTTAAATAATGGACAAGGAATAGGTACTTAAAAACATGAAAAACTAATGAATAAACATCAATTATATTTCACATGATTGGAAAGATAAACAGGTTTCTATTTCTATTCAAGGTTACTTTAAATTAATATTCGGTAATCTCTAATGACATTGCCTTTGTATTAGTTAGTCCAAAATAGAATAAATATAACCATTTTTATATAATCATGAAAAACGTGGGTTCTAATATTTGACAAAGAAGCATAACGCCATTGAAAACAAGTATAGGACTTCAAGCACATAAATTTTTAATTAAATTCCTAAACATAGTGTAAAAATCTTATCTAAAATTATCAAAAGCTAGTAACTTTTTTAATTGATTAAAATCTACCTTTATCAACTTGGTTAACTTAATAAATCAGAGTTAGTGGCCTACCTGGAGTAAATATATTATATAATCTTAAACCCACATAACCAAGTAGCCCTGAGATATTGCCATAACCCAGGATGATGCATATGAGCTTTATACTTTTATATGCACGCCGATAGTTCAATAAAAACCCTTACCTTATAAAACCAGTAACAACCATACGCAAAGCCGCCATATACCAGCAACGGTACAACATGATCTCTCCACCAGTTTCTTCTAGATTGTTGGAAGAACATTAGCTCTGATGCCATTGTGGGTACATCTATTAATTCAGTGCATTTTCCTATAGCCTTTTGAATTTCAAGGTCCGTTAAGCCTTTGCTGCGTAGGAAGCGTTCTTTGCTTTCTAATGTACATCGCTGCACATTTGGGTTGGTTAGAAACTTCACTGCAGTTGTCACCTGTAAGTAATGATAATAGAGTTGATAATCCAATGACTGCAGCTTCATGAATTCGAGGTTATTTGACACAAATGGCACCATAGTCAGTAATGATTTGGCTGAAGGTGTTAAGCATACAAAGTCTACCAGAGAACTGGCTCTAAAGTGTAGCTGGAGAATTAACTGCAAGATAGCAGAAGTGGCTATATGGTTGTGCCAGAATGCAATTGGTCCCTACGTACAAACGGAAATGCCTATAAACTTATACTATATATTCACATATCTGTTTGTATACAGCAGGGTTGGATTATGTACTATAATTTCGCCCTTTGTACTATATACTATCCACATCTAAGGATAGTACACTAAAATACTATAATTTAAAGTTTGCTCCCGAATGCTTATGGGGCGATTACATTGGCCAACCTGCAGGGGCCGATTTGGCATACATTGTTGGTTATCTGAGTACATTGTAATAAAATACTCAATATAACCAGCAATGTATGTCAAATCGGACCCTGCAAGTTGGTCAGTGTAATCAGCCCTTTAGTTTTACGTTAAATGAATATTTCGACCGTGCGTGTATCCGACCGAATTCTTATCTTGCGATGTTTTCTGTGTTGATGGCCGGGGATTCCCCGATTATCCTTCGCAGTACACTTCTATCTTTCCACTAATCTCGTTCCTTCCATTCCATTCGAAATTCAATCAAAGTGAAATCGCTTGCGAATTTTTGTGTAAAATAATACGTTTTTAGTGTTTTAATTATGGACAGTGGCAGTGATGGTCAAGAAAATGACGATAGACCCGGAGTATCCACCCCAAAGAAAAAACGTCTGAGTAGAGGCGATATGTTAGAAAAACAGAAACATCGTCTTCAAAAGTATAGGCCGGAATGGGAAAAGGACCCTAAGTTCAGTAAGTGGCTCACTCAGGACCCTAAAAGTAATTATAAAGCGAGGTGCAAAGTTTGCGACATTTCCATGGTTGCAGAAAAACACATAATCACAAAACATAGTGAAGGTCAGAAACATAAAATATTCAAGAACTGATTAACTTAGAAGAGGAGTAAATTTTGCCATAATTGGTGTTGATTTTAATGACTAATAAGTGAAATTAAAAATAATGAAAGTTTACTATAATTTTTTATAAATACTATCCTTTAAATTTTTTTGTGCTATCTTTTTCAACGTACCTAAATCCAACCCTGGTATACAGGGACCATTGATTTGTAAAGCCTGAGCTTTTAACAAAGATGCAGTTTAACTCCTAGTACACTGAATCTAAATTAAATCAATTAAAACAGGGGATTTTTCACGTCAAGTATAATTTATTGACAAGTAAAACTAATATGTTTATACAATAATAAAGAACAACCTGTACTAGGTAATAATGCATTATAAACAAAGGTAGTGCGAAGGTCACTGAATATTTTAAATTATGTCTTTTGTGTTACTTTAATTTATGGCTTAATTATTCAATCCAATTGAAATAACTAGCTAATTATAACAAATTTAAACGTTAACATACCAAATTCTCACGGATTTCGTTCCCTGCCGTTACGATGTCCGAAGCCATCTCCGATTTTAGCTTTGAAATTGATAGTAATACCTATGGGCAAACTTAATAGAATTGCCTTCACCACTCAACCAAAGTTATATAAAAGTAAGATAGGTATAATAAATATCAAATTAGTAAAGAATGAACAAAAAATAATTAATTTCACTTTCGCTCACAACCACAAATATATTCTGTGAAAAGCGTTGCGCGTTGCCAGAGTGACTTCACAATAGGATACGCACAGCACCTAAAAATAGTACGAAACTTAATTTTTGAGTACCACTTTTTTGGCGGGAACTTGCAGAGTGGCGTTGCGTTTTGAAGTTGATGAAAATTACGTTTGAAGATTCCATTACATACAAACATACAAGTAAAGCTAATAAAAGCGTGTTTTAAAAAGAAACACACCGGGGTCGCTAGTGGTTATTTTATGCTGAAACTGGCTTGACAGAAATTAAAATTATTGAACTTTATTATTTTGATTTTAATTATTATAATTTTTTGGCTTGACAGTAAAATAGTACGCAAATTGGCGGGAGAGTACCCGACAACGCTACATAACGAAATAGTACGCAATGCGTACTAGTGCGGAACCTAATGGCAACGCTGCCTGTGAATATATTGAACACCATAGAGGCACGGTATAGAGGTGAGCAAAGAGTATAGTAACCATATACACTCACCTCTATGATAGTAACTATACCAAAAGGAAAAGAGAGGCAAGTCGACCACAAAAAACGGCCACCAAGAAAGTGCTGCCTCTATTAAACTTTATCAGAACTACATTCTAAAGCTGTGGCACAGTAAAGACAGAACAGTAAAATATCTTCATACAAACGTGCCGCTCTCGGTTTGATTGTGTGCGTGCGCGCCGCGCGCCGTGTCGGCACGCGATTTCACGCACACGCTAGCATAATATATGGGGGAATAATGTGGCGGCAGTACGGGCTGTGCAGCGCGACTGTGAGCACGCGCGTACGTTACATGACCGCTCGCGTTCGCTAGGATGGAGCAGGTGTTTCGCAAAGCGTTCGAAAAGGACCACATCAACATTTTTTTTTTTTTTTTATACCACTGTGGTGGCAAACAAGCATACGGCCCGCCTGATGGTAAGCAGTTACCGTAGCCTATGGACGCTTGCAACACCAGGGGTATCACTCGCGCGTTGCCGACCCTGAAGAAACCTTTTCACACCCTTTTTGAAGAACCCCATGCTGTACTCCATTGGGAAAACCACGGCGGGGAGCTCATTCCACAGCCCGAGCGTCCGCGGAAGAAAACTCCTTTTAGCCCGCACAGTTCGAAACAGTTCTGGTTTCAATGTGTGTGGATGGATTCCCCGTCGATGGCGAGAGTTGCGATGGTGGAAGGTAGCCGTGGGCATCAAGTCAAACAATTCCTTAGAACACTCTCCGTTGTACAAGCGGTAGAACACACATAAGGAGGCAAAGTCTCTCCTCAGACTGAGGGGCTCTAAACCGCTTGTGAGCTCGGGATCGTCAACAATTCTGGCGGCACGTCGCTGGACCGAGTCTAAAGGCCCAAGCTGGTATCCCGGTGCTCCCGCCCATAGATGACAGCAGTACTCCATATGAGGCCGGGCCTGCGACTTATAAAGTTGCAGCCTTTGCCCCGATGTGAAGTACTGCCTCGCTCTGTTGAGCACTCCAAGCTTTTTGGATGCCAGCTTAACCTTGTCTTCCAAATGACTTCGGAACAAAACGTCGCTAGAAATGTCGACGCCAAGGATCCCGATGCTTTGACTTATGTTCAAGGTAGTGTTCTGGAATTGTGGAGCCACAGACCATGGGGTTTTCTTAGCGGTGAACGCGCAGGCTTGGGTCTTAGTGGGGTTGAAATGGACTAGGTTTAGTCGACCCCAATCGTAGACACTACTTAGTGTACTCTCGATTTCAGACACCAGCCGTTCGCGGCTTTCCTCTACCTCGGAACGAGGGATATTTGCACGGCCCGTATAATGGGTGTCCCCTGTACTGTCGTCCGCATAGCAATGAATGCCGTCAAAAGACAGCATATCATTGATATGCAGAAGGAATAGTGTTGGGGACAGCACAGAGCCTTGCGGGACGCCGGCATTTATGTCCATGCTATCGGAGCAGCTACCGTCGACGACGGCTCTAATGCATCTGCTGGACAGAAAGCTGGCGATCGATTTGCATAATCCCTCGGGAAGCCCGTATGCTGGTAGCTTCGTGAGAAGACCCCTGTGCCAGACCCGATCGAACGCCTTCGCCACATCTAGGCTCACTGCCAATGCCTCACCTTGACTCTCAATAGCGAGTGACCAACGGTGCGTGAGATACACAAGGAGGTCACCAGCTGAGCGACTGTGGCGGAAGCCATATTGACTGTCGCTCAACAACTCGTGATCCTCCAGGTATCTCAAAAGCTGCGTGTTGATCACACGTTCCATGACTTTAGAGAGAAGGGAGGTGATGGCGATAGGCCTGTAATTCGTCGCCTGTAATGCAGTCTTCCACAAAGACGGGACTTCCTTTTTGGTGTAGGAAAGTGCGAAAAGACGCGTCAATACTGGACACAATTCAGGAGCACACCGCTTCAGCACCACTGCCGGTAACATTAAAATTGGCCGGTCAATTTACGATCAACTGAATGATATAGAATTTAAGATGCCCTGTCCATGCTTTCCTAAAAGGTTTTTACAAATTTTCTACATAGGAATGAGAATTTACTTTACATTAACAAATAATAATAAAGCGTTCCGGACGTGCAGAAACCGGAGAAAATTTTTCTCGGTATCAAATTTGTAACTTAATATAATAAATGTTATGTGAATAAAGGCTTTTTATTTTTACTAAATTTATAAATTCGTAAAATATTCAATCATAATATGCTTTTTTTTACATAAATTTAGATCAAGTGCTGCTTGTTCGAAAATATTAACTAAAAGTAAAAGTGACAACCCTGGGGATCAACGCAAGAGTAGGCTAATAACTAGGCGGACGGCCTTAGATAATCTACTGTTCTGTCTTTACTGTGGCTGTGGAGATATATATATACCTTGTTAGGTATATTGTATATAGATGTACATTTATGTACAGTCGACATAAATATGTATACACTTAGTAAAATTCAACAATGGTTTCCTCTAAAACTACTGATTGAAATTATGAGATATTATGCAGGCAGAATCTTCTAATATATACTATTATTATTTTTATAATATTTTAACACTTGAATGTTAAAAATGCGAGAAAATCGCTTTTGAATTTCAAAAAGTATTGTGTTTTCGGCAAAAATCTAATAAGATTTTTGGTTTTTCATATGGCAAAGATACTTTTTATGATTTTATGAGAGAAAAATAATAAAAATTGCAGAGTGACGTTGCGTTTTCGTCGTTGCGATCAATCAATGTGCACCAGTGAAGTGAAATTAAATCACACAAAAATCATTCTACAAGATCGCACCAAAAAGTCGTATCGTAACTTTACAAGTTGTCTCAAAAGGTTCCTGAAAAGTTTAAGTATGAATGAATGAATGAATGAAATATTCTTTATTGTGTACACTTACATAGAGCACATGATTACAACAACACAGTTATACAATATAGGCGGCCTTATCGCTTAAGCCATCTCGTCCAGGCAACCCTTGGATACAGGAAAAACTTCAAAAGGCGGCAGGTTGAGCATCTACCTACAAATAATAAGTATGTACACAATGACCACCATTTTACTAAAACATGACTGGACGGTGACTGATAATGCGGACGAAAGTTAATGTGCGGACTATATGAAAGTAATATTATAAATATTTATGCGACTGAAGGACTTTATATCCATCATCGTCAAGAACAAATTTAAAAAAAACGTAGGTGTTGTCTGTAGTGTTGCTCATTACAATATCGATAGTGCTATCGATTGTATCGATAATATCGATACTATCGATATCGCAAACCGACCAATACATCATGGCAATACTATCGATATCATCGATACTATTGAATGTCAATACTATCGATACTATCGAATTCTATAGTATAAAACTATCGATAGTATCGACATAATCGATAGCGCTATCGATATTGTTACTATTTTCCAAGGTCACAATAGTATCGATAGACTATTATCGATAGGTTAGTTAACGTAACACTAGTTGTCTGTGTGTCAAGTGTCAAGTCAAAGAGAGTTTTTATTTGTAGTTTAAAGGTTCATTGATGGTTTTTCTTTACAATTTTAATTTATTAGGCCAATAAAATGAGTGATCTCGATAACGCCACAGAGGCGGCGTCTCTCGCTGTTCGATTTGATCAGACAGGACAGACGGATAAAGCGGTAGAATGCTACAGAACAGCTGCCAGACTGCTGGACAGAATACGAGACCGATTACCCACTGAAAAACAGTTTGAACTTCGTGATAAAGTGCGTGAATATCTTGAAAGAGCAACGTTACTACAGGAACAGAAAGGTACATGGGTTATTCATTATCTTGAAACTTAATTAGGCATTTCTACTTATCTTTTACTTCAAAGAGTTTCTAAGAATACTTAATATCTTTGTTTGTTGATGACTCATAGAAATTGCACGTGATAGAGCTTTATGGCTATAAGTGCGTTCGAATTGGGGTATGGTAGCAAAAATAACAGTCAAAAATGCCAAAAACGATCACAACTGGCGTTCGATTTGGAAAGTTGTTGGCGAAATTGGCGTTTTGAACTGTTTTCGTTCACCGTTCGTTTTTCTTGGAAACAGTTAAAAACGACATCGTGAACTGCAAATTTTGACCCACCTCCGAGGCAGGGTCGTTTGTGATCATACTTTGACATCTTTGAATCTGACAGATAAGTTTAGGAAAATTCATACGGTAAGCGAAAATTCTAATTTTTATTGTAAAATTTTATAGGAATACTAACAGGCAAGAGAATAATTTGTTAGATTAACTTTGTTTAATGATTAACTGAAGGAAAAGGTAGGTTGAGACAAGTGACAAGCAGGCGATCAGCATGGAAATGTCATTTTTGTATCTAATCGTTCGATTTGGGAAATATCGTTTGTGGCAAAAGTTGCAAAATTGATGAAATTTTCCAATTCGAACGCATAAACAAAAATGCCCATTTTGAAACTGTTAAAAACGACATCACTCCAATTCGAACGCACTATATGTTATCATTAGTTTGAATACAATGATATAATTCTTGGGTGGTCTATGGTGGCTCACACAACAACTTTGAAGTTAAACTTAATTAGAATATTTGAGAAAGTAAATGATGAGGCTTGAGATCAGCCTGTGGGTTGAATTTTAATCTGTATCTTTAAATTGTACTGGCCATTTTATGAAGAACTAAGCATTTCTGTGTAATTTTGTGTTTCAAAGATTACTACTTGCTAATTATATTTGTTAAATAATCCAACACTTTGACTGGCACTTAAAAAAATACCAAATTTTTTATTGTTATAAAACTCCACACAGACGAGTCAGTGGGATGTAGTAGACACAGTTGAGAACTACCTCACAAAGCAAAAAATTACCTAATAATGTACAAATGAGGAAACTTTTTTGCTTATCTAGCAGTTCTATTCTTGTGTTAAAATTCATAAAAAGCAGCATTTATACTTTAAAAATAACTTCAATTGAATATCACAACCAAACTAAGCAACATTCACAACTTTTTAGTTAAATGATGTTTGTAGTGAATCCATCAAACACAAAACTATAGAATATTATACCTGAATACTCAATATTTAATCTTTAGTATTAAATACAGTGACCCCAAGATTATTTATTTTATTTATAGCCCTTTTACATTATGTAAAATCCACATTTTCTTCCATTGAAAGTCTGATAATCTTATCTATGCACCCCTTGGCAAAAGCCTCTTTCAACCATTTCCATTTGTTACTCTTGTGTTCAATTCTAGTCCAAATTCTGCCCGCTATTTTGGCCATTTCATCATCCCATCTTTTCTCTGGGGTACCATGATCTAACAGCTTTGCTCTATTTTAATATTAAAGAAGACTGATGATGATAATATTAATGAAGACATGAAAATGAGAGACTGTCAAACAAATGGTTTGTTCACACCGTAACTTTTTAATAATAAGGTATAAAATACTTCAGATGTGGCTCAACAAGCAGAATGTGAACGAGGAATGCAGCAATGCTACTTCATCATGCAGCAAGCCTTAGACGCTGACGAGGCAGGGTTTGCAGACTCTGCATTACAACTGTATATGCAGGCTGTTGAGTTGGCTGTTAGCGTTGTAAGTAACTATTTTTATGATTTTGTTGTGTAGTTGAAACACTCACAACTTTACAATAGTAAACAGGCTTACCTACTAGTAGAGGGATAGAGTTTGTGTGCATGTTAATTCCTCAATCATACCATAATAGTTAAAGGATTTATGTAAAATTTCCAATAAATTTGATTAGAACATGAGTAAGCCATAGGCATCGAGGAAATATCCCTTTAGAGTAGTAATACTGAACAATCAAATTCCGAAACTTGTCAGTGATTTGTCACTGATTTTGAACAGTAAGGACCACTCACTGCTTTGCGTGTTTATGACTTGGCCAATCAGAGCGCATGTGTCCTCGAATTAACCAATCAGAGCGCATTGTCGGCGGTGGGATATTAAAAAAAATTGTTGGAGCGGGTGATGCGAATTTGGTTATTTGCGAATTTATAAAATTGAAAAATTTGACAAAGAAAAAATAATGGCGGGCGACGCATGTGAACGCGCTAGGTAGGTACAAACTTGATTGACGCGACAATACGACAGGAGGAATCGAACTGCCAGGATTTATGAAACAATGCAGTTCAAAATAGGTAGTAGGAAATGCACAATACCTGGATGTGGTCTTGATGACACGTTGACCGTTTCCAATGAGATGCAGGCCAGGTGCTGGATCCAGGCAGCCGTTAGTTTGTTTGAACCCCACAATTTATGTCACACATATATCACACTTAGATGACGATAGTTCAATTATTAATGAGAGTTCTTGCTATATTTAAAGTCCAAAATATCTAATTATTAAATTAATTGCGGAGCGGAGCAATTTACGCCATTGTTTTTCAACTCACACGACGGAAGTGAAGACGTAGACAAATCAATCAAAACGAGAGATGTCCATCCGATGCGGTGTGCGTTGTCTCACTCTTGCATTGGATGAAGTAGGTATGTGCGAGGGTGAGGGAAAGGAATGGGATGATTTTCGCCAATCAAATAGTAAAATGTTTTTAATGTTACAACCAAAAAAAAAGTTTATAATTTCGCGTAACCATTCCCCCCGGCTTGAAGGGTTACCTTCAAAGTAAGATATCAAAGAAACGAAAACTAAATCTATAACCTAACCACTAACATCTACTTATACAATTACTGATTAGGTAATGGGCAAAGACGTATGACCGGACGTAGATAAGTCCCAGACACAGTCTTAACACGAACAATACGCGTAACTCCGTTAGAACCGGGGAAGACCTCTTCAACAACACCTAAAGGCCAGTGAAGAGGCGGGCAATTTTCGGTTAGAAGAATGACAACTGTACCGACTTTAATAGGATTGGCAGGGCTATTCCATTTCAGCCTCAGCTGTAAAGTATGGAGATAGTCTGTTCTCCATCGCTTCCAAAAACATTGAACGAGTTTATCTAAAAGAATATGACGCGAAACAATGTTCAGAGATTCATCGATCTCTTCAGCGGGTAAGTATTTTAAAGGTGTAAGATTAAGAAAGTGCGATGGAGTCAAAGCTAGTTGTTCCGAAGGATCATCAGAGAGCGTTCTACACAATGGACGAGTATTCATAACAGCTTCTACTTGAGCTAGTACAGTACTAAGCTCTTCAAACGATAGAATTTGATCACCTATGACGCGAAATAGGTGAGTCTTTAAACTCTTGATATTGGCTTCCCAATTACCTCCGAAATGACTGGCAGCCGGAACGTTAAGCAACCACTTGATTCTATTTTCAGCTAAAATGTGTCCAAATTCAGTTTTATGATATTTGGAACATAAAAATTCGTGTAATTCTGATAGCGTGCGTTTTGCACCGACGTAATTAGTACCATTATCCGAATATACTGTACCTACACGACCGCGACGAGACAAAAAACGTTTGAAAGCATTCAAAAAACAAGCTGTACTTAAATCGCTAGCTAATTCAATGTGTACAGCACGAGTAGTCATACACACAAATAAGCACACGTAAGCTTTCGTAGAGCGAATGCCACGACCGCGAGAGATAGTAACTTTAAGCGGACCTGCATAGTCCGTACCAGTATGAACGAAAGGTTTAGCGGATTGTACTACACGACAAGATCGATGATCAGCCATTTCCGGGAAAGTTGGCTTAGGACGAAGTCTAAAACAAGGGAGACATTTATGAATCCTATTTCTAATAAGGTTACGTGCAGAGAGGATCCAATATCTCTGACGTAAGAGCGACATTAGCAGATCAGGGCCCGCGTGACAATTTACCTTGTGATGGTAATCTACCAATAAATTCAAAATGTGATCCTTTCGTGGAAGAACGATTGGATGTTTTGTTTCGTAGTCCAAATCTGAAACTCTCAAACGACCTCCGACTCTTATAATTCCATCCTTCAAAAATGGTTTGAGTTGTTGAAATGCGCGACTACAAAGCCGACCTGATTGTAAACAAGAAATCTCATTAGCGAAGTGAGAACGTTGCAGTTCACGAAAAATTAATAATTCCGCAAAGTCAAGATCTGACGAATTTATACGACCTCGAGTTGATAAAAGTTTTGAAAATCTACAAACATAAACTACACAACGTAACAATATTGACCAAGACGACAAACGGTTAGCTAAAGAAATAATGACTGACTCCTCACATGGTAACGAGGTCAGCAATGAATGTTTCTTTTCCTCGGGCATTCGAGAAACCGTAGAGGGATTAAAAACTTCGATAGGCCACTGTGACGGATCTAAGAGTACCCATGAAGGTCCACCAAACCAAAGAGAATGATTTATGATTTGTGAAGGTGTAAGTCCACGTGACAGACAATCTGCCGGGTTGTCAGTACCAGCCACGTGATATAAATTTTGCGGTGACAAGTCAGACTGGATTTTGGCTACTCTGTTGGCTACGAAAGTATCCCAGCGATGGGGAGAGGAATGAACCCAACAAAGAGCAACCGTCGAATCTGAGAAAGCGAAAATATTGCGAATGTTGATTCGATTATTACAAGCTACAAGAACAGTACTAATGAGCTTTGCAAGCACTAATATTGCACAAAGCTCGAGACGCGCCAGTGAAACAACCTTACGAGGAGCTACTTTAGATTTCGCACAAATTAGATGTAAGGTGTTTGTATCACCATTCTGAACGTGAAAATAAACAACACCGCCGTAAGCCTTCTCACTAGCATCTGCGAAACCTACAATAGTTACTACACTATTTTCCGTAATGCCTACATGACGAGGAATTTTTATAGAAGCGAGTAAAGGGAGCTCTTCCCTGAAGCGAAACCACGATCGAACGATATCGTCGGGCGGAGTATCATCCCAATCACACTCACACAACCACAACTGCTTGATCAGGAGTTTGGCGTACAATACGACAGGAGCAACAAACCCCATCACGTCCCATACCTTTGCAACACAAGATAATATGGTGCGCTTTGTGCAAGCATGAGCGGGCGAACTAATTTTAAGACCGAAGAGGTCTGTAGCGGGCGACCAACACAAACCGAGTACCTTTTGCGACTCAGACTCATCGAATTCTTTAACTGATGAAAGACGGTGCGACGGTGGAATAGAATCGAGAACTGATTGTGAATTACTTGTCCATTTAACGAGGTCGAACTGACCAGACTTCATGAGACCTATCATTTGTGAAGCGGTGGAGATCCCTTCATTCTCAGTTGATACAGAATACACAAAATCATCCATAAATAAGCTCGTGTCTACTATCTCCTTAGCCTTAGGAAAGGAATCTCCTTCATCAGTAGCGAGCTGCTTAATAGTTCGCAGCGCGTGAAAGGGGCTCGATGTGAGGCCGAAACAAACACGATTAAATTCGTAAACCTGAAGAGGTTCTTGCGGTGAGAAACGATACAAAATGCGTTGGAACCTACGATCGCATTCGCGAACGCCAATACTTAGAAACATTTGACGAATGTCAGCGGAAAGAGCGATTGAAAACAAACGAAAATTGATTATAATATTGAACAAGTTCCCTTGAAGATTCTGTCCATTATAGAGAAGTTCGTTAAGCGAAATATGTGTGCTAGTTTTAGCACTACCATCTAGTACCACGCGTAATTTGGACGTGACCTTATCCTCCCTAATGACGCCGTGGTGTGGAATAATGTAGGACGGATTATCCCCATTATCCTCTGAAAGTGCGGGTGAAGGTGAAATATATCCCTTTTCTAAATACTCCAATACAACGCCGTCATAGGCCTCCTTTAATTTGGGAGACGCCTGCATTTTCTTTTCTAAACAAAGAAAACGACGTTCGGCAGACTGACGAGAATCACCGAGCGATTGAGGATTACCCTTGAAAGGCAGCGAAACCGTATAACGACCATCTACTTCACGAGAAGTTGTGCGGGTATATATTTCCTCACAGAGTTTATCTTCTGGGCTGAGAATAGGTGGAACATTCACTTCCTCAATTTCCCAGAATTTGCGAACGACAGAATCGAGCGAATCATTTGAACAGCAGTACGAGACTGTGTTAAAGCTATCAAAGCGAGCGGGAGCCGCACCAGTTATAACATAACCTAGTACGGTTTCTAAAGCGAGCGGAGAATCATGCGAAGGCTGACCTGGAACCTTATGAGGCAAGAGGAGATGCGGGAAAATCGAAGCACCGACCAACATGTCGACTTGACCGGGCACAGAGTAAGTATCGTCCGCGAGCGGTAAGTTTATAAAATTCGACATGACTGAAACGTCCACCGAAACAGTAGGTAAGCGCTCGGTAATTTTATCTACTACTAACGACTCAATGTCGTAATGAATGTCACGATTAAAGCGAGAAAAGAATTTAAAATTTACCGAACCCTGAATAATCTTGGTGGAACCTCCTATTCCCTTCACTGAGGAACATACAGGTCTACTATTCACGTTTAAACCTAAACGTTGACAACAATCACGAGTGATAAAATTGCTTTGAGAACCACTATCCAATAAGGCGCGAACACTATGTTCCGTACCACGATAATCAACGACAATAACCCGAGCGGTTGCGAGTAGTACCGTGGTAGGAGGGCGAGCGACGAGTTTATCTGATAACATACTGAGTGTGACGTCATCAGTGCGAGCGGGGAAAGCGACAGGGTACGACTGCGCCGGCGGCGGCGGCGCGGCCGCATCGCTCCCAGCGGTGCGGGCGGCCGCGGCCGATGTGGCGGCGCGGGCGGTGGCGGCGGCGCCGGGGCGCGGGCCGACAGGCGCATGCGACGGCGAAGGCGAAGGCGATACAAGCGAGTTATTTAACACGGGGGGTACATTCCCGGTTGTTACATTATTATTTTCAAAATGAAGCATAGTATGGTGTTTCCTACTACACTTACGACACACAGAATTTGAATTACAAGCAGAGACTCGGTGCCTACTACTTAAACAATTAAGACACAAATTATTAGCCTTAACAAAATTAAAACGTTCACTTGGTGTATAACTATGAAATACGGAGCATTTATATAAATAATCGTGGAGATTATTGCACAAGGAGCACGAAGACGATTGTAAACTGGATGTGGCACCTACGTAAGCGTACGTAGTCGACGACGATGCAGATGTATGCGGCATAGGATTATGTATCGATTTTGATGGGGCATCCATTATACGATTGGAATTTTTCTTCGTAGCTTCATGTTTTGTGGACGAAGAAGTGCGTTGCAATATTTTAATATGATCGCGTACAAACAAAGTTAAATCATCAAACGATGGTATTTCAGAACTACGTTTGTCCAGTTCGAATGAACGTGCGGTTTCTGGGTCTAGTTTCTTAAGCGCAATATACAAAAAAACAAAGTCAGCGAGGTCATTGACCTTAAGGTTTTTCAAAGCAGCGACAGACGAAGAAAATGTATCAAGAAACAATTCTAAGTTAACAGTAGACGCGAATGTACAATTTTTAAGTTCAAATATTTGATCTAAATACGAAGTAGCTACTAGTCGTTTATCTTCGTATTTGGTTTTAAGCAAATCAAAAATCAATGTATAATTTTCGGCGTCAGGCGTAATCCCGGAGCATACGGACCGCGCTCGGCCGGTTAGCTTACCTAATAAGTAGTATAATTTTTCAGATTCCGAAAGTGACGTGTTGTTATGTACTGCATTTTTAAAGCTAGCGAAAAACAAAGGCCAATTTTTTATATCACCATTAAATTCCGGTATTTGGATTGGCGGCAATTTAGGCGACCGCTTAATCGGTTTGACGTCACCTTGCAACGACTTAGCACTTCTTTTAACACGACCTAATAAGTCCTCAAACGACGAAAGGGACTGATAACTTACGACAAAATCAGGATTTAATTTTAATTCAAATGTATTGACTTGATCCAACACACTTTCGAAATCGGTACGCAATTTGTCAACTGTTTCTAATTCACATAAAAATGTTTCATTATGTGCACTATCACTTGAATGATTGCAAATAGATTGCATGCGGGAAAACATCTCGTCTCTTTTAGCATACAGAAGTTTTAGTTCTGTGTTAATTTCAACCTTCTTCGACATTTTAAATTACAAATTAATAAGCGTGTAGGTAGAACAATAAAATGAGCGGCGGAGAACAGAATATGTCCGTGAGTGAATGAGTTGATTGAATAACCAAAGGTAGGTTATCTATAACTATCTACCTATAGCAAACGAAATAAAACTTGCGAGTTATACGCGAGTTACTATGAAATTAATCAATTTAAATGAAAGATACCTAGGCTCGACAACGACGCGAAGTAAACAAAACGAGATACAATTTTTTATTTTACCTATTTACCTATGCGGGGCGAAACGAAAAATATAGGTAAATAAGTTAGCGACAGATTTATTTACTTACACGTTAGCGATATTTAAACTAATTCATATCCGGCTCGAAGGACCATAAATTGTTGGAGCGGGTGATGCGAATTTGGTTATTTGCGAATTTATAAAATTGAAAATTTTGACAAAGAATAAATAATGGCGGGCGACGCATGTGAACGCGCTAGGTAGGTACAAACTTGATTGACGCGACAATACGACAGGAGGAATCGAACTGCCAGGATTTATGAAACAATGCAGTTCAAAATAGGTAGTAGGAAATGCACAATACCTGGATGTGGTCTTGATGACACGTTGACCGTTTCCAATGAGATGCAGGCCAGGTGCTGGATCCAGGCAGCCGTTAGTTTGTTTGAACCCCACAATTTATGTCACACATATATCACACTTAGATGACGATAGTTCAATTATTAATGAGAGTTCTTGCTATATTTAAAGTCCAAAATATCTAATTATTAAATTAATTGCGGAGCGGAGCAATTTACGCCATTGTTTTTCAACTCACACGACGGAAGTGAAGACGTAGACAAATCAATCAAAACGAGAGATGTCCATCCGATGCGGTGTGCGTTGTCTCACTCTTGCATTGGATGAAGTAGGTATGTGCGAGGGTGAGGGAAAGGAATGGGATGATTTTCGCCAATCAAATAGTAAAATGTTTTTAATGTTACAACCAAAAAAAAAGTTTATAATTTCGCGTAACCAGGCGGAATATATTTCTACCAAAATGAACGTCATTGCGCTTCTTTGGGTTAATTGTTCGATGGCCATAGGATACTATATAATGTACAATTATCATCCCGGTCAATCATAAACCATTGAAAACAGAAAAACTGTGGGGTGGAAGCTAGTATAGAAATAAGCATTAATTTGTTTCAGAAAGCAAATGATCCTGATAGTAAAGCAAAAGTCAAAGGCTTAGCAGCTCAAGCGCTTGATAGAGCTGAGGATATAAAGGGAATAAAGAAGCTTAATTCACTATCAATTAGTGAAACTAAGAGGCCCCCAGGTAAGATTCAGAAATTTGAGGTTGGCAACACATCTGCAATAAGGCCTACCTGATGGTAACTTGGTAAGTAAGCGGTTACCGTAGCCTATGGACACTTGCAACACCAAGGGTATAACTCGCATGATGCCGACCCAAAAACCCTCATAAGACCCCAGTTTGTAGTTACTTCATTAATGTTAAACTCTGATGAAAAATCTCTGGTGCTAAATAAATAAATAAATATCCTGGGACATTCCTCACACACGGTCACCTGATCCCAAACTAAGCAGAGCATGTACTATGGAAACCAGATAAAACTGATATAATACATACACTACTTTTTGTTTGTAAATACATACTTAATATACAAAATTACACCCAGACTTAGGACATACAGACATGTTCATGCACACAAATGCATGTACTGTGTGGGAATCGAACCCACGACTCGCGGTGCGATAGGTGGAATGTTGACCAGAGACTTAACCAACCGCGCCAGCCGGCGCGTCAATAAATACATAGTAATAAAGGTAGCAAAAAGCGTATGGCCTGTCCTATGCTAAATGGTTACTATATCCTATAGAAACTTTAAAGACCAGGGGAAACACCCACTTTGATGACCCTAAAATTCTCTTCACACCCTGCTTGAAGAATCCTATGCAGTACTCCCTTAGGAAAACCATGGTGGGGAGGTTGTTCCATAACTTAATCCAAGGTATCAAACCCACAATGCGAAACCATTTTGGTTTCGCTCCACGTTACAATGTACGTGGATTGACTCTCCATCAATTTAGTTGGTATTAAGTCAAACAATTCCTCAGAACATCCTTACATATATTTTGTATGTAGGTACTACACAAGTCAATGAAAATGTTATACGGGGCGGATACGATAATACGACATTAAATGAAACCACTTATTTGTACTCATAAATACGATCAAATTTTACTATGGGACAAACTTCAAAATCGAAAAAAAATATTACAGCTTTTCATACAAAAGGTACATATCACATCGGCATAAATGTATGAAAAGCTGTAAAAAAAAGCGATTTCGAAGTTAGTCGCATAGTAGAAGTTGATCGTATTTATGAGTACTTTACGTGGTTTCATTTAATGTCGTATTGTCGTATCCACCCCGAATAATTTACTTCTCATACAATAATCTGAAATTCTTCCCTATAGCAGTTTCACCGGCCAAAGTACAATTACAAAGAGAACAGAGCGTACAGCTCAAAGTGAGCGGAAAACATACCTACACGCAAGAAGAGAAGGACGTCCTCAGAGAGACCTCAAATATAAACAACAATTGTTTTCTACCGTTTATGGACGTAGATTTATCTGAAAAATTCCAATATGCTATACCTTTTGAAGACAGAGCTAGCCAGCTTAAGTTGTCTTCTAAACAGGCGAAGGAGTTTGATAGCTGGATTCGACCACACGAAATATGCAGTGATCCAAAGTTGATAGTGGGAGATCATATTGATTGCTTCAGTATTAAACAGACTGTGAGTTATATTTTACTAGCTGTCCCCTGCGGTTTCGCCCGCGTTCCCGGTATCAAAATGCCTATGTCCTTACCATACCATAGGCTATCTGCATGCCAAATTTCATGATGATTCGTTGGGTAGTTGAGGCGTGAAGGCGTAACAAACAAACAAACTCACGCATTTATAATATTAGTTAGGATTGTTAAAGATAATTAACAAATAGCAAGTAAATTAATGAGTAGTTTTGTTGGTTGTAAAATCGATCCTAATAATATTGTATTTTTTTTTTTAGTCGGTAAATAAGCGGCCCGCCTTATGGTAAGCGGTTACCATAGCCATATGGATGCTTGCAACATACGAGGCATCACTAACGCGTTACCGACCTTTCCCCTCTCCCCAATGAGCTCTGGCGACCTTACTCAGGCGCAGGAACACAACATAAAGTTATTTGGCTGTAGTATTCTGTAAGGTGGAGGTACTTCCCCAGTCGAGCTGCTCTTTGAGCGATAAACGCTATGCTCTACCTCTCTTACCATCACTGTATATTTTTACAAGCTTTTATTTAACTTGCAATGTGTATTTGTTCGGGTGGATTTTGAAATTTTTAACAAAAACTTATTTATATTTCTTTTGCCTTTTTCTGTTGTCTTGTACCCCTATGCATATAGGTTTATTTCAGAAACTACTTCTGAAAGAGTTTTAAATTTAACCTATAAGAGGGGAAAAGAGGGGATCACGGGTGAAACCACGGGCGGAAAGTTAGTTTTTTTTTTTACACAGACATAGATAGTTTTATCATATTATGATAAAACTGTCATCAAAACATCAAAGAATATACTCCCCAGATAGTGTCGGACTGTTCGTTCGTTGCATCGCTCGCTGTCAGCGCCCTCTACGAGAGACGGTTCAACAAGAAGATCATCACCAACATTATATTCCCTAAGAATAAGAATAAACAGCCTGTGTACAACCCGTTTGGAAAATACATGGTGAAGTTGCATCTTAATGGCGTGAGGAGAAAGGTTAGTTTTGCATGTTTTGCGTTTGCATATAGGAAGTAAAAGTCGCAGAGTATAGAAATTATTGATGAGGTCTTTAATTTGCTGGAAACGCAGGGAGAATATCCACACATGGCTTTCAAAATTCAAAATCATTTATTCAAATAGACCTTCGCAGGCACTTATGAAAAGTCTGACTCTAATACTCTAATACCGGTTCGGAAGGTTGCATTTGCAGAGAAGAGCCGGCAATAAACTCAGCAATTACTCTGATCTCTTTTCAAAACAAGCTTAGATTCTTTACATAATATTTACATTCTAATCGCACTGACAACAATTGCGTGCCCCGGCGCGGCGGCAAAATTACAAAATAGACTGAATAAATATTTAATAAGTAAATAAATGGCAAACTTAAGCAGACCAGCCCCCACGAGCAGCACCCGTTCACCAGCACCTTTGCTGCATCGTTCCTTTGCGAACAGCAAAGCATTTAAAATCACTTCCTGTGTTTGTGTTTTCTGATACCTGTAACCTCTTCAAGGCCAGAGTGAAAAGGCATTTTCTAGGTAAGCGTGCTACATCCTCAGCTTCCATCCTGTTGGGGTCTAGGAGTCTAGGACCCAATCTTCGCTAGGTGCTCTTGTCCTTAACATACAGAGGTGGCTTTGCCAGGTCGAGTATTAAAAATGTGATGGTCGATTAACTTTCAGGTGATAATCGACGACCGTCTTCCGTACAGTAAATATGGCCGCCTATTGTGCTCGTATTCGAGCAATAAGAATGAGTTCTGGGTGTCGATGCTCGAGAAGGCGTATATGAAGGTGATGGGTGGATACGACTTCCCTGGTTCGAATAGTGTGAGTTTTTTTTACACCCTATTGTATTTTATTTGTAAACTTATCTTTGTTAAAAAGAACAGTTTTTATTGTTATGTTTTTTTTTGGCTTATTTAATGACAGTGAAGAGTTTGGGAGTATATTATATATATATAGTAGTTCGCGGAACAAAAATGAACTAAACTCTTTTAATATACATAACAGTTAGTATCAGCCCTAGGTAATACGTTAGTGATAATATTTATCGAATTTTTGTCTTAATTAGATACACCATGAACTAATAAAATCGATAATTAATTAATATTAGAGGTAACTTTGTGATTTTTTCTATTGAGGAATTTTAATTCCATTATATTTTAGCTCTGACAACCCGATGACTGAAATGATTTTTTAATTTAAATATTATTTACTTTGGTAAATTTCAATTCTAAACTATGCTATGCTTCGATTTGTACCTCCTATTTATGTTATTAAATATCGTCAATATGTGCAGAACATAGACCTGCACGCGCTAACCGGCTGGATCCCGGAACGGTGCGCGATCCGGTTGGGCGAGGCGGACTTCAACGCCGACTCCCTGTACGAGAAGCTGCGTACGCGCATCTCGCGCGGCGAGGTGCTGGTCACGGTGGCCACGGGCCCGCTCTCCGAGGGGGAGGGGGAGCGCACCGGGCTGGTGCCCACACACGCGTACGCAGTGCTCGATGTCACACTCGCCAATGTCAGTCATTCACCACTCACCACTCACCACTATCTATGATATATAATATGTAGGGGCGTAAACCCTACATTGTGGTGATATGAATTCAGTATGGGCTGTTGGCCTCACACTGATGATGTTGTGCTACATGATGATGGTGATGGGAGGCGGCTCCCGGGAGTGATAAATAAAACCACCTCGTGCGAGTGCTGTAGCGACACTAATTTATTTATTGCTTTGATATAATAGTTTCACCATTCGGTACAAAAATGCAAGCTTGGCAGTTTGCGGCATACATAAATTATCCGTGCCGTCCGTGCCCGTACAATAGTCAACATTATTGTTATAAATAATAAATAAATAAATATCCTGGGACCAAAGAATTTAAAACATCCAGAAGGATAGTCGCCTCTATGGCAACATGAAATAAACAAGCCAGAATTGACAGTATTTGACAGCCGTGCGCAGTACGAACTGAGAGCGATTTGCTCAGGGAGCCCCTCAAGCGGAGTGAAATTAAATGTCATGCGGATGTGAGTAAGGCGGATTATCCATCTGGGTAGAGGCACGATGCCCTATGAAAATCTTTGCCTGGGACATTCCTCACACACGGTCATCTGATCCCAAACTAAGCAGAGCTTGTACTATGGAAACCAGATAACTGATATAATACATATACTACTTTTTGTTTGTAAATACATACTTATATATGTATAATTAAGTAATTACACCCAGACTCAGGACATACAGACATGTTCATGCACACAAATGCATGTCCTGTGCGGGAATCGAACCCACGACCTGCGGCGCAATAGGTGGAATCTTTACCAGAGTCTTAACCAACTGCGCCAACTGGCCCGTCACATTATTGTTATCACAATAATCATTATTATCATTATCACTTTCACTTTCATCATTATTTACCACCACAACTCTCGCCATCGATGGAAAGTCCATCCTCACACATTGAAACCAGAATCCAGTTTCGAACTGTGCGGGTTCAAAGGAGTTTTCTCCTGCGGACGCTCGAATGAGCTCCCTGCCGTGGTTGCCCAATGGAGTACTAAAAGGGAGTTTGAAGGGATTTCTTCGGGGCCGGCAACGCGCGACCTAGCAAGAGGTTACGGTAACTGCTTACCATCAGGCGGGCCGTATGCTTGTTTGCCACCGGCTTGGTTAAAAAATAATAACCACCATAATCATTATTATTATGATAATCATCAACATTATTATTATCACCATAATCATTATTCTCATAATTATCATTATTATGATCATCATATTTATTATTATTATATAATCACCATCATAGTTATCATTATTATTATCAACATTATCTTCATCATCATCATAATCGTCGTTACTATTCTCATAAGATTCGCAGTAATGTTGCTCGAAAGGAAAAGCTACTGACGATATTAAACTTTATGATTACAAGAGCTCAAAAATCTGCCATCTTGATTCGTTTTTTTTTTCATCGGTAAAATATAATGTTTAGGAAAGAATAATGAATTTCCTATATTCAAAAGTTACATCTTCATTATCTGTCAAGTTATAAAATTTATATTTTTACCTTGGCGCTCGCGCTACCCATATACCAAACGCGCAGATAGCCCGACGATAATTCCTTTCTAGTCTTTCGCGCGTGCAATCTAACTGTATTAGAGTCAGACATTTCATAAGTGCCTGCGAAGGTCTATTTGATTTTGGATTAACTAAAACGTGTCCGGTAGGGTGTAAAACTGGTGAAACTAAAGAACCCGTGGTCCCACCTGCGCTGGCGCGGCAACTACTCGGAGCTGGACACGGCGCACTGGACGCACTCCCTGCGCGATCTCCTCAACTACGACCCTGATAGCGCCGCACAGTACGACAACGGCGTCTTTTGGATCGACTACGCGAGTATACTCAAGTTCTTCGACGTCTTCTATCTCAATTGGAATCCGGAGATGTTTCAGTTCACTTATTGTATACATCAGTAAGTGTTGTATTGTTTTTTTTCATCGAGGGTTCAGTAGATAATAAGTAATAATAATAAGTAGGTGTATCTAAGCTTAAGGTAAAGTTAAGCTACGTCTGTCGTGGTCGGTACTTCAATGGGTGATCGCCTAGTGGTATTTCAAATCGAGCGTTTCCGTGCTTCGGAAGGCACGTAAAGCCGTTGGTCCCGGTTATCACTTGTGATAGTCGTTAAGCTAGTTAGATGCCTCCTAAGCGGGCTGAAAAATTCCAACAGTAGCCTACCTCCACCGATCCGCAGTGGGCACGCGTGGTGGAGTATCTGCCCATTCCCTTTCACCCTCATTTGTGAAAGGAGGCCTGTGCTCAGCAGTGGGATATTATAGGCTGATGATGATGATCATGAAGAGCAAAATAATTTATGGATTTTTTATTATTATTGGAGTGTGAAAAGGGCTCAAAAAGGTTGGGACGGGGCTGACTATAGAGCCTGATGATGAAAAAGTTGATAAATAAAATAATTATGGAGTTGGTAGAAAAGTGCGATACTTCAATATCTATGATGCTATCTATTTCTACAGACAAAAAAGTAGCGATCCGCCGCAGGGTCTGATTCTTGCGTCTTAAAAATTGATTTCGCATTCGACATATGTCGAAAAACGTGTGAGGTTATCTTAAAAATTCTGTACATTTTGACAGCAGTAAGCCAAATGTATAATGCGATAACACGAAGACACAAGAATCGGACCACATGTCTAATATCTATAGATGACCGCTTACAGTAGTACCCAACTAATAAGGCGCGTCGTGAATCTTCGTCGCACAGAAAACAAATTATAGCCCGAAGATTAACGAAAGAATGCTTAAAACTTACAATCAACCTTAGATTACTACTATAAGGTTCATAATACAGTGCAGCTGTTAGTTCCGTCTCACTCGTAAGTGCCACCCCTCCGCACACATGGCGGCAGCTGCCGACCAATAGCATTTCCCGCGCTTTGAAAATGTATCTTCTGCGCAGGTACATCGGTAAGCCATATTAGTTGGGTACTACTGTACATCTGTCTACTTTTCGGCCATAAGAATGTTTTTTTGTTTTAGAAAATGGGACGCAGGCAATGGCCCAGCCAAAGATGCATATAACGTTGGTGAAAACCCACAATTTTCTCTCCACGTACAAGGCAAGGGCGCCGTGTGGTTGTTACTGACAAGACATATCACCGAGATCGAAGACTTTAGAGACAATAAAGAGTATATAACATTGCTCGTGTATAAGAATGGGAAGAGGGTTTATTATCCATGTAAGTATTTGTTTTTTTATTTCATGATTATCGACCTTATTTTGCGGGTGATAAGGTTGAAAATATAAGTGATTAATCAATATACAATATTTTTTAAATCTATTATTATTATGATTGCTCTTTATTACTCGTAATTACTCTTGCAAAAATTACATAAAAAAATGAGTTTATTTAATTCTAGAATCTCACCAGACTAAAATGAGAAGTCAAATAAGAGTTGTGTGTGTAGCTTTTTATCTCGCTTACTCGTACACAGCTATCCCTTATGCACATCAGCATGTCTAATGTATATTATGGCAGAAGAATAACATTTTATTAGTTGTAAATACTATTCCTGTAATATTAAGTAATCTTACTCCTTTAACGTTTGCCAGACGACCCTGAACCTTACATAGACGGAATAAGGATCAACAGTCCGCATTACCTATGCAAAATCATCGTCGGCGATGGGAGTTGCGATAGATATACTCTAGTAGTGTCACAATATGAGAAATCTAGAACAATATTGTATACGCTAAGGGCTTATGCTACCTGCCCCTTCTCTCTTGGAAAACTGGAGTCATATCCTTATAAGAGGACTGTAAGTATATTCAAATGTTATTAATTTTAAGAGAGGTAGAGCATAGCGTTTATTCGCTCAAAGAGCAGCTCGACTGGGGAAGTACCTCCACCTTACAGAATACCGCAGCCAAATAACTTTATGTTGTGTAAAGTTGTGTTCCTGCGCGTGAGTAAGTTTGCCAGAGCTCATAGGGGAGGGGGGATAGGTCGATAACGCGTGAGCGATGCTTCGTGTGTTGCAAGCGTCTATATGGCTACGGTAACCGCTTACCACCAGGCGGGCCGTATGCTTGTTTATCGACTAAGTTGTATAAAAAAAAGTAAACTTTTTTTAGTCAGGCTGACAGTTATATACATGTTATAACTAACTTCTATGACTTAATTATTCATTAGACTTTCATAAAAAAATAAAAATATTTAAATTCAACCAGTCCAAATTTTAAGAACTCTACGCGTAGCAAGTCTGAGTGACAACAGTGCACGGGAGTCTTACAACTTTTACTATGGGACCAATAGTAAAATCTCATGTTTTTTTAACTTTTCTTTTAAAATGTCAACCTTGCTCGATCGATGTATGAAAAGTAAAAAAAAAATTGAGAATTCAGTGTTGGTCCCTTAGTAAAAGTTGTTCAGCATGACTAATCTAAGGCTGCATTCCGAATTAACGGTATAATCGCTGTAATCGATTTGAGCGTGCTTAAACCCGTACCGAATTGAATAATGACAGATAACGATGTCCCGTGAAACGTCATGATATCCGCCATATTGCGCTCACACCGACCATGCCCTAAACTGATAATACCGTGAGCGCTGTCAAAAGTGACGGTTAATTATTGTGTTTTCGGTAGAAAGTCTAATAAGATTCTTTGTTTTCTATTTGGCAAAGATACTTTTTATGATTTTATGAGATGAAAATAATAAAGAACGCGAATATTCCTTTTTGCGAGTCAAATTAAAAAAGATATAAGGAGTCCTAGTGCATTGTTAAATCAGATTTTAATTAAATTCGAAAATGTTTTGTTTTGAATACTGTAAGCGCGATAACCGGCGTTCCGAATTGTTGACAGTTCTCAGCTGTCATTATCGTGATATCTAACTCGGTACGCAAATTTTTGCTGTGAGCAGAGCAGCTGTGAGAGAAAATTTCGGAATGTAGCCTAACATAGGTTTCGGGTAGAGTAGTGTAGGGTAAGGTAGCACCACGCGAATGAAGTCGCGCCGGGCAGCTAGTACAAATATAATAAAGTGGAAAAAAAAAATGTTTGCTTAAACCGGCTAATATCGGGAACTACCAGTCGGATTCGGAAAATTCTTTCACTAATACGTAGCTAAATTATCCCCGAGTATACAGACAGCCAATAACTTTAATAATATTAAACCTTACCCAATTGTGTGAGGCAGCTCAAAGGTGAATGGTCAGGTCGCACGGCGGGCGGGTGCGAGAACCACCGCACCACGTACCCCAACAACCCCAAGTTCGTCGTTACCGTGCCCGAGGCGCGCGGGCCGCACCACGTGGTGGTGGAGCTGAAGGGGCCCAAGCAGTACCAGCTCGGCATGGACGCGAGGGTCGACAGCTTGGATGATGAAACTGTCACGGCGCCATTCTTTAAGGAGAGCTCCGGCCCTTTTAGGTAAAGATTTTTTGGTGAATTTGTACCTACTAATTGTCCTTACTCATAAAGTTTTATGAGTAACGGGGTGTATGTTAAATTTACATTGCCACGGTATGGAATGGAAGCAATGAAATTGTGTATAGCATAATGAACTTTATGTCAACTGTATAACATACAAATTAATACACAGCATACATTCTCGAGATTTCGCGAGGATTCCCCGGAACACGCGCGACCCCTTTTTTGGCTTGTATTTAGTTTGTATGTTATATAATTGTCATAAAGATCAATATGCTGTGTACAATTTCATACGCCTTAAGCGTATTTTATTTAGTTTTGTGATGAAGACCTTTTGGACGAGTTTAGAAACCCAGAGAGTATTGGTGACATTATATTTGAAATAAGAAGTTATTGAACTACAAAATAAACAATTCATTATCCTATATCTATAGTCCTAAAAACTTATCAGGCCTGGTAGTCAAAAGAGGAACTAGAGACGCATTTTTTTTGAATACCACTAAGGTGGCAAACAAGCATACGGCCCGCCTCATGGTAAGCGGTTACCGTAGCCTATGGACGCTTGCAACACCAGGGGTATAACTCGCGCGTTGCCAACCCAAAAAAAATTGAAATTTCAATCACCATTGGTCAAAGAGAATATAAACACTACGTTTATTGGTTGTTTGCTCCACCAAATGCGATAACATTGAGTCTCACCGAGCCAGATAAGTTTGTGGGACTATAACACACTATACTCAGCGCACCAGTTGCTACTGTAGCGCCACCAATTTATCCCCTTTTGAGGGACACTTTTGGAGATGGTTCTCCTTAACTCTACCTTCCATAGTGCCATACTTAAACCAAAAGGTAAATTATGAATTTAAGTAACCTATTACCTCTCTACCACACAGGCCAGGCTTCGTAGTCCTCGAGCTACCGAACCTCCCGGCAGGTCGATATATAATAACCGTGTCGACTTTCAACCCAGGACAGGAAGGTCCCTTCATAATAGAACTGAAGTCAACGTGCCAGCTAACATGTGAGGCGCGGAACTAGAGAGCGATTGGAAGGAGAATGGAACATGACTGTCTTTCCAAGTGATACAAAGGCTGTATAGAAGGTGTAGAGGATATATTGTGTTAATCGAAAATAAACCTTATGTCATTGGATCAGGTTCCAAATTAAATTATTTCAATCTCGACTCAAAACTTGAAGATTTGAATGACGCTCCGTTTTTATTCTAGTTTGACTAAATTTTCGCTTAGTCGTAGAATACTAGAAAAAAAAGCAAACAATTATAGCTGACCGAAATTGAAACGAAGGTATCATGAATTGTATAGATGTGTTTTTGTTTAGAAATTAACGTTTAAACAGGTATTAGGTATATAGGCACAATATCATGAGAAATATTATTCTATTTTTGAATCTCTGGAAGAACAAATCAGTAAAAAAAACATTTTTTTTATTAGTTAACTATAAGAAGACCTAAATGATATAAAATAAAAAGTTTATAGAATGTTTCAAACTTATATTGAAATCGTTAGGTAAATCACAATTTAAATAGGAATGAATTTTATCTTTAATTATGAATGCTTTCTTACCAATTACCTCTTAGAGCTTATAAATAATCTTGTTATGTTAATTTTTAAGTTGACAATAAAATAAATGTCTTGTGTAGGTTATGCTTGTTATGATTTCGCGGTATTTTTGACAATAAAAATAAGTGGTGAATTAGATCTGTGCCTTTATGATAGGGATGTGTTAAGGCCCGCGTACATGTAGCTATTTTTTTTATATAAATCAATGTGTTGTATAAAATGTATATAGATTATTTTTAATTTAATTCCGGGTCTCTAAATATATTTAAATGCCTCAAATTATTCTTTAAGCGTCATAAATCAATTTGTAACATCATTCCAACTTCACTAAAATGTCTATTTTCTAAAACAAATATCTTATTTGATTAAAATTCTTGCAAAGTATTTTGTAAATTTTTATAATGTAAAAGTATATCGAGAGAATCGAATTTCGAATATCAGTGAAAATAAATCTTGTACATACCATACCAATTTTGTTATCTCATCTTTAAAATTCAAATAAAATGTATAAAATCATTAAAAGTGTACGTGAGGAACATAATGTTAGCTCATACATATACAAACATTATATCAACTGTTGACCGTTATTGTACAAACAAAACTAGTTCGGAATATTAAATTTGTGGCACGAAACTAAGCGGAGTTTGAAACTGAAGTATAGACTCCAATAAGCGAAATGCAAAAACTTTTAGTTCCCTTGTGTGCGGTTTAACCATTGCTAATTGCGTTGATGCTAATTTATGCAAGTTTTTATGCAATGCTGTGTCGTGTGCGCCGGCCTTTACAGTAGTTTTACATAATCCTAGGACGATGTAGTGTCCGGAGATAACGTTTTCACAAAAACTTGAATTTAGGATACAACGTTGGTGTTTTTGTTGTTGAATTACCACAATGATTATATATTTTTTTTTCCACTGGAAAATTAAGCCACTCTTATCTACTTGAAATTGAATTGGATAGAAAAAGAAAACCCTGAAACTACTTATGAAAGTTATGGATCACGTTTTTATTTGATAACTAAGTCTGATGATTTGAGTAATTATTCTGATGATTTCGTCGATTAGTGAACCTCATGAAACATAAATATGACAAATAAAAACAGATTGTTTGCAGACGAAATAACAAATATTTAAATTAATTTTGTGGAGGTATTGTTTCCTAAAGACACGATATTGTTCTAGCCTATGCTTCTAGCTTTATTTAAGTTTGATTTGATAGCTTCGGTCGCTCGTGTATGTTGCGAGCTTCACATGTATTTACCTTATGCACCCTGCTGTGATATGCTTTAGTTGTAAGATGTTTAATTTAATCACAGTGTTTTGTATGATATGAAGTTTTAGTCTCAGTTTTTTTTAATAAATGGAAATAATATATTTTGATGAAAATGTGTTTAATTTTCTTTATTGGACGCCTCCTGATTATTTTTAACTGATACATATATTTTTACCTACTTCAAAATTCAATTCAAAAATCATTTATTCAAATAGACCTTCGCAGGCACTTATGAAAAGTCTGACTCTAATACCGGTTCGGAAGGTTGCATTTGCTGAGAAGAGCCGGCAATAAACTCAGCAATTACTCTTTTCAAAACAAGCTTAGATTCATCACATAATATTTACATTCTAATCGCACTGAAAACAATTGCGTGCCCCGGCGCGGCGGCAAAATTACAAAGAAGACTGAATAAATATTTAATAAGTAAATAAATAGCAAACTTAAGCAGACCAGCCCCCACAAGCAGCACCTGTTCACAAGTATGACGCGTGTGGCAGCCATCGCCCTCCTCGCCATATTGGAGGGAAGTGAGCGACCCGTCACACGACGCCGCCGCAAGCAAAGGCCTTAAAGTGAGCATGACTTACTTAAGTCTGCCTTACTAACAATTATACGGCCGGCCTGATGGTAAGCGGTGACCGTAGTCTGGACGCTTATCTATCTCAAGAAGTTCGTTTACCTATGAACTAGTCCCCCGCGGTTTACCCGCGTTCACGGGATTAAAAGTAGCCTATGTCCTTCTCCATACCATAGACTATCTGCATGCCAAGTTTCAACAAAGACAAGGAAAATACTAGATTATTTATTACCATCCTCACACATTGAAACCAGAATTGTTTCGAACTGTGCGGGCTCAACGGAGCTTCCTTCCGCGAACGCTCGGACTGTGGAATGAGCTCCCCGCCGTGATTTTTCCAATGGAGTACAGCATGGGGTTCTTCAAAAAGGGTTTGAAGAGATTTCTGCAGGTTCGGCAACGCGCGAGTGATACCCCTGGTGTTGCAAGTGTCCATAGGCTACGGTAACCGCTTACCATCAGGCGGGCCGTATGCTTGTTTGCCACCTTAGTGGTATAAATTATTATCCGTATAATAGAGATCATATCCCGTATTGTTGGATTTCACAAGCCAGCCTTCAAGCCATCCTAGTTTCTTAGGTCTTCAGAATACAGTACCAGCGAACGACCGCTCTTCTCGGGTCGCTCTATCGCTGTAGTATTTGCGCGAAGTAGTACCTAAGAGTAAGAGTATTTTACCGAATGCACGTAGGTAAATGACAAGAAACAAAATGACAGTAGTAACGTTAGGTTATACTCGTATTTATCTCTATGCGGTAGTTTGTCCACAGCATATTATTATCCTTTCAAAGTCTTTATTATTTTACTAGCTGTCCCCCGTGGTTTCACCGCTCCCGGGATGAAAGTTTCTCCATACCATAGACTATAGACTACCTGCATGCCAAATTTCATGATGATCCGTTGAGTAGTTGAGGCGTTAAGGTGTAACAAACAAACTCACTTTCGCATTTATAATATTAGCATAGAGTAAATAATATACTAAAATATTAGTTAGGATTTAGGAAGCCATTACAGGTATCATTCGGAGATGGGTTTTGCGAGTGCTATTGAAATGTATTCGTGATGTGATATCGAGACACCGCCATGCCTCCAAATGGAAAAACAAATAGGTCCTCCCTAGATGGCACGTGAACACAAACGATTTTCAACCGTATGCGGTTGGGATACAGCGTAATGCTAAAACAGGAATTCTCATTACATACTTCTATATGTTATAGGCTGGTGTTAGTGATGAGGGGTGGCGATTTTTCTAATAATATGGCAGTAGATTAGATTGAAGGAGTGGAATAAAAATATTTAGGTACATATACCACCTAGGTTTCATAGTAGCTATCAATGTTCTTTGAAAACCAGTTGAGAGCCCTGTGCTTACCAAAATTGTTCGTGTAAGGGTGGAGAAGCCAAACCTTTTTCGTCAAAAAAAGGTCTTCGCAATTTTAACCTTAATCACCTACAAAGTAAATACCTACTAATCAGACATATACTTTATTAATTCACTAAAGAAACAAAACTAAAAATTCTACAAAATGTGTTTAATTAGAGTCAAATAATGTCCGTACTGCTTTGAAATAAAATTCAAAATCGTTTATTCAAATAGACGGCGGCAAAACTACAAAATAGGCTGAATCTATATTTAAAAAGTAAATAGCAAACATAAGCAGACCAGCCCCCACAAGCAGCACCTGGGAACTACTTACTTACAGTTTTATTATGCAAAACGAAAATCGCCGCCGCTTATCACTCATACCAAATCCAAAGTAAATGCTTTATAAGGGTACGCTTCAAAATTTAATTTGGTTCCGTATGTATGCGATCTCTCATTGTTTTTGTGGGGCCTAATTTCGACATACGCAATGTCTCAAGGATGCCTCCTAGGAGCGGAAACGTCAACGCCATCGGCTATTTACTTATTTATACCTATCTGTGGCGGCTTATAAAGGCACTTTGTAGGTACTGTGAGATGGGATCCCTAAGTAAGTGAAGGCTTTGTGTTGAAAAATAAATTAAATTAAACTTTTGGGTACTCAGAAAAGGTTCTACTCTCTTGGCTTAGATTAAGATTAAAAAGGGGAAGATTCAGGATCGAGTCTCTATAATAATCCTAACTATTATTATTTTATTTTTATTTTAATATTATAAATGCGAATGTGAGTTTGTTTGTTACGCCTTCACGCCTCAAATACTTACTCAACGGATTATCATGAAATTTGGCATGCATATAGCCTTTGGTATGGAGACACAGTAAAACTATGTCTAGCTGACAAGTTGTACTACATCAGTAGCTGTAGTCTTGTGAGCAAGTGCGATTTGCAAATTAATTGTGGGGTACTTTAAATGCCTAATTGGACTTTTTGGCGGGAGCTTGCAGAGTGACGTAGCGTTTTCATTTTTAATTTCCTAAATTTGTGTATTTTGAGTTTTATTATTATACCCAATAAAGATGATCTATGTGCACCAGTGAAGTGAAATGAAATGAATTATGTGTATCGTGACTTTTCAAGTTGTCTCAAAAAGTCCGTGAAGAGTTTTAGTACAATGACCACCATTGTAGTAAACCATGACTTTTATGGACGGTGACTGACTGAGGACATACGTAGTATCCCCTGTAGTGATCTGTGCTGAGGACTACAATGTGGAGTGATTTATTGTGACTGGAATCTATAATATAACTCGACACTGGCAGACATGAGCCTTAATTTGGGCTTGGTTGCCAAACTTAAAAATAATAAGAAGAAATGCCTAATTATATCCATTAAATGCTGTCCTGTTAATTTTACCTCAGAGTATATAAATACTACGTACAAATTTTACTATTGCCACGGCGCTTCGTGCTTCGGAGGTGCGTTTTCAAATTTCCAGGTATGCGCGTTTTCGTACAAATTCAAAAAAGTACCTACTTACATGGTTTTATCTTAACTATAATATAATAAAGCGGAAAAGTTTTTTTGTTTGTTTAAACGGGTTAATCACTGGAACTACCAGTCGGATTTGAAAAATTCTTTCACTAATAGGAAGCTACATTATCCCCGAGTATTATAGGCTACTTTTTATCACGGGAACGCGGGCGAAACCGCGCGAGACAGCTAGTTTAACATAAAATTTAGAATTCCCTTTATCTTATAGGTACTCATTACTATTACTAAATTAGCGCCTTTCGGTTATCCTAAAAGAGTCGAAGTAGAATATTTTTCCACATCGGTTTGAATTTACTGTGAATTTTTTCTCATTTCTCCCGTCTGCCAAAATCCCTGATACATCATCATAACCAACCAAAGTATAAGTGAAAACGAAGTTTCAAGTAAAACTTTTGCAACTAGTCTTATTTGTACAAAAGCCAGACTTTACCAAATCTTTCTTATTCCAGTTATCTTTAGAGATATCTATAAGTTTCGGTTTACCTACACTACGTACCAAACTAGCTCTGGTTTTATTCTATTGAAATATTTCCTGTTTATTGAGTGATTGATGATTCATCATCATCATAATTAGCCTATAATGTCCCACTGCTGAGTACAGAACTCCTTTCACAAATCAGGGTGTAGGGGAATGGGCAGATACCCCACCACGCGTGCCCACTGCGGATTGGTGGAGGTAGGCTAGTGGTCAACCTACTGTTGAACTTTTCAAGCCGCCTAGGAGGCCTCCAACTAGCCACAATTAAGTGATAACCGGGACCAACGGCTGTGCGTGCCTTCCGAAGCATGGAAACGCTCGATTTGAAATACCACATTACCCCACTTTAGGGACATTTATACAATAGTTACGCGATCATAATTTTAAAGATAATAACTACACACAATTCCGCCATGGCCGCTGAAGAAATATAGTGTAAACCAAGGCGTAAAGAAAATTGTCTACTAAGCGAATCAAATCGAATAAACATGAAAGTTTTTTTTATTAGATGTACTTATTAAATATTGGCGGAACTTTGAAGCGAGTTCATTTGCCGCCCCGACCCTGGACGACCGTCTCGGAACACAGTCACTGATCAAATATTAAATAGTGCAAGTCTGAGGCACTATTCGGCCACTGTAACTGGGAACTACGATTTATCTTCATATACCTAGTGCTAGATAAAAGTCACAAGTATAAATCTCAGCGGTGAATTTATGGATTTCGCTAGGTAAGAATACGATAGCGGAAGATTCTGGCTAGATATTCTAGGTTTTATTATAGTTGACATGTTGAGTTTACGATGTGATTTTATAGATTACTACCAGAGGACTAAGCTTATTTGAAAATTTTATTAATTTAAAACTTACCTCTTGCGGTAATTTTATGACAAGTAGGGCATGTCGAGTTCTCCCGTTCAAGGGCGTCGGCTTTTAGACAGCCCCGTGGGTGCTCAGCTCATGTCCATTTGATGACTCGTAGGAACAGCTGATGCATTTTATAAATGTAGGAAAGATCATCATCATCATCATCATCAGCCTATAATGTCCCACTGCTGAGCACAGGCCTCCTTTCACAAATCAGGGTGAAAGGGAATGGGCAGATACTCCACCACGCGTGCCCACTGCGGATCGGTGGAGGTAGGCTGGTGGCCAACCTACTGTTGGAATTTTTCAAGCCGCCTAGGAGGCATCCAACTAGCTTAACGACTATCACAATTAAGTGATAACCGGGACCAACGGCTTTACGTGCCTTCCGAAGCACGGAAACGCTCGATTTGAAATACCACTAGACGGTCACCCATCCAGGTACCGACCACGACAGACGTAGCTTAACTTTGCCGATCGATTAAGAACGGCTAATTATGCTACACCACGAGCGCTTCTTCTTTTTTTCTACGATTACTGTTTTTTTAAATTAATTTATTATCGAACCGCGTTTTCTTTTCGAAGTCAGTCAGCACTCAGTTTTGCGTGATACGTAAGTAGTACTTAAACTATAGAAGAAGTTGTAGAGATATTGCTCAAAACCGATTAGTGATTTTTAATGGCTATGGTCATAGATTTCTGCACCCACTATTTGGCTTTCATGGGTGCTGGAGCCGTAATGAGCCATGATATTAGTGGAATAAAAACAATTAAAATAATTGAACTGTAAGGAGTTAAGATTCTATATATTATTATGTATAAATTTGCCACCAAGTCACGTTTTGAACATCTATTTAATTAATATTAATTAAAACTCCTTCAAGTTCTAAGCATCAGTAGCCGCACGTTACATCTCGACTAAAGTTGTACAAAATTAACGACACACAGCTTTGCGGTGCCCGTCTTGTAGCACAGAGCAAATTTACTCTTACACACACCATTGTGTTCTGTTTGCCTCTGAATTACCTACTTCAAATTAAATTGCTACTTGAATACAGCATTGTGTATTCAAAGACTAGATTCTAGACTAACTACGAGTTTCTGAAAGCCAAATCAAAGTTAATGTTTTGTTGGAAGTATATCTGTCATTGTTAATGACGTCTGAAATGTAAAATACAACAGTTTTTAATTTTGATTAACTTTGATTTGGCTTTCAGACACTTGGGAGTAGTGACTTAGGTACAGGCTATAGTGCCACAAGCTTAGTGCGCGAGTTCAGGAAAAGTGCGTTGCGGATGCCTTGTTGGAAGAGCCCGAGGTAAGACACCCATCTATCTTCTGCTTCTGCTTAGGTACCCCATATATGCTACGTCAAATTTCCCTGATATATAACTTTTTTGTAATGTTGGTGAGAGAGAGTGGCTAGCAGAATGGAAATAGTTCGTTAAAAGTATCCTCCGCTAAAAGTAAAAATGATAAATTGACATAGAATATTCAATTCCTTATCACATTTTATGTACGGAACCCTAAGAGGGTCGACGTGGAAGGACGATCTGTCCTATATTAGAGAGAAAACATTACGGGCCGTCCGAACTTTATTGCTTTTGTTAACAACCCTGATCAAATCACATTCAGATTCACGTGAATGTTTTAATAATAAATCTCAGGGCCTTGTCCTTTTGTGGAATATTCCAGAACTTTCTATCAGATGAAATTTCCAATTCTATTTTTCGTTTCTTATGAAGAAAGTTGAAAGCCATGTGGATAAAATGTGAAGGTAAAAAATGGGCCTGGGACTTTCTACAAGTACGGCCATCTTTATCGCATCACAATCTTAGCAGAGCTAAGACCAGGTGAGACCAGGTTTGTAGTACACTACATTCTACTACTGGTAAATAGATATATACCAGATATCTGGTACATAGATATACCCAGACTCAGAGGGATAGAGCAGCTCGACTGCGGATGTACCTCCACCTTACAGAATACCGCAGCCTTTTCAATTGTATTTCTGCGCGTGAGCAAGTTCTCCAGACCTCATCGGGGTAGTAATGGTTGGTATTGCAAGCGTCCATAGACATAGGGTTACTGCTTACGATTTTTTAGTATAAAAAAAGAGAAAGAGAAGAATATAAGAAACGAAGTCGATACGTAGTTATTTTGACATCTAGTAGGTTATACTTTTCATTGTAATATTGTATCGGGCCTATTCGCGCACAGAATATTACCAAAATTTAATTTTGACTAACCTCGACGTTTCGACCAAGTTGCATCGATCGTGGTCATGAGAGAACTGATTCTACTTTTGGCGTCATCATAACAGTACCTAGATAATTTATTTCTTACCCTTTTTTAGCAATTCCACATATTGCTGATGTCTTACATAATTTATACGTAAATTGAAAACAGTCGTATGTCTTGTAATCCCTAAAACAAATGGTTTCCATTACGAAATCCATTCGAACGTATAGATTGCCATCAATATTATGTTATGTCCTTCCATTTTGCCTGTTCAATCAGACTGACAATTATTGGATTGTGATGGCATATATTACAATTATTTTAATCAATTCGACGGTTCTGTATTAAGTGCTAAGTAATTTATTAATTAATTAGATTAACTAATTGTGGAATAAAATAGCATTGGTACTTTTGTGATGGTGGATCAGATATTGTGACTCGTTTAAATGGCAACAGGCAATTTAGTTACTTACTACAGTGCGGCCGCCGAGAAAATCCGTGTCTGACACCTGTTAATAATATTAGCCACATCACGGAAACGGCTGATCTGATTAAGATGGGATATTCTTTAAACTATGCCTATGAAGCGCTCGTGGTGTAGCATGATTAACAGGTCTTAATTGATCGGAACCGCCGTGGTCGGTACCTGGATGGGTGACCGCCTAGTGGTATTTCAAATTGAGCGTTTTCTGTGCTCCGAAAGGCACGTAAAGCCGTTGGTCCCAGTTATCACCTAATTGTAATAGTCGTTAAGCTAGTTGGAGGCCTTCTAGGCGGCTCGAAAACTCCAACAGTAGGTTGACCACTAGCCTACCTCCAAAGAGGTGTCGGAAACGAATTTTCTCAACGGCTGCACTGTTTATTTCTTTTCTCTGTGGTATGCACTGTGAAAAATAAGCATGTTAGATTTATCGATTATATGATGACAAATAATTTGTTAGCGATTGTTGTGGCAAATAGTCGAATTTTCCGCAATTTTTATCCAATATCAGATATGTTTTTTTATTATTGTACTACAAAGCTAGCCCATAAGCGTACGGCCCGCCCGATGATTACCAAAGCCAGACCCTTGGAAAACCAGGGGAATTACTCGCGTGTTGCCGGCCTTGCAAAAAAAACCGGCCAAGTGCGAGTCAGACTCGCGCACCGAGGGTTCCGTACAAACCTGTAGGTATATAAGTAAATGGTAGTATAGACCTGAGTATTTGATATTAATTTCAATTTATGACCTATTAAAAAAAAACTACTTACTAGATCTCGTTCAAACCAATTTTCAGTGGAAGTTTGCACCGTAATGTACATCATATATTTTTTATAGATTTATCATTCTCTTATTTTAGAAGTTACAGGGGGGGGACACACATTTTACCACTTTGGAAGTGTCTCTCGCGCAAACTATTCAGTTTAGAAAAAAATGATATTAGAAACCTCAATATCATTTTTGAAGACCTATCCATAGACACCCCACACTTATGGGTTTGATGAAAAAAAAAATTTGAGTTTCAGTTCTAAGTATGGGGAACCCCCAAAATTTATTGTTTTTTTTCTATTTTTGTGTAAAAATCTTAATGCGGTTCACAGAATACATCTACTTACCAAGTTTCAACATTATAGTTCTTATAGTTTCGGAAATAAATGGCTGTGACATACACGGACAGACAGACAGACAGACAGACAGACAGACATGACGAATCTATAAGGGTTCCGTTTTTTGCCATTTGGCTACGGAACCCTAAAAAGAAGTAAATACCTACTACTTGGGCGATCGAGGTTTGCTCCCTTTGTTTTACCACAATCTCACCATGCCATGGTAAGTGAAGATGTGGCCAAAGGTCGTAAGCAAGCTGTAATAATCAATGCACACGCGTGTCATACGACGTTTTTCAACACACTTGCGAGGAAAAAACAGCAAGTATTTTTTAAGTAGATTTTTTGATAATAATCAACGTTTGGTTCTCGCGAGGGACACGCGTCCTATTATAACAATTGATGTCATTGTTATATTTTTAACTGCGAATCAAGGTATAGAGACGAGAAGAAAATACGAAACACTGGCTTACTAACAAGTAGGTACATATACAACTCACTGGTATGTGCTTGCTGATAGATTAGGGGGCGTCCATAAATTACGTGAGATGTTTAAGGGGGGGAGGGGGTCGAGTCAAATCTCATCTAATCTTACGTTGGAGAGAGGGGGGGTCTCGGCAAATATCACGCATTTTTTTTTCTGATTGGACCAAAAAAAAAACTATTTTGGTCCATTTAATTCAGATTGTACATGCTTAAGATTCAATCTTAAGCGTAATCGTAATACGATTAAGATCATTCACTAATTTGTTCGAAAGAAAATAATTTCATTCATACTTCGACGTTATACATCTACTGACTGTCAAACCACAATATTTGTTTTATACCAAAACGCTCAAATTAATCTGAATTTGAAAAATGAAAAATCTCACGTGAGTTTGGGGGATGGGGGAGGGGGTTGAATAAAATCTCACGACATCTCACCAGGGGGGGAGGGAGGGACAGAAAATTTAAAAAAACACCTCACGTAATTTATGGACGCCCCCTTATTAACTGTGAGGACCCCATATTATATATAACCCCATATTAACCCCATAGAGGCGATTTTATTTTAAAATAAACATCCCCGTCCTCGATGCTAATTACACCATTTGCCATAATCCATCATTGAATGTAACTAGGTACGAAGTATTGTCCCATTCCCTTCCTCTTCCGCCGATACAAACGAGGTTTGATTACATTTTAATTACAGTTTCTTTCAGCGAAATGACTTGCATTTTGTCGAGACCCAAGCTCTTGCATTTCGATTACAAAGTTGTTCAAAGCTTGATAAAATCGGTGTGTTGATTTTCCATTTCGTAAAGTTTTGAGAATCTTTAAAAAGTGGAATTAGATTAATACAAGATTCTAATGAATCGTTTTAGAGACTCTTAGCCCCTTACTCATAAAGCGCTATTTAACTAATATACTGTTTGTCGTATTTGAATATAGAATAAAATAAATAGTTAGTTGTTGTCAAGCCGTCTTTCAATATACTTCATGGTGATAGCGGAAAACTAAATTTATTTGCATTTATTTAAGGGGTATTATTGTATTTTGGGGGAGATGTCGTATTTGAATATAGAATAAAATAAATAGTTAGTTGTTGTCAAGTCGTCTTTCAATATACTTCACTGTTTAAATGGTCACGTAAATAATGTCACATTATTTGACAATGACAATAGAGTGACGTTATTTACGTGAACATTTAAACAGTATATTAGTTAAATAACGTTTTATGAGTAAATGGTTACGTAAATAATGACACATTATTTGAAAATGACAATAGAGTGACGTTATTTACGTGAACCTTTAAACAGTATGTTACATAACGTTTTTTGAGTAAGGGGGTTATTAGTTAAATAATGTACAGGTTGACTGTGGGGTCATAGGGTCGTGGTCCCAGACTTTTTTCTTACTCTGTATATTATTGCGATTCCATTAGAATATATAGCTTTTTGAAACAAATAATTGAATAAATTATAAATGTAATTATGGCCACCTTACATTTCATATTAAAAAGTATAACACAAACCGATCAGATGAGTATAAGAAATTGTAAAAAATATACAGTTATGACACAGTCGAGATCCCAAATAAAGTGACCATGATCCTACATTAAATACTTATTATAGTCCCACAAAGATATCTGGCCCGGTGATAGAGTTGCTGTTATCGCATTTGGTGGAGCAAACAGCCAATGAACGTAGTGTTTATATTCTCTTTGACCAATGGTGATTGACATTTCAAAAAGGCGTCGTTAGTTCCTCTTTTGACCACCGGGCCAAATCAAATTGTTATTTTAAAAAAAAAAATGTCTTAACGGTTTCAAATCTTTTACATTCTTCATGGTGTAGTCATTTCGTGTACACGTAATTTTTTTTTTCAACACACTTGCTCTTAATGTGGCTCTTATTGCACCGATTGTATCATAAGACAGCTTATTAGGTACGAACTGGTGCTTATTACTTTACATTACCGCACTAGTGTTGTTATGTTTGTATCTCACTGTAAGTAATATGTGTGTATACGAAGGATTCTTAGTTTAAACGGGTAAAACAGCTTGACAGCGCATCGCTGTAAAAAAAAACCAACGCGCCATGTTTGTCAAAGTTCTCATTGTGTGGTTGATGATTATCAAAAAATCTTTTTTATCCTCGCAAGTGTGTTGAAAAACGTCGTATGACACGCGTGTGCATAATTACACTCTCGGCCTTAATACCGCCTCGTCTGTAATGACCAACTTTGCAAACATGTATCACAATACTATTATTGCACACACAACCCTGCAGCAGTCACCTTTACATAGAGAGATTACATACATAACAAACAGAATCGCTCGTTAAATTGCACGATCATCGTAATCACTACTTAATTCATATAATGAGAATGCTGATCATAGTGCGCGCGTTGCGTTGCAAACACAAACATTCCTAAATTACATTTCTATTCAGCTCGGAATTGGATCATATTGGGAAACTGATCAATTAAATATAATGACGTCACATAAGCCGAATTTTGACGAAGTAGGTGGACGATACGATATTGGTTTATTTATTGGCAATCTACATGTGGATTTGTAGTTTACGTCGAGGCCTGCGAGGTGAGCAGGAAATTCGCAAGTGCACCTTGCACATAATTATTTTAAGTGGTTTTACCAATGGAGTACAGCATGGGGTTCTTCAAAAAGCGTGTGAAGAGATTTCTTCAGGGTCGGCAACGCGAGATTGATACCCCTGGTGTTGCAAGCGTCCATAGGCTACGGTAACTGCTAACCATCAGGCGGGCCGTATGCTTCTTTGCCAAACTTAGTGGTATAAAAAAAAAAAAAGAAAATGATGATGGAGAAGTAGAGTGCGAGAAGTGTTGCAAGCGTCCATATGGATACGGTAACCGCTTACCATTGCGCGGGCCGTATGTTTACCGAACTTGTTTCGAAAATATGAAAATAACCATAATAATGCTTTATATGAAGATGCATTTTATGTTGCTCGTCTCAGTACAAGGTTCCAGTCGCGGCTTCACGTAAAGTAGCCTTTATTATACTTAACTCCATAGAAATAAATATACCTAGAAAGAACGTCGCCATACTACACGAATATATAAAACAGGCCAACTTTTATAGGCTGCTGCGCGTAACAGCTACGTTTTACGCTCCCTCTGCGTCATTCTGCTTGTCATAGTGACGTTCACAATGATAGCAGTTGTTGAAATATTCCCATTAAAATCGGGAGAAATTTAAATATTACTTAAACATTATTTAGCAATTTTTAGGGCCTATTTTTATCGACGCGTGCAAAGCTTCAACACTCAATCTGGATGTATCCTTAATCAAAGCTTAACTCAATGAAAAAAGTCACGTCAATCCGTTAATCATACTAATAATCATAAGAGTTATGATTATAACGTCAAACTTACCCTTAGTCGCAAAAGGCAGTCGGTTAAAACCCCTTACACTCCTAAAGCAGCGAAAAACTTTCTTTATATGATAAACGAGACATAAATACTACCTTTATGTAACTTGTTTAGAGATACGAGTGTTTGTACAAAAAATGGAAAGTTTCTTTTCATATAGGTACTATTCTCAATACTAGCCTACAGAAGTACAGTTCTATACTAGGACGTCAGGAAAATATTTATTTTACAAGCTTTTATTTAGTTTTACCTTTCCTTGTATCTGTAATCAAATCTGTAGCAAGTTTAATTTGACCCATTCCCCGAATAACACTTTACTACTGGGTGGTCACTGGTCACCCATTACCGTCCACACCGACTTTGCCGATCGATTAAGAGCGGGTTCGGACTTTTTGGCGGGAACTTGCAGAGTGACGTTGCGTTTTCATTTTTATTTTCATAAATTTGTGTATTTTGAGTTTTATTGTGTAGTTTTGGTGGCATTTTACCCAATACAGATCATCCATGTGCACCAGTGAAGTGAAATGAAATGAATTAAGTGTATCGTGAATTTTCAAGTTGTCTCAAAAAGTCCGTGAAGAGTTTTTATACAATAAAATAAACCATTGTAGTAAAATATGACTTTTATGGACGGTGACTGACTGAGGACTATAAATACTATAATGTGAAGTGATTTCTTATGACTGGAAACTATAATATAACTCGACACTGGCAGAAATGAGCCCTAATTTGGGCTTGGTTGCCAAACTTAAAAATAAGAAGAAGAAGAAGAGAGGGTTCTGAAGCCACGAGCGCGTTAACACTTATCCTTACCATATTTGCAAGACACGGGAAACATTTGTAAACTTGTCACGTATTGAAGTGTTCACTGAGCTTCTTAACCCTTTCATGTCGATCGAGTTTCTAAGGAGGTAAGTAGATTATATGGAACTCCTAAGGCGGCCATTGTGTTGGTTAATTCATCTGCTCATGTCACATGGAGCGCCACTTCTGTATGTATAGAGTAGGTATTAACAGACTCGACATAACATAATCTGCGACTGTATTTAAAGGTAATAAGAGAGGGAGAGAATATTGTTGTGAGCTCAAAGAGCGGCTCTACTGGGGACTACCTCCGCCTTACCGCATTAGTTGCATACTAAAAAAAAAAGTACAGTATGAGGCACGAGTGGTAAGCACAGATAGGCAGTAATGGGGGCAAACTCGCGCATGTACACTTTTGGCCAAATCACAGTAGCCAAATGACACGCGAGAATCCAATAGACGACGAGCATCGACTGACGAACCAATCGTGTGCAGCTCGGCGCTTCCCCCTTTTTCATTCCGCTAAACAGACCGAAAAATTAACTACTGCGCAGCTGTCAATCTATGCTCACCACTCGTGCCTAAGGGGCAAACTATACTAACCAAACATTTTCATCAACTGGCCTTTGTGTTCTTTTAAGAACGTCAACTGTCACTTACCTGTCTTGTTTATGTGTTTGCCATGCAACGCCTGCACTTCAGTGCCATATTGTGCTGTTTTTTCATTGGTTGGGATTCGAGACATCTTAATCCGCTGGCTCGTTGATGGGACGCGCGTGACAAAAACAGAACTACAGTCAAAATTTCCCGATTAAAAAGTAGAAAAGAATGAGTGTTATGAATCGAAAGGCCTGTAAACTATCTGCCTATTATTTATTTATGGATAGACTATGAAAGAAAATGCGCATAGAAATGAACAATGATCAATGTGAGATACTGATGTAGGCATTACTAACTCAAAGAATGGTCACATCTATGGCAAACAGCGTATTTTTTATTCTATATCTAATTATATTGTCAGTGTTATTTCTGTAGCAGTTTGGCTACAGCGATAGAGAGAAGTATTTTCCTATGGGGAAACGTGCCTTGCAATCTGGGGGCCTACCACAAGCTCTTAAAACAAGGTTAAAATAACCTTATTTGTCTTTTGTCCCTCTTTGACATCCGGCGTCAAAACAAGACAAAACACAAATAAGGTTATTTTAACCGATTGATTACCAATCAATCACCCCAGGGGGCCCCCTGGGGTGATTGATTGGTAATCAATCGATAAGGGATTTACATTTGTTCAGTAATGGAAAGGTCGTATCTGTTTAAAAGAAAATGATAGTTTTAAAAACTGCACTGCACTGCACTACAAAGCAAAAGGGACATATGAAAAATTTGAATTCCAAGTACTGGACGTCAACTAAAGTCCCCGTCATGAGAAGCTATAAATTATGTAAACAAACATCTTTTACTAAGTAAACATTTTATACTGCGAGATAATAATAAATTGACCATATTCAATCGACATGAAATATAGACGGGTTATATGAAAGTAACAACCTATTTAATTTAGTCGGATCATATTTTAACGACGCAAAGCGCTATCGTTTGTGTTTCTTGGTACCGGAACGCGTCCGTCGCAGGGATTGTAAACTATCGGGACGCCATTTTGAAATAAACGCGTCATTCGAGTTTCGAATGCGTACGAGTTTGTTTCATTGCTTTGCATATATCGCGGATCTGGTTGTTATTGTTAATTTTGTTATTGTTTCGTTATCACTTTTTTATCGTTGTTACTTTAATTGTTGCGTTAATTTTATTTGTTATTACGTATAATGGAGCCAGTAGCCAGTACATCTAAGGAAATAAATTCGCCACGAAAAAAACGTCAAAAGGTGCGTAATACAATTTATCTAAAATATATAATAAGTAAAAAGAAAGAGTTGTTTGTTAAATAATATATGTTAATTAATATTTGTTACTTAATAATTTATTAAATCTTAAACAAATTAATTTTTTTTGTTGGTCCAAATGTTGTGAACTCCTGAACACTTGTTTACAAAATTTATAGCTTCTCATGACGGGGACTTTACCTATTTAATAAGGTATCAAAAGATCACAAAAAGTGGTTAACGTTCTACATAATATCATAGAGTAAATAAGATAATATTATGCCTATTTCAACTGTTACCCATTGTTGCCTATACTTTTGAAATCATTCAATGATTTAAGATCTGTTTATTGACGGAAGTCCTGTCAGTTGGAAATGAACAAAACACGCCGAAGATTAAAATTCCACCACTCCCAACGTTAACAAATACTTGTACCCCAAAATTCCAATATTCTTATGTTCAAATCTTACCATAAGCACAGGAATTTAATATCCATAACCGCGGAAATTTCAAACAGAACTCCACAAAATAAATAGCAAACCACAAAAGCGAGCGTAACAAAGCGAAGGCGAAAGCCGCAAAAGTTCAAACGAAAATAATAAATATACAAAGTTCTTTATATCTAACGCGAGATGTTTCAACCATCAGTGAGAAAATGGTATGAAACGCAAAAGCGCTTAAAAGTCACGAGCACTTTGATAAATTCGCGAATTGAATATCAAAACAATGAGTTTAAAGGTAATTTTTTTGGTCGGCCATTTTGTTTACACTTGAATTAACATTATAATGCCGATGGCAGCATGCCGGCTGTTTGGGAAATATTTTCTCGAAGTTGTAGGTAGGCTGGTAAAGTTTTTAAGAAACTTCAGCATATCTTCGCATCCAAAATCTTTTCAGTGTCTGAGCATTATACTGCTAAATGTAAAAGACTACACATTTGCATTTACAAACATTTTGTATCAGAGACATTTGTTCCATTCGTATTAGCATACATTATTATGTTCACCCTATAAATATAGCATAGTCAGCATATCTGCAAAAACGCACAAAGAAAATATTATTTTATAACGAATTCAGTGTTTTTCCCATAGTAAAAGTTGTTCAGCATGACTAATCCAACATAGATTTCGAAAATATGCCATCTCGAAATCTCTACCCAGCATAGCGTTTATTCGCTGAAAGAGCAGCTCGACTGGGGAAGTACCTCCACCTTACAGAATACCGCAGCCAAATAACTTTATGTTGTGTTCCTGCGTGTCAGTCAGGCTCAGTAAGGTTGCCAGAGCTCAGGAGAGGGGGAATGGTCGGTAACGCATGAGTGATGCTTCGTGTCTTGCAAGCGTCCATATGACTACCGTAACCGCTTACCATCAGTTGGGCCGTCTGCTTGTTTACAGACATCATCGTAAAAAAAAAATAAGTATTTTTAAAATTCGGACAAATTCTGTTGTCATCAGAATTAGTAAAAGCTCTGGGGGGCTAAAATGGAAACTAAATCAATATCTCTAATGGTTTTTTTTCGAATTCTCGGCTCCTACGTAATTCCAATATTTTTTTGGTAAAAAAGTCACTCATTATATCGGAATTGATGAATTGCATAAGATCTGCTGTGTATTCGAAAATATGAATTCCATTAGCTTCCTTTTTAGCCCCCCTAGTACATAATTAGGAGTCGGGTACAAAATAAATTATTTATCCAAATATACGTATTTTTATCGAAAATATCCAATACTGGCAACTCTTTCCATCGCGAACTCTTAGCTACATCTACATAAAATTACTAATTTATTTATAATGTAAACTAATTTACATTTTCTAAGAACTAAATTAGCTATAAAAACCTTAAGATAGAGATTTCAGCCGATCAACGTTGGGGCAATTAGACCCTTAGATCGTGTTACAAGTAAACGTCTGTTAAGCCAATTTGAACTTAAAAGACTCGACGATATCAGCTGAGTGCGATGGTTATTACTGTTATCATAGTAACTTGCTTCTTAAGTCAATTGTTTAGTAATGTAGTGAAATTGGGTGTACTGATCGAAGATACTGTGGAAATGATCTGATGAACTTTGCAGACGGTAGGTGGCAGCACTTCGCGGCACCCTAGAAGTAAAGAATTTAATTCATTATTTTTTTACCTAGGAATCATTCCTATTAGACAATTCTTTGATCTGTAACATAATTTAGTAGTTGAAAACTAAAAGACCTTTAACGATATCTATAGTTTGACTATGTATCCCCAAATAAATATAAATAAATAAATAAATATCCTGGGACATTCCTCACACACGGTCATCTGATCCCAAACTAAGCAGAGCTTGTACTATGGAAACCAGATAACTGATATAATACATATACTACTTTTTGTTTATAAATACATACTTAATATACATAATTACACCCAGACTCGGGACATACAGACATGTTCATGCACACAAATGCTCTCTTAGACCCGTATTAAGAACTAGAATCAACTCAAGAATTTACCGTTCTTCGTGTAAAACAAAAAACAATTACATAAAAACCTGTTTCGATGTATCATTAAAAGTAACTTTGTACATAATCAGACTTTAGTGTTCAGAATTTTCTATCCATCTATCTGAAATGTCATAGGTGTTCCCGACGACCTAAAAACGTTGTAAAAGGCAAATGTCTTCTGCGATCAATGTCCCCGTGTTACCAGAATAAAATGTATGAATTGCGTATACAAATTGCGTTCGAATCGTACATAAATCACATCACAAATCTGATATTCTGTCATTTTATTGATACTACAAGAAACTTTTATGACTTTTTGTTGTCATCTCGAGACATATTGTTGGTAATGCGTACCTTTGAGGGGATTTGATCGTTTTGAATTTTTTAAGAAACAAGATAGGTTAATAATATTTTGTATCAACTTTTTATGGTAATGAATTTAATTTGGCACGGAATTTCATGACAAGGAGAAAAAGATACAGGGTTTTCCCCTGTATGTTTATGGTTTAGGTTCGTGTTATAAGTAAATGCAAGCTACCAATGAGATTCCGAGAGATTATGGTTAAGTAAAACACAACTACTTAACTAAATTACTAGGAAGGTATATGAAAAGGTTAACAATCGGAAAGTTGCGTGCGAATTTCACAAATCAATTGCTATACTTGGCCGTGAAGAGGGACTGGAGAGTGTGGCTATGGAATGGGCGTTTGATTTAGCCCGACAAAAATATAATATATAGTTTTCTTTCCTTTTTTTCTTTTTTTCTTTTTTTCTTTTCTTTTCTTTCTTTCTTTTCTTAATTTTCTTTCTTTATTTCTCATTATATTATGTAGAACGTAAAAGGTTTCCCTTCAAATATCATCCCTATTTACATATAGTGGTAGGGTGGTTCTTCACCTGGACTTTGTAGGCTTCATAAATATGCAGGAGTATAAAATATAGCTACTATCTGACATTTCAGAGGATTATGTTTTATCAGTAACATGTCATACGAGAGAGGTTGAGAAAAGCGTTTATTCGCTCAAAGAGCAGCTCGACTGGGAAAGTACCTCCACCTTACAGAATATCTCAGCCGAATAACTTTATGTTGTTGCTGCGCTTGACGTGAGTAAGGTCGCCAGAGTCCATTGGGGAGGGGGGAAGCTTTGTTAATGCGTGAGTGATGCTTTGGGGGCTAAAAAGGAAGCTAAAGCAATATTGCTACGCAAATCATTTTTTCGAATTCTCGGCAGATCCTAAGTGATTCCAATATGTTTTGGTAAAATAGTTACTCATTATATACAATTCAATTCATTAAAAGATTTGGAATTGATGAATTGCATAAGATCTGCTTTAAATTCGAAAAAAATGAATTGCGTTAGCAATATTGCTTAGCTTCCTTTTTAGGGGGCCTTGTGTGTTGTAAGTTTCTATATGTATAGCTCGGTATCCACATACGTATTACATATTTGAGTATTTAAACTTCATTCTAACCATCTACTAATATTAGTGCTCGCATCATGACAAGCAGAGCGGGCGCGGGCGCGGGTGGCTTAGATCAACTTCATGGCTCCAACCAACTACTAAAGCTACAGTCGACACGATTTGGCACCCGATCGGTCGGGCCGAATTCTCTTGCCATACAAACTTTGCGTCAACATTTCACACCAATTTGTCAGGGCCCACCCAATCGTCCCGACATATCGGGTGTCAAATCGTGTCGTCTGAAGACGCTTTAAGCAAAATAAAAGGTCACATCTCACGGTGACTTGACAGGCGGAGCGAACGCGCATGAGGGCGCGGGCGAACGGAGATAATTAAATGCTAATGGGACTTAGCAACCATCTTTTCCGTTTAAATTTGTGTTCAATTATGGTAATACTGTAGTCTTCAGAGAGTATATTTTGAATACCTAATTGTATACTGTGTTGAAATGTTTAGCTCTCCGAATAAATGCGTATAAATACATTAAAAGCCTTTTCGTCCCTCTTTTCAGATTATTGCCGAGTTAAAAGACTATTCCGAAATATAAATATATCTGCTGCTTAATTGGATTGTCTCAGAAGTCCGGATACTCTTAATTCTATTTCACCTCCTACGCTGTCTATGCCTAGGTACCTCCCCTAATTAAAATAATTGGACATAGACTAATTACATAGATACGTCCCTTATAGAAGTGTCATTGAAGTGGGTGTTCAGGATAATACCGGAGTCTTGTTTATAGACTAATAGATACAGTTAAGACGAACCGAAGCTAACGGAATGAGGGCTCGTGAATGTATTGACCTTTTACTAAAGCTTGTTTAATCCCATTGTGTAATATACATCGATGTACTAATAGAATTTGAATGGAAATGGCAATTTTTAATTCGTTTATTTTTCTATAGTTAAATTTATATAAAAAACCGGCCGAGTGCAAGTCTGACTCGCACACTAAGGTTCCGTAAAGACTCCCCTTTTATTTTTAATTTTTATTATTTGCTGTTATAGCTGTTATATATAATAGAAATACTCATTATGTGAAAATTTCAACTGTCTTACTATTACGGTTCATGAGATACAGCCCACTGACAGACAGACAGACGGACGGACGGACGGTCGGACGGACGGACAGCGGAGTCTTAGTAATAGCATCCTGTTGGCACCCTTTCGGTAAGGGACCCTAAAAACATAACTGGCCGCTACTATAACGTCCACTTGCGTCAACTTCGGTTATCAAGTACGAGTCGGACTCGCCCACGAAGGTTCCGTAAAGACGTTACCCTAATAATAGGGTCCCGTTGGCACACTTTGGTTACCTTACCCAAATTCTATCGTTACCCACTATCGTCGCTCGCAATGTAATGGCGCGAGTAATGGTCTCATGCACCGCTCGCTGCGTGTGCGTGTGATTCGAAGCGTTGTCAATTTTTGTTCCCTTGTATGAAGTGCCTAGGACGGGGTTTAGATACTAAGGTACCCTTTATCACCCGTGATGACATCAGAAACTTAGGAGTTATTTTTAAACTCATTTTTTTTAGTAGAGTATATAAGGGATCAGATGAATCGTTTTATTTTCTTTATTGTCCCATGGATAGGCTTATGGTTAACCTCACCATGGTATGTGATGTTGTGACATAAGCTAGTAAGCACATCAAATCTAGAATGTCTCTCATAGTGTAGCTGCCAAAGCGAAACGGTGTAGGATCAATTAATGAAACATAATGTAAAAACCGACTCCACTCAACTAGGTTCTTGGATTTGGTTGCGGTTTTCACAAATCCTAAGGCTTTTTGATAAAGGTTTGAGATGACTCAGGGGAACTGAGTTGTGATTGTTTTAGTAAAACAAGTTACAATTAGTCCAGTCGTTTTGGAGGAAAAGGTAACAGACATAAACACGAAAACAACCTCTCATTCCAAACGCATATAATAAAGCTTCTCCGTTAGATCGTGGGAACAAAATTAGCGATATAACAAACATTAGCTACTTGCATAAATCAATGCATAACTTTATTTTATGTGTATACGTACGTCAAGTTTATGTAAAAGTGAATAGTTTACAAAACAAGTTTAAATAAAACAAAATCGTTCCCTACAAAGATGACAGCATAAAAAAAATAAAAAAAATATTGCATCCCATTATGTGAAAGATAAGGACGTCTGCAAGCATCGCTTTGAGCGCAGTCCTCTAGCGATGAAGAACTTTAGTATAATATTACAATCGCTTGTAGATCTTATAAGGAACAGAATAAACTTCCTCGAGTTTATTACGAGTTGCTCTACTTAGCTGACCTTTTGTAAAAGATCCCAACAGAATTTTTCAAAAATTCAAAATCAATTTTTTCAAATAGACCTTCGCAGGCACTCATGAAAAGTCTGACTCTAATACTCTAATACCGGTTCGGATGGTTGCATTTGCTGAGAAGAGCCGGAAATAAACTCAGCAATTACTCTTTTCAAAACAAGCTTAGATTCATTACATAATATTTACATTCTAATCGCACTGAAAACAATTGCGTGTCCCGGCGCGGCGGCAAAATTATAAAGTAGACTGAATAAATATTTAATAAGTAAATAAATAGCAAACTTAAGCAGACCAGCCCCCACAAGCAGTATCTGTTCACAAGTATGACGCGCGTGGCAGCCATCGTCCTTCTCGCCATATTGGAGGGAAGTGAGCGACCCGTCACACGACGCCGCCGCAAGCAAAGGCCTTAAAGTGAGCATGACTTACTTAAAGTCTGCCTTAGAAATAAAAAAAAATAAAAAAAAGTATTAAAATTAATTAATTTTATGGCCAAAAATACTATCAATTACAGGCCAAGATATGTCCACTGTTGAAAATAGTCCTCACCTATGGGTTTCCACATCGAACAGTCATTAGGTGTTAGCATCCAGTTGCTCCCAACGATGCAGCTCGGTTTTTTGTGCAACCTATACTATTACACGTTCCCCTCATTTCCTTAAACCTAGGTACGCCCTCAGCGAGCCTGGTGACATCATCACCCTACTCAGATTGCAGCTGACAAAACTCGCAAAAATAATCCGACATACGGCCGAGAGCCGTCGCGATGTCCTACCCAGTTTCGTCCCGTTCAAACGGCCCGAGCTGCCGAATGTCCGTATAACTTTTATACTACAAACTAGCTGACCGGCACGCCTTCGTTCGCGTGGTGCCTACCCTTATCACTTAGGGGTATGAAAAATAGATAGTAGCCGATTCTCAGACCTACTGAATATGCATATACAATTTGGTAAAAATCAGTGAAGCCGTTTCGGAGGAGTAAGGTAACTAACATTGTGACACGAGAATTGTATATATAAGATTAGCCTCATTGTGAACCCAATCACGTTGAATATTACTTGTATTTGAATGTAGTATGATCTTAGTCATGAGCATTAGCGGCATCATCATCATCAGCCTATAATGTCCTACTGCTCTGCACAGGCCTTCTTTCACAAATCAGGGTGAAAGGCTCACATTGAGTCTCATCAATATTATTAACGCATCCAAAGATAACTGTTTTCCTTTTAAACATCCAAGCAAACAGTAGTGGTAGTTCGCGCAGTCAATTAGCTACCACGCGATTTTCACGTTGTGTGTCTTACGCCTATGTCCTAAGGTACAAAATCGCTCGCACATACCAAGCCCAAGAGCGGTTTGTCAACTTCTTATTAGACATTCCGTTTGTGAAGCTTTTGAGACGCTTCGGTAGGGATCAGGCTTACTTTAAGCTGTATAACAACACCATGTATACGTGACGGAGAACTATTCAATATATTGTATCGAAACCGACAGTTTGGGATTGGAAAACTAGAAGGCACTACGTAGGAATATTAAATCAATGCTGAGTAGAGTTACTAGTTTTTAGATAATCCGCCGTCAGATGAAATATTATTGTCAACAGATGAATCATCTTGCTGCTTCATAGTCTTGTGATATAAAAGTATAAATAAATAAATATCCTGGGACATACCTCACACACGGTCATCTGAGCCCAAAGTAAGCAAGCTCCTACTATGGAAACCAGATAACAGATATATAACATTTACTACTTTTTGTTTGTAAATACATAAAAGCAGTTTATTCAATTTAGGCCCCAGAAGGGCACTTAAGAAGGTCACATTTACTGAAGTTACAACGGTACATTCACTTATACAGTGACATATTTTCTTTTTTAATTTTTTTTATACCACTTAGGTGGCAAACAAGCATACGGCCCGCCTGATGTTAAGCAGTTACCGTAGCCTATGGACGCTTGCAACACCAGGGGTATCACTCGTGCGTTGCCGACCCTGAAGAAAACTCTTCACACCCTTTTTGAAGAACCTCATGCTGTACTCCATTGGGAAAACCACGGCGGGGAGCTCATTCCACAGTCCGAGCGACCGCGGAAGAAAACTACTTTTGGCCCGTACAGTTCGAAACAAATCTGGTTTCAATGTGTGAGGATGGACTCCTCGTCGATAGCGAGAGTTGCGATGGTAGAAGGTAGCCGTGGGCATCAAGTCGAACAATTCCTTAGAACACTCTCCGTTGTACAAGCGGTAGAACACACATAAGGTGGCAGTCTCTCCTCAGACTGAGGGGCTCTAAACCGCTTGTGAGCTCGAGATCGTCAACAATTCTGACGGTACGTCGCTGAACCGAGTCTAAAGGCCCAAGCTGGTATCCAGTTGTTCCCGCCCATAGATGACAGCAGTACTCCATATGAGGCCGGACCTGCGACTTGTAAAGTTAACACAATACATGATTACAACCAGGCTCAGTACATGCAGTGACGCTCATGCACACAAATGCATGTCCTGGGTGGGAATCGAATCCCCGACCTGCGGCGTGATAAAATAGACGAAAACATAACAAACCACGACAACTGGCTCATAAAAATAAAAACTGTTGTATACTAAGGGGCGCGAGTGGTGAGCACAGATTGACACCTGCGCAGTAGTTAATTTTTCGGTCTGTTTGGCGGAATGAAGAAGGGGGGAGCGCCGAGCTGCACACGATTGGTTCGTCAGTCAATGCTCGTCGTCTATTGGATTCTTGCGTGTCATTTGGATACTATGATTTGGCCAAAAGTACACATGCGCGAGCTTGCCCCCACTACTGCCTATCTGTGCTCACCATTCTTGCCTCATACTGTAGCCTTATAACCAAACAATGAAACGCAGCACTCACTCATTCATTTGACAGTTCGTATATATGGGTAATTCGTTTCTCGAGAATTTAAGACGCATTTAATCTTCAGTTTCAGTATTTGGTCGTAAGGTCTATGAAAGAAAATTTAGTACATAATGGTAAATCAGAGATCATCCGAACGCGACCTATAGACGACATTTTTTAAAACTAATTGAAGAATGTCCGATTTAATCCCAGATTCGGGGCGTTTCTAGTTCATTTTGAGATCAAATTGTACAGATTTCTCGCTCAATATAATTTTATTTACTTTGCTGGAATGTTAATTATTGTATGTCGGTATTTTATTAACGAAGACATACACTTTTGTATCACAAGAAAGTTTTAATTTACCAATTTTACCAACTCGATCCTATTTGTTTTGTGAATTTTTCCATATAAAAATCTTTTATAATTAGTAGATTTAGAAAAATGTTTCAATTTAATCAGTTTTTTAAAACAATCCTGTGATGAAATTGTTTTTGTAGCACAGGCTGTTACAGAAAAGTGCAAATCTCCAAATAGTTCGCCCTCAAACCTCTCAAATGAAAACGAATATTCACAATATTGAATATTAAGATACCCATTCTGCGGTGGAGGGTTATCAGCTGTAACTCCTGAATTATTCTAATGGGCCGTCGCTTAATATTGAGGCCAAATTATTTAGACATTCGGAATAATAAATAATAATGTTATAATTGCCTCGTTACCACACAGCTATTTGGTAAATACTTAAATAACAGCTTTGAGTTCACTTAAAATATGGGATAAGTATACCGTCCCACCAACTTATCAATATCGCCTACATTTTTAACGTTTTATTTAACACTAGCTGTCTCGCGGGGTTCGCCCGCGTTCCCGGTATAAAAAGTAGCCTATCATACTGAGGGATTGTGTAGCTTCCTATTTGTGAAAGAATTTTTCGAATCCGGCTGGTAGTTCCAGAGATTAGCTCGCTTAAACAAACAAAAAAAAAACTCTTGCGCTTTACTATATTAGTATAGATTTTCAAATGAGAGCTTTAGTTTCATTTTGTAAGAAAAGTTTAATTTTTTTTTGAGAATTCAATATTGGTCCCATAGTAAAAGTTGTTCAGCATGATTAACCCAACATAGGTTTTGAATATATGCCATCTCGAAATCTCCACCTGTTATTGGTCGATTTCTGTTGAAGTAACATGAATTTTGGTACAATTTCACAGCAATACTGAACAGATGGACTGATGATCAGGCCCGACACAGGTGTGATGCTTCGGAATCGAAATTAAAGCTGTTATTAGGGTATTCTCTCCATCAGGAACAGCCTGGCTAGCTACCACCTTCCAGTTGAAAATCTGTCGCCAAGCACGCCGTTGCACAGAGCCAGTTCATTTCTAGGCTTAGTGTGCTGAACACCTTCGGCCACATCATCACTAACCATGGTGAGATTGTGGTATCACGCAAGCTTTTTAAAACTAAGATCTTTGTCATAGACATATAAAAAAATCAAGACGGATTGTCACCTTATAAGAAAGTGAAGCCGAAAATTTCCTACGTGTGCGTGAGTACAATCAGTACTGGCCCAAGCAGGCACAAGCAAGGCAGTTAGTACTGAGCCTTATTGTCACTGTCAACGTCTCAATATGGAATGACAACCGATTGGATTCCTATGGTGTTGGTGTATATGGGTGTGTGAGGCCATGTATTTACAAGAACGCCGGCTTCCTATTACTTGCGTCACTTAAGAACACACACCGTTCCGTCTTTAATTTTTTCTTGGTCTGAGATCTTTGTTTAAACTTAAAATATAGTAGGTGTTGAATATCAAAGTAAATAAGATAACCACACAAAGCCTAAGGAAGGCTTTCAAGTGCGGAAACCGAAACTTACCTAAGTGCTTTGCGATAGATTTTGAACTTGTAAGTGGTAGCCAGCTAGGCGAGTAAGTAGTACAAAGTACTTTGGCGTTACACTGAGGTTTCCTTACAATGTTTACCTTCAAATATTAAGTTTAATGGAGATGGTCGAACCTTAGACTAAGTCTACGTAGCGAGGTTTTACGGGATGCACCACGGAAAAGATTTCTTCTCTGTGGGATGCACCACCCATGTAACAAGCGAATTTACACCGTATATCTAAAAGTATAAAAATCAATATCGAAGGAGTTTTTCTGCCTGTTGTTATTTCATGGATTTATAGGACAAAGGATCAGCATTGCCATTCAACGTGGCAATGCCGCTAGCCTTCTTGGCAAGTTCACACAGGGCAGCGATCTGGCACAACTTTTTTACTTGTAAATGTGTTGTAAATATTTAGATTTGGTATTTTATAAGCAGGATTTATTTTATTTTTAATTATTATGTAAGTGTTGTAAATATTTAATACTAATATAATAATAGTTGAATACTTATTGATAAATAAACTTGATTAAGAGTATATTCATTACCTTGTATAAAAAGTAAAATAAATATCATAAGTCTTATTTCTGGATGCAGTGGGCATTGTCCAAGTCTCTCAGGAATATGAATACAAAACGGCAACTTACTAAACAATGAAATGTAATTTACACCTTCCCGACATGGGATCAAATTTGGGACCGAAAGTTTGTTAGTATGGATGTATGTTTGTCACTCTTTCACGCAAAAACTACGAAACGGATTTGGATGAAATTTGGCATACATATAGAATATGTTCTGCATTAACACATAGGATACTTTTTATCCCGGGAAAACATACGATCCTCGGGAATGCGGGTGAAACCGCGAGGGAGTACTAAATAAATCGTCACTTGTACTGTACGTAGTATTTATATACTCTGAGGTATAACGTTATATTGTTTGACAATGACAGTGACCGATAAAAATGAGAGAATCCCACAGCGAGTGGTCTAGAGTTCTGCGTTCCACGTTCATTATAATGCGGCGATTTTGATCATTGCACACAGCGACCACGGCGGTCAAGGAGAAAGCATGTAGTAACTGCAGACCGTATGACCGCAGAACATTAGACCGCTCGCTGTGGGATCGGCGCCTTTACCAAATAGCGTTTTATTAAGTAAGGCCTTTTGCCTAAATTCTTCTTCATAAATCGTGCTATATTTTATTATACTCTATCTAACATAATATAATGGTAAAAGTTGAGTAACTCGACCATTCTGCAAAAAGTAAGATAGATTACGTACCAACGCGATACGCGTGGCTTCTTTATAACCTAGATAAAATAGTGTCAGAATAAGGGTGTGGTGTGACTTGTAACTATTAGCGATTCAATAGTATATTTTCGTTGACATAGAGTGAATATATTTTTATCTGCATCAAAATAATACTTGCTCACATTAGAATTGGTTAATTTAAGTCAGTTATTCGTTGAGTGGTTCGTTAGCTTTAAATTTATTAAGTGAATGTGTACAGTCGAGGACATAAATATGTATACACTTTTTGAAATTCAAAACCGATTTTCTCGCATGTTTAACATTTAAGTGTTAAGCTATTACACAAATCATAATAGTATATGTTAGAAGATTCTGCCTTTATAATATCTCATAATTTCAATCAGTAGTTTAAGAGGAAACCGTTGTTGAATTTTACTAATTGTATACATATTTATGTCCTCGACTGTACATATCGTACTGTGTCACTGTATGCTCGTGATGTCATGGACGTGGGCCTCAACTGAAAACGAGCGCGAGGGTTCGTTTTTTTTCTAACCTAAGCACATCGTTGAGTCAAGACCTATTCCTGGCATCACGCAACATTAAATTTTTATGTAGTGCTTAATTGTTTGCTCTGTTTTTTATTTTTTGTAACTACAGTCATTAATGTAATGTGTGTTGTCCCGAATAAATCTTTTTTCTTTCTTTCTTTTCTTTCATGTGCATATACTAGAATAAGCATTATAAATATCAGGCACCAACTGAAAAGGGGACGTCTACGGCATCTACGCCAATAGGCAATGGCAATGCTTCTCAGTTTAAGTGTGCCAACTTAACGCTCATAAGTGCCTTACCAGGGCCTAAACTGGAAAATTGACTTTTGGATTTTGTTTTTATTACCGCTTACTATAAAGAGGGCCGTATGCTTTTCAAAAATCATTTTTATTTCCTTTTTAAATTGTTTTTTTTTTTGTTTTTTTTTTTAATCTTTATTAAAGAGCTTTATCAAAATTTGATAATGTCGCTCTGGTAAATTATACACAAAGTATCTACAATACAATAAACCTACTAACTACACTTAGTTAATAACAAATTTTGAAATATATTCCAACACGAAGCCGATCAAGACCAATTATATATTGGAATATATTTCAAAACAAAATCATTTGGGATGTTATTTACTTAATTAGGTACCTATAGACTGATCCGAGGATGAAAAAATATCGTATAATTTCAACAGTAATTTTGTCTCGTCTGAAAGAGGGTTTGCCAATATAATGTTACAGTCAGCGAAATCTTTTAAAATATTTGTACAATTGGCTGTGCGAAAGGCACCATTGTGAACACACTCCATCAAGATATGCATTAAGTCCTCAGGTACACCGCAGAGATCACAATTCGGTGACGGGACTTTTCCCATGAGAAATGCAAACTTTCTTGACGGTAACAAGCCTTAAAAATATGTAGTACCTACTTACTTTTGCGTGTGATCGTTCTCAACAAATACTTATACAATTATTTGATTTCTATTGCTGTTTTAATCATCGTTTCATTGTCATTTAAATATTAAACTCTAAACAGTATATCAATAGAGTTTCTAACAGTATTCTTCATTCGAAAACGTTTTTTATTTTTTGTAACTACAGTCATTAATGTAATGTGTGTTGTCCCGAATAAATCTTTTTTCATTCTTTCTTTTCTTTCATGTGCATATACTAAAATAAGCATTATAAATATCAGACACCAACTGAAAAGGGGACGTCTACGGCATCTACACCAATAGGCAATGGCAATGCTTCTCAGTTTAAGTGTGCCAACTTAACGCTCATAAGTGCCTTACCAGGGCCTAAACTGAAAAATTGACTTTTGGATTTTGTTTTTATTACCGCTTACCATAAAGAGGTCCGTATGCTTTTCAAAAATTTCCTTTTTAAATTGAAGGTAAAAAGTCTTAAAAATATGTACTACTTACTTTTGTGTGTGATCGCTCTCAACAAATAATTATACAATTATTTGATTTCGATCGCTGTAAACAAGCTCTAAACAGCTCTAAACAGTCTATCAATAGAGTATCTAACAGTATTCTTCATTCGCGCTGACAGCCGCTCTCAGTGACACCATACCCTTCACTGAGATGCTCTGTAGCCGGCGAACAAACAAACTACATAATGCAACTGAAGCACGATAATAAATGTTAGCGCCGCGATCGCGGACGACTGCTACAAATCTGGTTTATGTTTGCTCCAGACAAATTCCTGCTCAGCTTGCTACATTCTGTATTAGATGTTGTTTTAAGCTGTTTCATGTTATTTATCTTTCTATCTATACTAATCTAATAAAGCTAGAGTTTTTTGTTTGTTTGTTTTAAAGCGCTAATCTCTAGAACTACCATTATTATCCCCAAGTGTTTAGGCTACTGTTTATCCTTAGAACGTGGGTGAAACTGCGAAGAACACTTACGGTGAACGCACACTTATCCGAGCCGAACGCATCGAACGAAACGAATTTAAGAATTCTGTATATAAAATCTTATCCAGATTCGGACGATTCGACCCGGGCGAGTGTGCGAGCTTTCATAAGATTTCATATACAAAATTCTAAAATTCGTTTCATTCGATGCGTTCGACGCGTTCGTCTCGGACAAGTGTGCGTTCACCTTTAGTGTAGCTTACAACATTCATTAATATACAGGCATTTAAATAAACAAGAGAGAGGTAGAGCATTGCGTTTATTCGCTCAAACAGCAGCTCGATTGGGGAAGTACCTCCACCTTACAGAATACCGCAGCCAAATAACTTTATGTTGTGTAAAGTTGTGTTCCTGCGCGTGAGTAAGGTCGCCAGAGCTCATTTGGGAGGGGTGAAAGGTCGGTAACGCGTGAGCGATGCTTCGTGTGTTGCAAGCGTCCATATGGCTACGGTAACCGCTTACCATCAGGCTGGCCGTATGCTTCCCCAGACAAAAATACTACCTGATAAAACAATTTTTTAACCATACCCTGATATTCCATTTGTCAAAATGGATATAGAAAATATTTATGGTCCTGATTGGAAAATGCAGTATAAAAACAAAACCTGAAAGTAAATATAAAATGTGATTAGCGCGCCTGTATGAACCTGAGTGAATAAAAACAGTTATTTAGTTCGCACGAAGCGATTTTCAATCACTTTGTGCACTCAATTGATTTTAAATCAATTATGGAAATTGGTTACAAACTTGCAAACATTGGTCATAACTTTATGACCATTTTTTGCTGCCAAACAAACCGTTAATTTGTCTCTACATTGTTAAAATGTTTGCAACTATTTCCATAGTTTTTTTGCTACAAATATAACTTGCATACTTTACGGTGACTTTTTATTAGTTTTTCGCCAGAACAAAAGTTGTTCAGACCATGGTCTACTTACATTAATGCCATTCTTATATTCTGAGTCTACGAGTCCGTCGATTATTCTTCTTCTACCAATTCTTCGTTTGTGTGTGTTTTTCTTCTTCTCATCACCTCGAGAAATTAATAAAAGAAAAAACTGAACTTATGTTTTTTGTGTTACATTTTTAACACCTCCTGACTATAAACCTTCCTCTTATCCGTTCCTGAGACAAAAGTTTTGATAGACGGACGGACAACAAAGTGATAAAGGTTCCACTTAGGTACGGATTAAAAAAAACTCAAAAGTTAGTGAACATAAGCAATAGCTCCATATTGAACTCATCGATAACAATAACCATTGAGCCAGCACAGCCGCAGTGCTGCTCCAAACATATTAGTTAGGTGGAACTGGGATCCAATTTGATTCAACCAATTTGTTAACAAGATAAATCACCGGACGCTGAGTGAGTACACTCGGCTCGGTTTATGTGTTTAGGTGTTAAGTATTTATTGTAATTTGCAAGATTGGTGTCGCGGAAGAGGCTCGGGATTGTTGGAGAGAGAGATGTATAATAAAAACCTTTGTTTTCATCCCAAATAGCAAAAGTGAGGAATGGATGGTGAGCATATTTGAAATTTATATAAATAGTCATCATCATCATCATCAGCCTATAATGTCCTACTGCTGAGCACAGGCCTCCTTTCACATATCAGGGTGAAAGGGAATGGGCAGATACTCTACCACGCGTGCCCACTGCGGATCGGTGTGGAGGTAGGCTAGTGGTCAACCTACTGTTGGAGTTTTCAAGCCGCCTAGAAGGCCTCCAACTAGCTTAACGAGTATCACAATTAAGTGATAACCGGGACCAACGGCTTTACGGGCCTTCCGAAGCACGGAAACGCTCGATTTGAAAAACCACTAGGCGGTCAACCATCCAGGTACCGACCACGACGGTAGTAGCTTAACTTGCCGATCGATTAAGAACGGCTTATCATGCTACACCACGAGCGCTTCTTATAAATACGATATAAATAGTAACATGTTGAAAAAATCAGTTTCCACAAAAGGTTTATTGTTTTATTCTGTTGTCATTTTTATGTAAGTCAATAAATTAAAAATCATTTTTACCGTTGATACAGGCAGAACTCGGAACTGAGAACCTTTGACAAATCGTTATTGATACAGAAAAGTTTCCCAAAAAAGGGGCTTATTATTGAGACCTCCGCCTCTTTGAGGGTATTGGCATGAATCTCAATTTTTAATTAATAAATGTTTTTGAGAATGTACCTACATTCTATTGTGTCCTAACACTAATAAATAAAGCTAACTGTACTGTCCTAATTTCAATCTACCTCATTTGTCGTAGGGATTTGACAACACCGATTTAGTGTGTTTCCATCATATGTCCGGCAAGTGTTTCACGTAAATACAATATAGGTATTTGGCAGCTTAAGCCATGACATAATAGACAATGGTTCCATGTTATACGTGAGATGGTTTAAAGCAAGGCTAGCAAAACCAGTCTTAACATATAACCGTCACTGTCTAACGTCATATAACAAAAAGAGTCGGGACTATCTTAAATCCTGGGTTTTAACATCATGTAATAAGACTATACTTAATAGTTTTCCACGCGGTTCCAATTTATTGATACAAAGTAGCCTGTCTCTCTCCATGCTATAGCCTGCCTGCGTGCTAAATTTCATCACGATCGGTCCTGCCATTGATGTAATAAACGAACTGATTTTCGCATTAGTTGGGTTTAGGATTTGCACTCATCCAGAGCGGACCGCTCGCTGGAAGCGTGTGGGCACAGATTAAACTGTGTGGTCAGCAGGACAAGTGGCTTGTAGCACCAAGCGCGCTTGCCGCGAGGCGTCAACTATTTTATGTAGTGATTGTACACGCATACGATTTAAAGGCCTCACTTGCATGGCAAGGTAAATGCCGGGCGTAGCCGTGCTGTTATTGTTAGCGGTGACCCTTAACTGCCGATCCGATCACGATGAAATTTGGCAGGCAGATGATCTGTAATATGGATAGAAAGTAGCCTAGGTCCTTCACCTAGGCTACTTTCTATCTCGGGAACGCAGGTGAAACCAAGGACTGCTATAAAAAAAAAATTTACACTCCCAGTTTGTCTATGCGACCATAATAATCGTTAAGCTGTGACAGTGGTTTGGGTCACGTCTGACCCTTACGCGATGGGTCCCAGTGGGTATGAGTTGACACCTTTTGGTCCCCGATCCCAATTTTATTACGCTTGAACTAGATCAAGTGACATTAAGGCAAATGTCAAGAGATATTTTTGTGATCCATTTTGAAAGTATGGTTCTGTGTGGGTAAGTATCTGATTGTAGATGATTAAATATGATAAAGTTTTTGGAGCTCAGGAAATTAGGTTATAAAATAAAAGCGTTCATGTTTTATTAATTCAATGAACTTGGAAGTAAGCATTTGAACAATATAATAACTAAAATTTAAATATTTACAACACTTAAATAATAAATAAAAAGAAATCCTGTTTATAAATAAACAAATCTAAATATTTACAAGTGAAAAAGTTGTGCCAGATCGCTGCCCTGTGTAAACGTGCCAAGAAGGCTGGCGGCATTGCCACGTTGGATGGCAATGCTGATCCGTTGTCCTAGATAGACACCAGCCTTCCTAACACGTGAGGTCTCAATAAGGCGCCGTGAGACCTCTTTAAACAAAAGAAGGGCGTCCGGGTCCCACGGCCCCAGCGTTTCTACACCGAACGCCACAAAAATGCATCCATAAAATAAATAAATATGCTGGGACCTTCTTCACATGGCTATCTGATCACAAACTAAGCCGAGCATGTACTATGGAAACTAGATAACTCATATACTACCATCTACTTTTTGTGACTAAGTACATGTAGAAATTTTCATGCACATAAATGCATGCCCTGACTGGGAATCAAACCCACAATTTGCGGCGTGATAGATGGAATCTTAACCAACCACGCCAACGGGCCCGTCAAAGGGTTTGGAAGAATATTGTATAGAAGAAATATTTATAACCAAACGAATGCAAGCTCAACAAAGGTCAGTACACAAAATAGGTACAGCCTTCCACCCACGTTCCCTGTATGAAATATTCTCCATTGTTCTATGTCTAGACCATTCCATTCAGTTGTTATAAAGCAGAAAACTTAATTAAAAGTATTAAAAAAGTTGTAATCAATAAAAGTTTGAAATATTTAATTTTAATTTCATCATCAGCCTATAATGTCCCACTGCTGAGTCTGTACACCCCGATTTGTGAAAGGGAACGGCCAGATGCTCCACCACGCGTACCCACTGCGGGTACCTACTGTTGGAGTGGAGTTTTCAAGCCGCCTAGAAGGCCTCCAACTAGCTTAACGACTATCACAATTAATAGATAACCGGGACCAACGGCATTACATGCCTTCCGAAGCACGGAAACGCTCCATTTGAATTACCACTAAGCGTTCACACATCCAGGTACCGACCACGACGGTGGTAGCCACGTGGTAGCTTAACTTGCCGATCGATTAAGAACGGCTTATTATGCTACACCATGAGCGCTTCATTTTAATTATTATGGTGCGTCCATGCTACGCGAAGCGAGCACGAGCCTCGAACGGCAAGGATTTGTTCGTTGCTCGCGATTTCAAGCTTGGACGTACTTAACGAGCCATCAACGAGCCTACATCGAGCGCGATGCGAATCCCTGTGTTCGTGAAAAAACTGACAATCGGGCGGAGCGCAGTCGAGCACGCTAGGAATGCTCGTTCGAGGCTCGCAAGCCCGTCCACTCTACGCGAATCGTGCTCGCAGTGTGCTCGTTCGTGACTCGGCTCGTGCTCGGTTCGCCAAGCATGGACGCACCATAACATCAATATTATGATACACAAAATTAAAATAATTTTGATGAATAAAATTCTATATCGACCCGAAAGATTTTTTTAGATCAATCTACCTTAGTTATTAATTTATAATACCTATTAAAAGTTTGACCAAAATGTTACGTAACAATTATGAAGTGAAATCAGAACACAAATAAACAAGCAATCTAACTTATAATGAAACCATCTGATAATTCAAAAGCGAGATAATATTATTCATTGAAATTCTAAATTAATTAATGTATAATTATCATTTTTTTTTCACGAACAAGAACAACATCCAACATGTAAGGTAAATTCGGGTTCCAGGATTTATTTGCATAGAAAATGATTTTCTTAATAGCTTTCATTTAATGTAATAATTATCCCACCATAAACATTTTTAAGTAAAATGTTGCCTAGACATATGGGTCGCACTGTCAAAAAGTTATGAGATCTCATGTAGAGCCAAGCTTATAACTCTACATGCCCTTACTCTACAAGCCCTAACTTCACAAACTCTACACCTTAGTCGAAATATGTGGCTTGGCCGTTTCGCTACCGTCAAATGACATGGGAGTAAGTTGAAAAATGTATTCACTGTTCATAGCTTTTTTGTTACAAAAGTTCTTGTAGTAGTGACACAAAATTTTACATACAAAGTTTTTTGATGGGATTTCACTTCTTTTTGTAAGTATGTTTTTTTTTGTTGTGTTTGTTTTTTTTTTTTTTGTTGATTGTTTACTAATACAAGCTTACATACAAAATTTCAGCTTTCTAGGACTTCAGGAAGTACTCTAACCCCCTTAATCATAAAAGCGCTATTTAACTAATAATCTGATTAAATGGTCACGTAAATAATGTCACATTATTTGACAATGACAATAGAGTGACGTTATTTACGTGAACCTTTAAACTTGCTTTAAACAGTATATTAGATAAATAACGTTTTATGAGTAAGGGGGTAAGAGTTTTGATGATCATCAGTGAGTCACTGACGAAAACGTTTTTTTTTAGATATCAAGAAAATCTAAAGTATAAGAGCTATTAAGTTCACTATTGAAATCATGTCCCGAGAATTTTGTTTATCTGGTAATATAATCCAAACCCAAGTTATGGGGGGTCAAAAAAACGACGAAGCGCTTCGAGAAAAGGTAGGTAGTGCCCTTACGCTTCGCTTGGCTGTCTTGGCAGGGGCCAGATTAAAACTTATAAATGAATACCTATATCTGTATTATCTGTTAAGTCACCGCAGATTGCCATATTTTTTATGTCACGGCGAAATAATGAGTGACGAATGTACAACATTTTATTTGCAGTCATAGAAATAATTGCCAGGCAATATCGAACCATATTGCTATTGCTTTAAGGAATAATTAATAATAAAAGAAGGGTATAATCGAAATGGTACAATTACTTGCAGGTTGACAATTTTGTGATTGTCCTTGTCGCATAAATTTAATGAAACACAAAATATATTATTTTTTCCTCTCACTTTAATCTGTCTGAATTCAGGATTGCTTTAATTTTCGTGCAATGTTTTGGGTGTCGAGGGCATGTCAACGTTGTCTTCTCTGAGCGAGATTGACATAAAATGGGGGTTTTTTTTTTACGTGGAAATGTATTAACGGTATTGCAAGTTTATAACATTTTTGGATTTTCTTAGGTGAGTGTTAAAATTTCAGTAATCTTTGTTTTAGGTAAAATATTTTTGTGTACCATCTGATAATATTTCGCTTTAGAGTATTAAGGGGGCCCTTCATGGCCAACGCAACTTCAACGCAAGCGTAGCCTAAAAGCTTGTACTTTCATCCAACGTAATGTTGACTGCGAAAAAAGAGAGACACCATCAGAGCCATCGGTTATCAGTCGGTAAATTCCGCTGATCACTCGCGCGCGGCCGCTTCGCTAGGTCGTTTTCATTCATGATTTCGCATATCATAAAACTTGTTCCAGGCCCATACTTCCTGTGATGAAATCTTACAAGTATGTGAAAAAAAAGTTAGTTATTTAGAATCTTCAATACATTTGCAAGCATTGTTTAGAGCTGTTTTCTTTACTTTTACAATTTATAGGTACATTAGATATGGCCAAAGTTCAGGTAAAATTTGTGCAAAACCGCTGGTTTTCGGAGGCTTTTACTGAATTTGTTTCACACTTTTTTTTATTTTCGCCTAGTTATACTGCTAGATATAGTTCACAAGATACCAATTTGTATAAACATCTAAAAATGTATTCACAAGATACCAATTTGTATAAACATCTAACGAAAAGTGTTTAAAAACGCCATCATAAGTACAGAGCTTTTGTATGAAAAGTATGGTGAGCTGACTGCTCTTAATAAGTTAGTCATCCTAGTTTCAGGGATATCTTATGGTGCCTCCATGAGCCGAGCCAAAAACGAGCCTACAATGAGCACGATGCGAATCCCGCTCGTTCGAGGCTCGCTACGCGAATCGTGCTCGCAGTGTGCTTGTTCGCGGCTCGGCTCGTGCTCGGTTCGCCAAGCATGGACGAATAAGAGTTTTCCAATGTTAATAGAATTCCACCTCATACTCGAATGGGTAACAGGTGGATATTTCTAATTTTCATCGAAACCTGAGTTTTCTGAACAACTTTTATTATATCAAGTATGCAACCGCTTTTTTTATAATCTTACATTGAGATTTCAGAGGTCCCATACTAAAAGTTGTTCTTGATTTATCCGACATAGGATAAAAGATTGACAAACCACCTTGTATAAAAATTGCAAGTCATATAATACCTAAGTCATATTTTTTTTCATACTATGTAGGTTATTGTAGGTATACTGGATGGAGATTTCGAGATGGCTTATTACGAAACTTATGTTGGGTTAGTCATGCTGAGCAACTTTTAATATGGGACAAACAGAATTTTCAAAAAAAAAATACTTTTCATACATGATGATCGAGCAAGGATGACATTTACTATGGAAAGTAAAAATTTTTTTTTGAGGATTCACCATTGGTCATCATCAGCCTATAATGTCCCACTGATGGGAACAGACCTCCTTTCACAAATGAGGGTGAAAGGGACTGGGCGATACTCCACCACGCGTGCCCACTGCGGATTGGTGGAGGTAGGCTAGTGGTCAACCTACTGTTGGAATTTTTCAAACCGCCTAGGAGGTATCCAACTAGCTTAACGACTATCACAATTTAGTGATAACCGGGACCAACGGCTTTACGTGCCTTCCGAAGCACGGAAACGCTCGATTTGAAATACCACTAGGCGGTCACCCATCCAGGTACCGACCACGACAGACGTAGTTTAACTTTGCCGATCGATTAAGAACGGCTAATCATGCTACACCACGAGCGCTTCCATTGGTCACCTACGAATAAAAAACTAATTGGTCCCATAGTGAAAGTTGTTCAGCATGACTAACCCAATATAGGTTTTGAAAGTATGCCATCTCGAAATCTCTACCTGTTATAATAACGTAATTGTTTTGAAAGATCATGGATCTATTTTTTATATGTCTATGGTTCCGATCTTAATTAATTTTGTTGATATCAAAATATCCCGTTACGTACTACACGGTAATTAATTGAATAGAAGCTGTAGTATTGCGTGTTTGCTACAAATATTTAGTTCTATCAGTTTTCAATTAAACAATCAAAATATAGTAAAATTGAAATTTTGATTTAAACATAAATTTAAATTTAAAGTAAGATTTAAAGTCTAGTTATGATCAAAGTGGCTCTACCTCCTCCCTACCACTCCCTCTTCTCTAAATTTTCTTGTCTATCAAATCACAACACTTGCACTGGTAAGATTGTGGACACACAGTAATGGCTTCTGCATCAACATTCATCATTCTGATGTCATAATAGAAAAACAAAGCTAAAGTCGAAGTTTCCAGGTCATGGCATGCAGGTAGGAACGAATAAGCCCACAAGATTAAACAAATTACTAACCTGGCACAAAATCTGGTACACACGGCTACAGATCAAGCTATACATTTCTAGTATAAGCTGACCTTCCATTGTACCGAAATCCTATACAATGCGAGATCAGCTTATACTGGAAATGTATAGCTTGATCTGTAGCCGTGTGTACACTATTACTGGCAAACCATTAAAAAGCCCCGTTAGGGGATGATTTCCAGGATACATGAGTTTTTATGTTTCTTTATTTTCTGTTAAAAATATTAATACAGAGTTTCAACTTAATAATTATCCCTAAACCAAAAGGGGTATAGGGGTCGTTTTGAAATCCTAATAGTCATAAATTTGGTAATCGTGCTATGTTTTAAGTTTATTACGCCAAGGAAAAAGATTTTTCATACAAAAAAAATCCCCCCTTTTCACCTCCTTAAAGGTGGAATTTCCAAAACCTCTCTTTAGTGCTCGCCTTCAAAGTACACTAAAATGAATAAAATAAAGACATATGATCTGTAATCTGACACTACTGTTTTGTAGTCAGTGAAAAGGCACGACGTTTTCCAGTTTTTTTTTTTTTTTATACAACTTAGTCGGTAAACAAGCATACGGCCCACCTGATGGTAAGCGGTTACCGTAGCCATATAGACGCTTACAACACAAGAAGCATCGCTTACGCGTTACCGACCTTTCCCCCCTCCCCTATGAGCTCTGGCGACCATACTCAGGCGCAGAAACACAACTTATTTGGCTGTACTCACGCGCAGAAACTCAACTTTACAAATTTTTTTGACTGCGGTATTCTGTAAGGTGTTCTCTATGCTCTACCTCTCTCAAAAAAATATTCCAAGTCTACCAAAATGTAAGTATATGCTACCACAGATTTTTGTTTAAAATACAAGAGCAACACTCTCTATACAAGAAGTGGCTTCTTAGCAACCGTAGCCGCGTTAAAAGGCTTATACCCAGTATCTATTCTATAATCTAATATTAAATTGCAAGACTTTTGAAGAAAAAATAAGAAAACTGTAATTGGCACGTCAGTGCTCGTTTAAAATTCAGTGACGTCACGCTTCTGACCTAACGCTAGGGTTGTAACTTTTAAAAGTCATAGACATTTTGAGAGAGGTAGAGCATAGCGTTTTTTCGCTCAAAGAGCAGCTCGACTGGGGAAGTACCTCCACCTTACAGAATACCGCAGCCAAATAACTTTATGTTGTGTAAAGTTGTGTTCCTGCGCGTGAGTAAGGTCAGAGCTCACAGGGGAGGGGGGAAAGGTCGGTAACGCGTGAGCAATGCTTCGTGTGTTGCAAGCTTCCATATGGCTACGGTAACCGCTTACCATCGGGCGGGCTGTATGCTTGTTTACTGACATAGTTGTATAAAAAAAAAAAAAACAACAAAAATTTACAAGAGCGTAGATGATTTGACATTTGATGTAAAGGATTCAAATGAAAATTATCTCTTGAACTAGCTGTAATCTCTTCAGCTTTATTATATTAGTATAAGTAAATATTGACAAAATACATATCAGGTGGCCATATGCTTGTTTGCAACAATATTCAATTCAAAATTCGTTTATTCATTTTAGGCCCATTAGGCCCTAATAAGGCACTTACAAACGTTACAAATTGATTCTACCACCGGTTCGTAATACATTTGATCTGAGAAATCTCCCGACAAGAAACTCAGCAAGGGTTTTTTTAATAATATCAAAATATATTTTATAATATAAATTTTTTACAATAGCATGTGAAGCGAACAATTTATTTAAATGCGTTCTTGTCTTCTACAAAATCGGAAACTTTATAGCGCCCTTTCTTACGTAACTTTTGTTTACTTAACTTTTTAAGTCTGTACACCGATAGTTCTTGAATTTTCTGGGTTTTGAGTTCTTTGAGTACTTTGTTATTCATTGCCGCTTGAGAAGTCTCTAATTTTGCTGAGTCGTGTTACTAGTACTGCAAATTTGTGCTTAATTCGAGTGTTCAAACTGTGAGTGTCGCTATTCTTAGGAAAGTGTTTTATGTTTTTTCTAACATTAATAAATTTTTCATAAATGAACTGTGGCGACACTGTCATAATATTTATGGACTTATCTCTTAGGGAATCTCCAGGACTTAATTTGTAAATTGCGTAGTAGTATAAAAAATAAAATAATGTAGACCTTAATAATTGTGTGTGTATCAGCTAGTTTGTCTGTTTGAGTAGGTACGGAAATATTGTATACGTAATAAAATTGAAAGGATTTGAATGGGGTTTTAGAGCTTAGAGCATCATTCAGGCTGTTATTTTAACAAAATTGGCCGAAAGTTTGATGAAGCTTTACCTAGCGTAAAAAAATAATTGAATGTAGTAGCCCTACCCATCAATCGGTGTGGCTATCCCCTTATACTAGGAGTAAAATCCCATTTGGTAACAGCCCGGAGCACACAGGGCGGTGTCTATCGGCGGGACGAGTTATCGAGAGCATTCGTGTGGCCACAGATTGAAATGAATCGATTAAAATCACATGAGCACTTTGTGCGATTACCGATCAATCGGTTGGATTGGATGGTATATGCATGCAGTGGCTTAATATTTATCGATATAGTTTTTTATCGATTGTTTTGCTGTCGATGACGCTGGTTGATTATGGGCTCACTGAATGATGTGCTTATGTTCTTTATTTGAATGATTTTGTGACGTTTTTTTTTATTAGGATTTAAAAATACTGATTCTCCAGAGGCGGCCCGTACTTCTGCTTTTATTTTAGTGGCGTTGATTGTTGGGTCACGGGCTGCCAGCAATCTGATATAGCGCTTCTGAGCAGACGGTCAGAATAGTTGGGCGACCACTGCGGAGTCGGTCAACTGTTCTGACTGCTGCCAGAGATCAGGGAAGCCGCTTTTCAAGAATGGGACAGGTTTCCGCAAGAAGTGCTGGATAACTTGATCTTCAGCATACCCAGGAGGATCTCCGCATGTGTGCGAGTCAGGGGAGTTATATTCCTTCTATTAATAAATTGTTTTATAAGTTTGGTTTAACATATTTTTCTTTCTCTCAATTCTTGTTATTAAAAAAATAAAGTTTTATTTTTTAATTTCAAAAAAAGATACAACATTGATACAACGTATACATTTTTTCTTGGTAAAGTATTTTTTTTAAAATATATCCTTTTGCTAGTGATCACAAACTTTTTTGAATCTTTTTTTTTTTTGTGTAAGTTTTTTCATTGATAATATTAGCAGGAAGCCAAAGAACATACTCTTATAGTACTTATATTGTCGTGCATGCGCAGTTTAAAACTGTACACATTACTGTACAAAAAAGATGGAACACTGTACAGAGGCCACACGTGCAAGCAAGTCCCATAGATAAAACCAAGCTAAGGAGTCCTATTTGACAAGAGGATGTCTGTCGCTCATTGGCACTTTTGACCTCAGACCAAGAAAAAATTAAAGACGGAACGGTCCGTGTTCTTAAGTGACGCAAGTAATAGGAAGCCGGCGGGCTTGTAAATATATGGCCTCACACACACATATATACCATAGGAAGCCGATCGGTTGTCATTCCGTATTGAGACGTTGACAGTGACAATAAGGCTGACAGTACCATTTGTGCCTGCTTGGGCCAGTACTGATTTTACTCACGCACACGTAGGAATTTTTTTCCTTCACTTTCTTTTAAGGTGACTCTCCGTTTTGTTTTTTTTTTATGTCTATGCTTACAGTTTTGAGTCGGACCGAGCGAGTGATTCCCCTGGTATTACAACCAAACAAACAAACAAACAAACAATCAAATCTTTCCTCTTTATAATATTATTATTAAGTAGTTTTAGTTGAGAAGTATGGAAATCGCATATACGAAACTCAAAATTGAAAAGTAAAAACTTTTTAACAAATAAATTAAACCGCCTTCAAAGTACACAGCGAAATATTTTGCTATAGAACCCGTCATGCTCTTTCGCTGACTTCAAAACAGTGTCAGATAAGTTATTTCATACTTTTTAGACTTTGAAGGAGGTTTTTATTTTTGTTAAAAAGTTTTTATTACCAGTGTGGACTTAGGTCAGACCACTATCCGTACAAACACATAAAACAAATACGTACTGCGAACCGTGAACACTTCATTCATCAGAGTCTGTTGCTTCTCTTTACCTTCACCACAACACCCTTCATTAAAAAGCAACTTCTTTAGTCTCAATATTCATTGACGTTTTTATACTAAATGTTTGCAAAGCGTAGCGTATTCGAGCTTCAATGGATGCGGGACAAAGCGATGCAGTAGTGGGTGCCTAGTCTCAAGCACGTCACGGTAGGTAAGTACGATTGATCATTGGTAGGAAATTGTAGTTAAGTCTTGAACTGAATGCCTCCGTCTTGGTCATGTCAGTTGTTACTTAGATATGGAACTATGTTGGGACTTTGGAGTGACTCATGTAAACTTGTTTCTCTATTTTATACTCTGTTGTGATGCATCTAAAATGTAATTTAGAAATAAAATATGTACAAATAATATATGAGTACAGTCGATCGATGTTTCAAATTTCGAAGTCCTGAAATACAGTATACATACACAATACAGAAAGCTTATTGTTATGTAGTACAACAGGCCCCCTAGACAAGATGGTTGTCGACAATCGTCATCGTTAGTAAACGATCAACCTTTGTATGGGATTGACATTTCAAATCGAAATGTAGCGTGATTTTGAATAATCTCTTATGTCAATCCCATACAAAGATTGATCGTTTAGTAACGATGACGATTTTCGACAGCCATCTTGTCTAGGGGGGCAGGTTATTTCGATATTTCGGAAAATTACAATAATTTCTTTATTTTATTTATATGGTACCTATTTGTTTGCAAATGCAACTAAAGGAGTGAAAGGGATGAAAGGAAGGTGTGAGAGAGAGATTGAGAAAGACGATGGTCAAACGATGGCGTAAAGTAAGATTTGAAAAGAACGTGCATTCAATTAATGTTGATAATATTTTTAAAAGAAGTTTGTCTTCAATACCAGTCGTGTTATTTATTTCGTTATAGACATTTTTTGGAGGGCTAGCGATTTCTAACCACCCTAGAAAATCTACCAAGCTAAATATCACATAGCATTCATTTCAATCTAAAAACAAACGATTTCTCAGCCGACTTGTTATGGTACGTAAAGAAAATGGCTCCCTTAAAGGCAGCTTCCTTCAGCTGTGAGCCCATTAGGATGGGATATGTGTTTTACGACGTATTCATTGTTATGGCCTCCAATTTAAATTCAATTATTTGTTCTCTAAGTGTGCCTGTTGTTGCCAATTGTGTTTTACTTGAGTTTTAGAGAAACCGTTTCGTTTCTTTCCTTTTTACAAGCTTTTATTTAACTTGCAATTTTATGTAACTATTTTGTTCGGGTGGAATCTTGCAAGTAGATATTCACCCACTTCCAGTGGTCGGATTGACTTGATATTTGGTATACATTAGTATATTGGAAGAGAATGTAAGTTCAATCAACAAAAAGTACAGTCACCAAAAAAAGCTTGTATTAAAAATGATTGTTTTATGTAACGTTTTATGATGTTTTTGATAGTGCATGACGTTCACTTTGATTGGAATCTATTCCGCCAATTCTTAATCCAGGACACAAGCATTCTGATTAGCTAACTCAAAGACGCACTAAACATTTAGATTCAGTGGTTGGTCGCTCTGTGCAAAAGCACATATTAGTTGCGGAATTGGATTACTAACCAGAAAACAGGAGTGTTGATTCTTTGTTCGCTTAGGTATTATTTGTTTGTTTTTTTATGGTTTTAACCTTCTTACTTCTTCTGAAAGAAAAAAACATAAAAATAAAATCGTTAATTATTTACTAAATTAATAAAATATTTAATTTCAAATTCCCGCTTTTAGATGGCCCCAACAATGCTGCGGCGCTAATGCTCGCAGCCCTTCTATACAAGAAATATAATTTGAATAAAAAACCTATTCACTTTTTTTTTCGGAGTAGAAGAAATAAGAACATGACCCGCCAAGTATTCTTTTTGGAAAACACTTCCAAAAAATATTTACAAAAACTTTGAATGACCTCTTTTAAAAATTAAGTTTGTAATTTTTTTTTAAAAAATTTTTGAAGTTTTTTTTAAACATACCTAATTATTTCAAACGCTGGACAGGGGGCGCAACTACCTAGTTTCTACCCCGGTTCGAAAATATAGATCCGGGGCTGCCATTTTGGTGTTCAAATCTCAGATATTAAAGATCTCAATAACTCTTTCATTTCTTTACTAGCTCTTTCTGGTTCAATTTCAGGAAATAATATCTCTAGGTCTACCTTAGGCATTGCCTTGTCTGTCTATCTATCAGTGAGTCACTGTCCGAGTATTAAGTAGATATTTAATATCTTCACATAACACTTCTCGCAAGTCATAGTAGCAGCTGCTATAATCAGTAGAGAGATCATCATTTAATATTAACTACCACATTCCGACCTTCGACATTGTTTCCATAATTATATGCAGACGTAAATTCACGTCAATATACAGCCATTCGTAATAGCTCGTGTGTCTGTGGTGTAACACCTGAGAACTGTGATTAATTACGTAACTTTATTACAATCGGATAAATGTTTGAAATTTGTTTGAGATCATAAATGTTTCTGTGAGAAAGAGAAGAAAAATATAGCAGAGAAGTGAATATATATGAAAGACACTTGAATTGATACATGGAAAAGGAATAAAACAATAAAAAGCCGTGGTTTACCAAGACCTAGCTTTTACATGATTTGCTGTAAACCATATTTTGTAAAAACAAAGTAGGTAGTAATGTAGGTTTAGATTGGTATATAGGGTGGGTGAATTTTTATAAAAAGATTTTGATAAAAATCTACAAGTTCTACAACTGTATTCTTGGATTTTCAAAAAGTTATTTTTTTTTATTTGTTAAAAGTTTTAAAAAATTATGAAAAATTAAATAATATTTTCGTTTTTTTTTGGTTACTGTACTTGTTGTTGCATTGTCTCCCAATATACAATATGTATACCAAATATGAAGTCAATCCATCCACTGGAAGTGGGTGCAATTCGACATGCAAGATTTGGCCCGACCATACATACATAGCATGTTAAAAAAAGCTTGTAAAAAGCATATTGCGCGTAACAGATTTTACCCCTTATGTATGCTAATATAATTCTCAATAAAACACTAATAATCAGATTATGTAATTCAAACTTTAGGATGGCTATTCTAATCGAATTACATAGCATATTTGGGCATGGGTCTAGGTAAGAATAATAAAATAATCATTTAGGCCAGACTTGAGAATATATTTATTCAAACATTATATCTATGTCCTTAACTATGAATTTACTCTCTAATCTACCACCGGTTCTGATGGCCGACCTATTGAGAAGATACCGGCAAGAAACTCAATATTAAGGTCTTTTTAACCGACTTCAAAAAAGGAGGAGGTTCTCAATTCGGATGTTTATATTTTTTTTTTTTTTTTTTTTTTTTTTTATGTATGTTCGGGCATAACTCCGTCATATATAGACGGATTTTCAAAATTCTTTTTTTGTTCGAAAGGGGTTTATTCCGAAATGGTCCCATATAAATTTCATATAGATCTGATTATGAGTTTCGGAGACAGACAACGAAACTCTTAAAAAATTACAGCAAATCAACCGCAATTGCTGCATATGCATTGTTTACGCAGGCCTTTACACACGAAAGTATTTAAAGTATATGTGAAACTAAAAATTCAAAAATAAAATAACTTTTTAACAAAAATATAAACCGCCTTCAAAGTACACTAAAAAGTAAGAAATAACTCTTATCTGACACTGTTTTGAAGTCAGCGAAATATTTTCTACAGAACACGTCATGTGATTTCGCTCACTTCATAACAGTGTCAGTTATGAGTTATTTCTTACTTTTTAGTGTACTTTGAAGGCGGTTTATATTTTTGTTAAAAAGTTATTTTATTATATATGGCCACTATACATTCAGAGTTATTCTCATATATAACAGAAATACACAGAACACTAAAATTATCAATCGTTACAGTTGATGACATCAAATATACATACCAGAGTTATTCTCAGTATATAACATAAATACACAGAACACACATTATTAAAATAGGTAATCAATCTTTACAGTAGAGAACATCAAATATACTTATCTGTATTTGTGGTTACAACTTCAACACCTTATCAGAGTAACAACTAGGTAGTACATGTTTTACAGCTATTACAAAGATTACTTTCAGCCTAATTCTTATGGACATAGCAGACTGGTATTATTACTTTTCTCAACTTGATTCTTACGGCGATAAGACACCCTGAGAGAGATTCGCTCCGTACAACAGTTAGTACTTTTCTCAACTTGATTCTTACGGCCATAGACACTCTGTGAGAGATATCTGCTCCGCATAACAGTTGATACTTTTCCCAACGTAATTCTTACGGCCAAGGACACTCAGAGGATATCTGCTCCGTATAACAGTTGATAATCAACTTAATTCCTACGGCCATAGACACAAGGTCTGCTCCGTACAACAGTTGATTAAAGAAAGTGCTCTGAGCTCGGAACTACACGGCTTTTTATAGGCAAACTACCCTCACAGCAAAAGTACGGTAACGCCATTGGCAAGTATATGACACAAGTTAAAAATATAACAAAGTAATCTTGGGATACACTAAATAAGTAAACTAAAACAGTAAATAAGCATAAATCAAATCATGATTTATGGTGATAATATCTTAATATTTCAACAATGTTTTCAACTTTAATTTGTTTACACTAAAAGTAATTTCAAAGAAAGACAGTTAAACAAATCTTAAATAATATTGCTTATACTTTAAAAATCACATAGATTTATGTCACAGGAATAGTAAGAATCTAAACATCATTCCTTTATTTATTTAAAACCGGAAACATGATATTTGAAGACCTTCTGTTGGTCTGGTGGTTGGGACCACAGGATAAAAACGTACAATACAGTACCATAGATTAAAAACATCACAGATCATTTTCAAGCAAATTGTCTTAGGAACTAAAAAATCATAGAATAATGTTTCAACCATATATCGCTTTTAGCTCAGAGTAGATAAATGCTTTTAGTAATAATCTAACACGGCCAAACTGACAATATACTTTGTTCTCAAAGTACACAGTAAAAATAATAGCTTTGGCTACATTGTACATTCAATTTTTCATTCTGAATACCATGTTTGTGATAGAAATAGAATAAACATAATAAATAAATATGATTCATCTTTGTGACTTAGGATCAATAAAATAGAAATAAATAAATATGATTCTTACTATCTTTGTGATACTAGATTCAATAAAATATAAATAGATATATTTGTGATACTAGAATCGATAAAATAGAAATAAATAAATATGATTCTTAATATCATCTTTGTGATACTAGATTCAATAAAATATAAATAGATATCTTTGTGATACTAGAATTGATAAAATAGAAATAAATAAATATGATTCTTAATATCATCTTTGTGATACTAGAATCCCCTTATTCAATTCTCAATATCATCTTTGTGATACCAGAATTCACCCTATCCAATTCTCAATATCATCTTTGTGATACCAGAATTCACCCTATCCAATTCTCAATATCATCTTTGTGATACCAGAATTCAACCTATCCAATTCTCAATATCATCCTTGTGATACCAGAATTAATTTTATCCGATTCTTAATATCATCTTTGTAATACCAGAATCAATGTTTACAATAATCCTCGATAAGCAGTATTTTATTTTAAAATCTAACACGGTTATCAACCAAGGAAGTTGTGTTTAGAAAAAAAATTATAGTCGGCATACATTTTCTTAATAAACGACAACGACACAAGAATACTATAAATATATACATGATTATTTATCTATTGGTAAATGAACATATTTGATGCAATTAATCCTGCAAGTATAAGATGATATTATGATGCTTTTTGAAATAGTACCTAGTTTATAATTTCCAAGCAATAATAATCATTATTATAACCGCTCGGCCAAACTGTTTACCAAGTTATCAGGAATACCTTTGAATAACATATACAATGATTGTAGGTCGGTACTTCATTCTTTTTTAAAACGAATTTACCTTAATTTGCAAAATTATCATAACTCCTATAATCCTTTTTAAAATATTCAAAGGTACCAATTACATTTAATATAATAATATTATACAATTTTGGTTTCAATCTGCCAATGTTAATGTTAGTAGACTTTGCACTTTGACATTCTTTTGCAGCAGGTATGTTACGGATATGAAATTTCGGATCCGGATATAAACACGGACACATGAACAATACTACCTATATCGGTTTCAGATACGGTTAGCGATATTAAATTATTTCAGATAGTTTCAGTTACGGATACTAGTATTTTTTAATTAAACTACGAATGGCAAAAACTTGTCCTAAAATGTCTGTTATTCGGTTACAGTTCCGGATAGACTCCCATTTCGGATATCCGATAGTTTCGGTTACGGAGCTTCATAACATCCCTAGTTTGCAGTAAACCAACGCTACCGAAAAATAGAACACTAGCGAGCCGCCCAGGTTCGCCCTGCTAATTTATTATACAACTACACCCTCCAAATACTTCATTACTTGCTTTCTTTCAAGTAATTTAATTTCTCCAAGTTATGGTAAAACTGATTCAAAATCTATTGCAGTTTATTAAGAGATTCTGTCGTAGATTTTAACTATTATGTAACAAAACATTTTGTGTCAATACCATTCAAACTAATATTATAATACTGATTATACCTCAGAATAAATAAATACTGCGTACAAATTATACCCAGGCACATTATAATATACTTCTAAACACAATCGATAAACATTTTTGACCATGGTGTGCACTTCCAATCATATTTGTTTCAATTTTATTGGCCTACTAGACAAAACCACTAAGGTTATGACTACGGTCTTGTTGCATAAATAAGCAACAATGAATCAGTCAACAAATAATAATCAAAACACCAAAATATTTTTCATACATTTACGAAAGCAAAATTGACTCAACATATTATCGGTAATTGACCCACGGTTTAAACGCAGTCCAGTTTAAAATGATTATTCATAAGTAGGCCTAGGCCTAGTGAAGGCCTTTTTGAATGAAAATTGGATGAAATACATTCCCGGATAAAGAGCAGTCACTACGAGTTTTATCTAATTCGAAAATTCGTCATTATCATATCACACGTCTAGAAACACCCCACCAGATCAATCTGTAAATCCTTTACATTTTTATAAATTTTGTATTTAGCAGTGGGTACTCGTAGTATATGACAAGTCTTATCATCTGATCTAAACTTACTACTATTATATCTCAAAATCTTACAAACTTTCGAATTTAGGCTGGGCAAAATATAACCGGAGTAAGTAGGTCGACCGAGTTATGAATTGATAAATTGTTGTAGAAATAAACAGATTCTGAATACCTAAAGAAGCCTAATTCATGTTACGTGTGATTATAATTATTAATTCAAATGAATATATATTCCTACTCGTCATAGTCATTAATATGAATAATATATTCTTAATCCAATATTTTAACTATATTTATAGAACATTTTTTCTACAACCACTTTATAAATGATAATCGGTCACATCTCTGCAAAATAGTAAATAAATGTATTATTCCAACTTCATTGTGCGTAATGCCACACAATAAAGGAAAGAAACTGCATTATAATTCTACTTAAAGTGATACCAAACGTATATAAACTACGAACAACAAGCTACATTTGCCTTTTCGCCCGGAAATGCGTTATAGTTTCGACATCGCAAACTTTTATCGATAATTGTCACCCAACTCAATATTATTTTATAAGAAGGTAGTTTGTAACAATTTACTCCATTCCAATTTTACACTACCCTCGATCTCAACTATAGTAGATTTCAAATAGCATGTGTTCGGTGATACGGTATTTTATTAGATTTCTCAATGGTTAATGTTCATTTCGATATAATAAAGGAATACTATAATAGAGCAAGGTTCCATAAACTAGTGAGTACCTACTATTTCAGAGTAATCAAATGGAATTTCAATAGATATTGGTAAAGAAAAACCTACGACTCATCCTATGTGAAATAAAGTATAGATTTCAATGCATTTTTTTTTTTTTCCTATGATATCGTGAAAATGAAGTACTTTGAAAATAAATACCCAACGAAACCCACGAGTAATTCATTCGAAGAATATTCAATTCTATGAAACGCAGATCTCTCAATAAGTTTCCGATATCTTATTCTAAGTTTCTAACCTTTATTCAATCTTTACTCATAATACCTTATAATCATAAAGCAACGACGAGGTATTTTCCGTTTGGTTCCATTGCTAGCGAAAATTAATGTACCTCCCTAATGTATAGAAATTAGATTTTTATCTAAAATTGCCGATTAAGGCACGATCAAAATGTACAAACTGAATAATCATCGAACCTATCGAAAGCAGAGTAGTTATGTATTAATACGTGAAAAACCAATTACTAGTACTTTTTACAGAACATTACCAAACCTTGTTTTTTAAATGGATGAATCTACCCTCAAGGAAGATCAGTGATCCTAGACTGATGGAATTCCTTCTCCTAGACATGGATGAGTAGCCCTAAGGGAAGATCAGTGAGCCTTGTAGACTGATTTACCTACTAGCACTTCACCAGACTGCTACTACTTCCTTTTCCTCCAGGTCTGCAGTTGAATGTTACAGCATTTCTATAATCAAACACAATGTATTAGATTATGGGAATTGAATCGATCGATCCCACTTCTGATAACAGATTTTACCCCTTATGTATGCTAATATAATTCTCAATAAAACACTAATAATCAGATTATGTAATTCAAACTTTAGGATGGCTATTCTAATCGAATTACATAGCATATTTGGGCATGGGTCTAGGTAAGAATAATAAAATAATCATTTAGGCCAGACTTGAGAATATATTTATTCAAACATTATATCTATGTCCTTAACTATGAATTTACTCTCTAATCTACCACCGGTTCGGATGGCCGACGTATTGAGAAGATACCGGCAAGAAACTCAATATTAAGGTCTTTTATATGGCCACTATACATTCAGAGTTATTCTCATATATAACAGAAATACACAGAACACTAAAATGATCAATCGTTACAGTTGATGACATCAAATATACATACCAGAGTTATTCTCAGTATATAACATAAATACACAGAACACACATTATTAAAATAGGTAATCAATCTTTACAGTAGAGAACATCAAATATACTTATCTGTATTTGTGGTTACAACTTCAACACCTTATCAGAGTAACAACTAGGTAGTACATGTTTTACAGCTATTACAAAGATTACTTTCAGCCTAATTCTTATGGACATAGCAGACTGGTATTTACTTTTCTCAACTTGATTCTTACGGCGATAAGACACCCTGAGAGAGATCCGCTCCGTACAACAGTTAGTACTTTTCTCAACTTGATTCTTACGGCCATAGACACTCTGTGAGAGATATCTGCTCCGCATAACAGTTGATACTTTTCCCAACGTAATTCTTACGGCCAAGGACACTCAGAGGATATCTGCTCCGTATAACAGTTGATAATCAACTTAATTCCTACGGCCATAGACACAAGGTCTGCTCCGTACAACAGTTGATTAAAGAAAGTGCTCTGAGCTCGGAACTACACGGCTTTTTATAGGCAAACTACCCTCACAGCAAAAGTACGGTAACGCCATTGGCAAGTATATGACACAAGTTAAAAATATAACAAAGTAATCTTGGGATACACTAAATAAGTAAACTAAAACAGTAAATAAGCATAAATCAAATCATGATTTATGGTGATAATATCTTAATATTTCAACAATGTTTTCAACTTTAATTTGTTTACACTAAAAGTAATTTCAAAGAAAGACAGTTAAACAAATCTTAAATAATATTGCTTATACTTTAAAAATCACATAGATTTATGTCACAGGAATAGTAAGAATCTAAACATCATTCCTTTATTTATTTAAAACCGGAAACATGATATTTGAAGACCTTCTGTTGGTCTGGTGGTTGGGACCACAGGATAAAAACGTACAATACAGTAACATAGATTAAAAACATCACAGATCATTTTCAAGCAAATTGTCTTAGGAACTAAAAAATCATAGAATAATGTTTCAACCATATATCGCTTTTAGTAATAATCTAACACGCGCACGGAGTAGTGAGTTTTGGCATAGTTATAGAAACGCATTCTCTGGAATGAGATTTTCACGAGAAGGTTCAGTAGATAATTATAGGTATTCTCAAGCATAGTTTTGTGTAAGGCCTATCAATATTGGATTAGCTGTTTCCATGATTAGCTCATTATACATGGTGATTTCTTAATAATTGTTTCGCTAGAACAAACGTTGTTCAGACCATAGTATACCAACATTCTATACCACCAAATAAAACAAAAATCGTCATTGGTTTTTGAAAAACAACACTAAACAGTAAAATTTCAAAAGATCAGGAAACCGGATTCCTACAACTGCTACTAAACTGGCATGCCGTCTGGGTTGTAAGGAGTGACGATAATCCCGACTTTTTTTAACTTTATATTGTGTTTTTTCAAAAACAAATGACGTAATTTTTTTAATTAAATCTATAGAATGTTACTAAACCATGGTCTGAACAACGTTTGTTCTAGCGAAACAACGATTAAAAAGTCACCGAATGGATTTTTGATACCTGTATAGGTATCAAAAATCCATTCGGCTACCGTACTTTAATATTTAATAAACACATGCCACCTTACTCATAAAGCGCTATTTAACTAATATACTGTTTAAAGGGTCACGTAAATAACGTCACACTATTGTCATTGTCAAATAATGTGGCATTATTTACGTGACCATTTAAACAGTATATTAGTTAAATAGCTCTTTATGAGTAAGGGGGACGATGTTTTATACGCGAGGAAACAAGTGACATAACATCCAACTCACCGAATTTAATCTATTACCAAAACCGTACATTATCCCACCATTGTCGATATCAAATCCAGTCTTAACACATCTCACGATATGATATCCGTAATAATGAATGGGCACGTTCGAATCCAGTGGTTTTGATAATACACTGACGAGCAATATAAAAAAGCCACTTGCAAAGTGCCTACAGAAATCTAAATATCTCCTAAAGTTAGTTTCATGAAGTACAAAAATATCTTGAAAACAGAAAAACCAATATTATATTGCATATTAAAACCTTATAAGTACATACATACTGGCCTGTTCAAAATTATGGATAGAAACTATTTTTTTTTTAACAGAACCCAACCCATAAGTGTGTGGTGTCTATGGATAGGTCTTCAAAAATGATATTGAGGTTTCTAATATCATTTTTTTCTAAACTGAATAGTTTGCGCGAGACACACTTCCAAAGTGGTAAAATGAGTGTCCCCCCCCTGTAACTTCTAAAATAAGAGAATGATAAATCTATAAAAAATATATGATGTACATTACGATGCAAACTACCAACGAAAATTGGTTTGAACGAGATCTAGTAAGTAGTTTTTTTTAATACGTCATAAATTGAAATTCATATCAAATACTCAGGTCTATACTACCATTCACTTATATACCTACAGGTACAGGTTTGTACGGAACCCTCGGTGCGCGAGTCTGACTCGCACTTGGCCGGTTTTATTTTGTTTTTTTGTGTTGTTTGCTTTTCACTTCAAGAAGGTATCTTGCGTGGCTTTGGAAATATTTCATGATATAGTGGCTTTTTTAAATTGCTCGTCAGTGTAATACAAGAGAATCGACATCCTACGTCGTCCTCGACTACATTACAATATCAATTTCATTCACAATAGGGCCGCGAGGTATCAATTTAATTTATATCTTAAGTGTTCACACTAGGTTATTAATTTCCTTGGCTTTTGAGACTTCGGTTTGATATCTGAATTCGAATATTCATCTTGTGTTTTGTTCTAATTTAAACTCTATTTTAAATAGGATCGTAGGTACAGTTTTAAAACCTGTTAAAAGTGCCATAGAATGGTTCCTTCCAGGTCTTCAATAAAATAATTGTACCTTTAAAGATTGCTTTTACATTTTAAATTTTATATACTTGTGTTTAGATCTCAAAATGTTCATATTATATTGACAAATCTGTTCTACGTTTCAAATAAATAATCCTCGATGACAACGAATATTCTGCCCCTATTCGTAGAACCGTGAGGGTAAACATAGAGGGTAAAGATGGGGGAGAGTTAATTCCATTTAATCTCACGTGAAATCCAATTTTCTAAAATTCACATCACTCAATATTCGACTGCATAATACCAAAAATTGGATGAACTAGCTTTTTATTTTTTGACCGCAGGGTCGTTGGTTCAATGCCCAGTCTAGCCGTAAATTCACTTTTACTTAATCTGTTATAATGTATGGCAGGCATGCTAAGTAAATTTACTGTATTGTGTGATAATATTACCTCTCTAGATAATTGTCTAGGTGCTATAGGTTTTAACTTACCTAAGTCTGTATTCAATTTGGTATGTTTATAAGTGTTTTTTACATACTGTTATTTTATATATGTATCATCATCATCATCAGCCTATAATGGCCCACTGCTGAGCACAGGCCTCCTTTCACAAATCTGGGTGAAAGGGAATCGGCAGATACTCCACCACGCGTGCCCACTGCGGATCGGTGGAGGCAGCGTAGTGGTCAACCTACTGTTGGAGTTTTCAAGCCGCCTAGTAGGCCTCCAACTAGCTTAACGACTATCACAATTAAGTGATAACCGGGACCAACGGCTTTACGCGCCTTCCGAAGCACGGCAACGCTCGATTTGAAATACCACTAGGCGGTCACCCATCCAGATAACGACCACGACGATGGTAGCTTAACTTGCCGATCGATTAAGAACGGCTTATCATGCTACACCACGAGCGCTACATATATATGTTTATTATCTGTATTTATTATAATATTTACTAGGTAATTACAAAATGGATTTCAAAAATACAGATACGATTATGATTTCTACTACTTAATACGATTGCTTATGAAATGCTGATGTAGCTTCCGTAAAACTAAGATCTGTTGGAAACTATTTGAGATAAATGAATTTTAATTAATCACAAACAATATTTTTGTGTACCAAAACGAGTCAATTCAGAATTAGCAATTCAATCCCTGAAATCAAAATTAACGACAGACATTTTTAATTGGCTTTCGAGGTAGGTATAACAGCTTGTCGATTTCTTTTCCGTTTCTCATTTTCGCCTTGATTTTTGACAAAATTGGATTCATTTCTGCGGAAGGGTTTATCAATTCCAGTGTAATTGAAAAAAGGCAAGGATGTTGTCTGGAGACATCCATTTGCTTCTGGACTGGGTTAGTTATAAGCCATTTTTAGGGTTCCGTAGCCAAATGGCAAAAAACGGAACCCTTATAGATTCGTCATGTCTGTCTGTCTGTCTGTCTGTCTGTCTGTCTGTCTGTCCGTGTATGTCACAGCCATTTATTTCCGAAACTATAAGAACTATAATGTTGAAACTTGGTAAGTAGATGTATTCTGTGAACCGCATTAAGATTTTTACACAAAAATAGAAAAAAAACAATAAATTTTGGGGGTTCCCCATACTTAGAACTGAAACTCAATTTTTTTTTTTCATGAAACCCATAAGTGTGGGGTGTCTATGGATAGGTCTTCAAAAATGATAATGAGGTTTCTAATATCATTTTTTTCTAAACTGAATAGTTTGCGCGAGAGACACTTCCAAAGTGGTAAAATGTGTGTTCCCCCCCCTGTAACTTCTAAAATAAGAGAATGATAAATCTATAAAAAATATATGATGTACATTACGGTGCAAACTTCCACTGAAAATTGGTTTGAACGAGATCTAGTAAGTAGTTTTTTTTTAATAGGTCATAAATTGAAATTAATATCAAATACTCAGGTCTATACTACCATTTACTTATATACCTACAGGTTTGTACGGAACCCTCGGTGCGCGAGTCTGACTCGCACTTGGCCGGTTTTTTTTTATTGATTCATATTGTATGTTTTTAAAGAGTGGATAATTGATATACTTAATTACTTGCGAATATTATATTTATATATATATTTTCACACAGACTCAGTATAAGGCTTTTTAAAGCAAAGATAGCCATGACCATAGATCAGCATTGAAAAAAAAAACTCGCTCCCTCCTATACGCCTTGCTCAATAGATTCCATACTATTCAAGCATATTATGTATTGTCTTATTATTTAGTATTCATAAGTTTGAAGTACGTAATAACACAACTCAATTCTATACATTTTGTCCGGCAGAAAATAAGGATGGTCTGGCGGCCGGGGATCTCGGACTAGTTTCTATATATATAGGCGCGCGGGACTCCTTGCTCCTGTGGTCATGACGAAGGTTGTCAGTTCAAATTCTACAGTGAGATTGAGCTATCGTTATGTTGTAGTACTCCTCAAGTTGAAAATTTGCCAACCACTTACGTGTTCTGACACTTCATACCAATCCAGATGACTTCATGCCTTTGTAAAGGTCGGCAACACATTGGCGATCCCCCTGGCTTTGATTATGTCCATACACGATAGTAACAATCAGGTGGCCAGTCTGCTTGTCAGCCTTCTGACGCATAAAATATATGCACATAAATGTCAAGGGTTGGAATCGACCCACGACTTGTGGCGTGGTAGTCGGAGTATATCTAGCCTCAAAGGCAGCCGGTGTGCATGATCCGGCAGTGATGATGTGGCCGAAGGTGGTAAGCATACAAAGCTTAGAAGGCAACGGGCCTTCAAGTGGTACAGCGGGAACACACCGATAGGTGCTTAGCGACAGAATTTCAACTTGAGGCCAGGCGGGTACTACAAAGTACCTGCGTGCTATGGCTTCCTCCACCGAAAGCTCAAGCTCATTGTAGGATTCGAACCCGCAACCTTCGTCTATCTAACCACTGAGCTATCATTTCCTTAAAGATTCCACTTCTACGCATATTTTGTTGAAAAGTATGTATGTATATTGTTGTGGAGAAAAAGCCAATATAGTCAGATTGTCCAAAAAAATAATATTTAAAAAATTAATGTAACCTTGCTGGCCTAAATTGAACAAATGGCTTTGACGTTGACTTTGAATATGTTACAGCGAATCTCTCTTACGAACGAATGCGGACATGTAGGTAATAAACCGGTGGCACATACAAATGTAGGCACGTGACTCCGCTCGCTTATTGCCTCGTAAATCCAACACGTCTAACCGTGAGTGAGATCGTAAAATTAATAGTTAACAAGCGTATATGTCCTCTGCACGGTGCTTTGAGATTTCGGGAGAAGTAACCTGTTGAGGCTTGTTGTGTTGCATATTTAGTTTATTATGGTGCGTCCATGCTACGCGAAGCGAGCACGAGCCAAGCCTCGAACGAACAGGATTCGTTCGTTCCTCGCGATTTCAAGCGTGGACGTACTTATTACCTTGTGCGAAGTGAGAGCAGTTTGCATATATGTAGATGCATTCATAAATATATCGTACAAAGTAAATCACACTGTCAGAAAAAAAAAACGATATTCAAAATAATTTATTCAAATAGACCTTCGCAGGCTTATGGAAAGTCTGAATCTAAAATTATACCGGTTCGGAAGGTTGCATTCGTTGAGAAGAGCTGGCAATAAACTCAGCTATCACAGTTTTCAAAACAATCTTAGATTCATTACATAATATTTACATTCTAATCGCACTGATAATAATTGCGTGCCCCGGCGCAGCGGCAACACTATAAAGTAGAGTAACCAGCAGTAGAGTAGTACGTAACCAGCAAAGGATCATGCCGAGATTTGTACAAAAAAAATAAAGATTTTTAGAGACGTAACAATTAAGTTATAATTGATCCTTGGTGCCTAACGAATAACTTGAGCCATTTAAAATATTTTTAGAACCCCGGGATAAAAATGCGAATTTCTATGGCATGCCGGCGAATCGCGACTATTCGCGACCAAAACAGTTATGTTGTTGTTCTGTTTTGCGGGGTTTATAAAATATTTCATTTATATTAATATGTTGCTGGTAATGTAATCTCAACATTGGAAGTGATTCAAAACCCTCTCAAATGTTTTTTTTTTTTGTACAAATCAATATATGGATCTCGCCATGATTCTTTAAGCAAACCAGCCCCCACAATTATGATGCGAGTGTTAGCCGTCGCCTTCCTCGCCATATTGGAGGGAAGTTTACGACCCGTCACACGATGCCGCCGTAAGCAAAGGAGTAAAAGTACCGTTAAAAACCGATAAATTGGCATTCATTATATGTATTCAGTCGTTCAAACTATGAACGTGCAGTTCGTTTCAGCAGCGTTGCAGATACTCGTGGCAGTCGTGGCACATACTCTAGTACAGTCACTCTAATAACTATCTCTATGGCAGTAATAATATTTTCAAACCAGATAGATCTAAAACTTGCTGACCGAGCGGGCTGAGAATTGGGCTGAGATTTTCATAATTTTCTAAAATGATATCTCACTGCTATGAATCGGTTCAATGGTTAACTGATAACTATATAACAGGTATTAATCTATTTTTATTAAGTTTCTAACTAGTTTTCGATCCGTTATTTTCTATATCATTTTCAGACGTATATCAACTGCTGAATATAAGTTTGTTTCTGCCAATCTCTTCTATTCTTTGCTGGTTGTATACTACGTTTAAATGGGTATATATTTGAATGGATATTTACGAACAAAATCGTAACAAACAGGAATGTACAAAGGTTTTTCCTGATATGGAATCGAGCCGATGACCCGTGGCGTGGTATTTAACTTCCAAACTTTAGAATCAGAATCAGAATCAGAAATATTTTATTGCATAAACTGTACAGAATAATGGTGTTATAAAAAAATACATTTCATGAGTCTCAACAGTCTCGTCCACATCGAACATGCAATAGTAGTAGTTTTACTAATATTATTAATTATTAACATTATACAATTTAATAAGATCATTATACATTAACACACTCATTCACAGATTACAGAATAATTCAGATGGAGCGCGCGGAACACGAAAGTGAAGCCAAAAAAGCAAATACAAATTGAAAATCTGATACCTGGTTTTCGTTTTCCAGTTTGTATTTGCTTTTATATTGTTTAACCACAGTTTCTTAATAAAGGAGTGTTTTTTGTTAAATAAAGTTTGTTAAACAAAGCAAATACACATTCAAAAGCGAATACCAGGTACGAGTTTTTCAATTTGTATTTGCTTTTTTGGCCTCACTCCCGTGTTCCGCGCGCTCCATCTGCCTTATTCTGTAATCTGTGCACTCATTAAACACAACAAAAAAAAATGAATTGGCTATTACATTAGGTATTATTCGGTAAGATATTCATTAATTGTATAATAACTCCTAGATGTAGATTTAGCTTTGTTTTAAAAACAATAATTGTTGAGAATTAACCCGCGGTTCTCAAAAACAACAATACTGTAAGCTCTTACCATATGGCAAGTATAAATAAACAAGAACCCAAACAAATGAATTAAACTTCGAAATCTTTATTATGGCAGTGCGACTATGCTTGTGCCTAGTCGCACGTTTTTAATAGGTGGCGCTGGCTGTTTAATTTTATTTTTAATTGGAACGTTTTTATAATTCAAACTTTTCTCTATGATGTTTGTCTTTTGTTTTCTTCGCTAGCTTCATTCTTGAGCTAAATCCGCTATAAAAATTTCCCGCGCCTTTTGATATAATTTTATTTGAATTAATTACAAATACATATCGCCAAACAACATCAAGATACTAATAGAAACACAATAACACTAAGTAGTAATAAGTGGTGACTATAAGTCTTAAATTTTTCTTCGATTCCCGCGAGATTTCCGCAATTGGCGCCACAAGGTCAATCCTGTGCTCGGCGATTAGTGACTTTAAATTATGCTATCACGAAAATTGTTACTAAATTATTACAAAGCCCGTCATTTAATTTTAAAGACGCAACTTTTATCAGTTAACTTTTGAACGAGATATCTTGGAACCAAGTTTGGCCGCATTCAAAAAGATATTACTTACTTAATTCCCATTTCGAAATACATTTTAATTTTCAACTATACTCGGTATGCAATTGTGAAGATTTAGTATCGTTTCACACTATTGTGTCACTAACATAATTAATTGAACTTAAATAAAAATAAATTATTATCAATATTTCAATGTAGGAAAATAAATGAAAGTGAATTGGTTGTCCGATTGTTTGTCCTGGCTTATCTCAGAAACAGCGGAACCTTACACACAAAAAACTACTTAGTAAAACCAGTCACTCAGTAAAAAAGAGACGAGGCTATTTTAAAACCTGGGTTTGCTTAAGACCATGTTTCGTATTAAGGGAGTTTTAGTTATAGTAATACTTGTTGTCCCCCGCGGTTTCACCCGCGTTCCCAGGATAAAAGTCTATGTCCTTCTCCATACCATAGGCTATCTGCATGCCAAATTTCATGATGATCCGTTGAGTAGTTGAGGCGTGAAGGCGTAACAAACAAACAAACTCACTTTCGCATTTATAATATTAAGTATAGAGTACAAATGTAAAGTAAATATGGATTCAACTACTTATGTCGCTCACTGTACATAACTATCAACATAAAGATATCGTTTGTGTACATTGTGCGGTACAACTATATCGAAAAGTGTTTGGGTGAAACCGAGTGAGAACATTGCATTGCAATCGTATGACTATACCTTCAAATTGTCACAATCGGTGCTTTCAAAACCTTTTTCCCTGTATAATGTTATCTTTGTCTATTTCTTTGGTAAATTTAATTAATCTGTCCGCTGCGGAGCGTTTGTTTCCATCTCTCGTTAAAAGGAATGGAGTTTCTGTCCGACTCCTCGGTTCTTATGTATCTGTGTAATCGCACTTGAGTGTGATCTCAACCGTTATTATTATTAAAGTTTGGCGTTTCTTTGTGAAAAAGGCATTTTGTGGCACAGTTCTTTTGATTGTAAAAGAATATTGCGGTATTTTAATGTTACAAGTTGTTTAACTTAAGCAATTGTTTTCACGGTCGTTTTTTTATGGACGGTGGTCCGCGGTAGATGTTAATTAAGTGGCTACTGTCGCCTATAAACAATTACCAGGGAGTGGGTTTGATTTCCAGCCAGGACATGCATTTGTGTGCATGGACATATATCTGCATCCGAGTCTGGGTGTAATTATGTTAGTATATTCATTAATAATTTAATATATTAATTCTGCTATGCAGTTTGGCAGATGTAACTATGTAATTATTTTGAAAAGGTTCACTAATAAACGTTTACATACATAAACACATACATACATATATATCATATCTCCAAATATATATATTTTTTTTTTATACAACTTAGTCGGTAAACAAGCATACGGCCCACCTGATGGTAAGCGGTTACCGTAGCCATATGGACGCTTGCAACACAAGAAGCATCGCTCACGCGTTACCGACCTTTCCCCCTCCCCTATGAGCTCTGGCGACCTTACTCACGCGCAGGAACACAACTGTACACAACATAAAGTTATTTGGCTGCGGTATTCTGTAAGGTGGAGGTACTTCCCCAGTCGAGCTGCTCTTTGAGCGTATAAAAGCTATGCTCTACCTCTCTAAAAAAATATAAAAATGAATCCCTATTTCCTTTGGTCACATTATAACTTGAGAATGACTTTAACCGATTTCATCCATCTTTGGGCTTTGGCTATGTCTGTCGGTTTTCCTTTCTTGTTTTATATTCGTCAAATTTGTTCGCTGGACGTCTGATAAGGGCGTTAAAAATGGTAATTTTTTGTGATTTTAGAATTCTCCTAATTCTTATACTAATTAATTTATGGAGAAAAACACAATCGAGGGACATACAATGGTACCTACAGATTGCATGGTAGAATAAATTGCTCTAGTGTCATTATCCAGAGAGGAAACTTAGGATTTCGTTTGTATGGAACAAACGCCACCAGCATTTCCTCTTAATTTCTGAAGTCTCAATCGATGACTTGTAAACTAAATGCAATAAAACTTATCCTACAACTTTGAATTGCATTTGCTACGCCGCTCGTAGACAGTTTGATTGGCTACGACGTCGTAGCACTGCTACGAGTTCAGAATTGTAGAATGTAATTCACACTTCTAACGATACTTTGTTGTTGTTTTTATCATATTATATTTTTAAAGATACAATTAAAGGGTTTTTTTTTTACATTCATCTACATCATATACTATCATAGATATGAAAGTGAGTTTTATTGTTACGCCTTCAAATGAAATCAAAATCATTTATTTGCAAAATCACATAGTGTTACCAGGTTTTCAACTAAAACATTAGAACTTACCCAATTTACCAAAATTATTAGTATGCAAAATAGCGGAATGAATAAACGCTATACTCTACCTCTCTTCTACACTTTTACGTAATTTTTTTTTTTCTAATGTGGTGTACTAATAAAGAGGCCAAGCACATAGCAGTTTTTTTCCAGGAGTCGTACTTGTGAGTCAGTTCCCTTCTATGATTTGTGTGCTTACCACCTTCGGCCCGTCATCACTAAACATAGATTCCAAAAAAACTACTTATGTGTATTGAAATTTTAATTTAACTCTAACATAATTTATTGTTAAAAATTTCATTTATAATACAAGCTTTTTTGGTGACTGTACTTTTTGTTGACTGTACTTGGATTGTCTTCGAATACACTCATGTATATCAAATATCAAGTCAATACGACCATTGGAAGTGGCTGAAATTCTACTTTCAAAATTCCACCCGAACAATAATACATTATGATACTAGTGTGAAAAGTTGGTAATTATGGACGAGGCGGTATTAAGCGTGTGAGCCGCAGACGAACGCATTTAGAGAGCCGAGAGTATTATAATCAATGCACACGCGTGTCATACGACGTTTTTCAACACACTTGCGAGGAAAATACAGACTTGTATTTCTTGGACTAGTCTTTTAATAATAATCAACCACACTATGAGAACGTTAACAAATAGAAAGAAAAGAAAGAAAAAACAAATATGGCACGAAAGTATTTTTTTTTACAGTGATGTCAACTTTTAAAGAATGCTTCGTGTACCTACACACATATCAATTGCATTGAGGTATCATAAAACTGCGGTAATGTAAAGTAAAAATCACTAGTACGTAATAAGCTGCATTAGGATATTAAAAACCGGCCAAGTGCGAGTCACACGAGTGATGAGGCGATTAGGTTGATTTTAGATTGTAGGGATTATTATGAAGAAAACGACGTGTACTTAGTATGTTGGTTTATTAGCAACTGACTCGATAGAAAAATATAAAAACACAATGGACTGTATAGGTAGCTATAGACACCTCTATGCAGGTTGCGGTACATACATATTAGACATTCCGCCCACCAAGAACATAGTTCTTTAACCATGCTTGCAACAAAAATATAAGAATAACAAATCTCAAAAGGTCTATGAACAAAAACAAATATATGAATAAGTAAGTACTCGTTTCTAGAGACACTAAACAAAACTTGACCATTGAGACAAAAAATATGCAAATAATAACAAAAAAGACTTATGGTTTCAATATTTACCTAAACTTCTGAGAAGCGAGAAATCCGCCCACCGTAACACATGTAAGTAATTGATTAAATACCAACCTTAAAAATAGTAACAAATTGATAATAACAAGCTTAACAATGTATAAAAATTTGTAAACAAAAATAACAAAATAGAAATAATAAGTAATGCATGTCTGTTTACTTCGTTATTACGCAAAGTTTATTAACTGGACGTTTAAACATTCCTGATTTACATTTAACAGTCACAACTCTAGTTAAATTATCTGGTCCAGTATGTTTGTGAGTTATTTTGCCTAAAATCCATTTAGCAGGAGGAATATTGTCCTCTTTCAAAATAACAATATCACCAATTTCAGGTTCAGTACATTTAGTATTCCATTTATATCTCTGATTTAGATTAACAAGGTATTCTTTATACCATCTCTTCCAGAAATCACTAACAATTTTTTGCGTTAAGCGCCATCTATCTAAACCAATCACATTACAATTCGTATAATCATCATCAGCTATATTAATTAAAGGTTCTCCTATCAAAAAATGACCTGGTGTCAAAGGGAGAGGGTCGTTCGGATCGTCACTAAGTAATGATAACGGCCGTGAATTTAAACAAGCTTCCACTTGCGTCAGAATCGTCGCCATCTCCTCATAAGTAAATGTATGATTACCGACTACTTTACGCAAATGTGTTTTTGTACTACGCACCCCTGCTTCCCATAACCCTCCGAAATTTGGTGCATGCGGAGGAATGAAGTGCCACGTTGTACGTTCCAGTGTCAGCAACGGGACTATTTCTTCAGGTAGTGATGATTTAGAACTGTTGAACATTTCTCGCATTTCTCTATCTGCGCCGACAAAATTTGTGCCATTGTCACTATATAGATCTTGACAATGTCCTCTGCGTGAAGTAAAACGCTTGAATGCAGCGATGAACCCCTTAGCCGTTAAGTCTGTAACTGCCTCCAGATGTACTGCTCGGGTGACCATGCAGACAAAAAGACAAATGTAGCTTTTATACGATTTGGCTCCTCTTCCGGGAGAAAATCGAATATTTATAGGTCCACAATAATCTACTCCTGTAGATTTAAATGGTTTGCTAGGTTTCAATCTAGCCTCAGGTAAAAGTCCCATCAATGGAGTAGACTTCTTCAATGAATATCTCAAACAAATAACACATTCACGGTAACACTTCTTAACACGTTCTTTTGCACACAATATCCAATATTTAGTCCTGAGAAAATTTAGCATAATCTGTGGACCGCCGTGAAGAGTTTGATAATGAGCATCGACAATTATCAGCTTGGTAAAATGATTTTTAGCAGGCATAATTATCGGATGTCTTGTATCGTAACGGGCGTCCGACTGCGATATGCGTCCACCTACTCTTAGAGTCCCTTTTTCGTCAAGAAAAGGACAAAGAGTACGTAAATTACTCTTCTTCGATACAAACCCTCTAGTTTTTAACTGTTTTATTTCTACTGCAAATTCGATCTCTTGAACTTGTTTTATACAACCCAATAAAGTCTCATTAATTTCTTTTGACGTAATAAATTTAGGTAAAGTAGCTCGTTTCTCTTTTGGTAACTTTAAATTCAAAATTCTTCTGCAATATGACAAAACTCTCAATACTCTTGTTAATGATGAAAATCGTGACCAAATAAAATCTTCTTCTGTGTTTGATAAAACAGTTAAAACTTGAATTCTTTCCTCCTCTTGTGTATCTTCCACGACTGACTTTTCTATTTGTACTGTAGTCTCTGCCAACCACTCTGGTCCGTTCCACCATAAAGAATGAACTGATAAGTTTTCTGATTGCAGACCTCGCGAAGCGCAGTCCGCAGGGTTTGATTCGGACGGTACATGACTCCATTGCTCAAATTCTAAAATATTTAATATAGTAGATACTCGATTACTCACAAAGGTAGTCCAGCGAGCCGAACCTCCCTTTAGCCATGCCAGAACTATGGTGGAATCTGTCCAGCCATACAAACTCTCCTTAGGTATCTCCATCACTTGCGAGACTTCGAACACAAGCTTCGCTGCCAAAGCAGCACCGCACAACTCCAATCTGGGGATGGTGATTTCTTTTTCTACTGGCGCAACCTTAGTTTTCGCAGTAACCAAATGCACGTGAACATGTCCCGACTCATCAACCACTCGGATGTATACTGCCGCCGCGTAGGCTAACTTTGAAGCGTCTGAAAAAACGTGTAGTTCCGCTTTAGAGCCGCATGTCATATCAAACCATCTCGGTATTGTTAGCTGTTTTAAATTTAGCAATTCATCTCTGTACGTCAGCCATTGTTTCAATAGATCTTCAGTTAAGTAATCGTCCCACTCAAGACCCGATTTCCATAGTTTCTGGATTAACATTTTAGCAATAACAACAACAGGAGCTATCCAACCTAAAGGATCATATAATCTTGCTACGTCAGATAGCACTTGTCTCTTAGTAACACGCTCCTTAGGTTCAGATAAATTAAGCACGTATTCAAAATTATCCGTTTCTCTGTTCCAAGTTACTCCAAGGATCTTGATAGATTTATTTAATTTCATAGTAACTGATTGATTATTTATCTCATCGCCTTTGCCTATTTTTCGCAATACTTCTTTACAGTTACTATTCCATTTTTGTAGTTCGAATCCTCCTGATTTCATTAATTCATTCATTTCACTGTATATTTTTAATGCCTCCGTTATATTATCGGCACCAGAAATCACATCGTCCATATACAGATCTTCTTTTGTTATTCTCGCAGCTATTGAGTATGTCTCTTCCTCTATATCAGCTAGTCTTTGTAAAGACTTAACTGCCAAATATGGAGCACATGCTGTTCCGAAAGTAAGTCGTAGTAATTTATAATGATGTATGGGTTCTGATCCATCTGAAGCAAATCTCCATACAAGTCGTTGAAAATCTGTGTCTTGGTCAGCTACACGAACCATTCTATACATTTTAACAATGTCCGCAACAAGACAGACTTTATGTTTTCTCCATCTCATTAATATGTGTCTCAAGTCCTGTTGTAACTTTGGTCCAATAAGTAGGTCATCATTTAGAGACACATTATTGTCACCCTTACTCGACGCATCGAACACAACTCGTACTTTCGTTGTCTCCTTATCTTCTCTCACCACGGCGTGATGAGGAAGATACACAGCCTTTGGATTCTCTAGTTCATTCTCCTCAACCCTTCTCATGTGTTTTAAGCTCAAATATTCATCCATAACCTTGTTGTACTCTTCTCTCAGTTTAGAATCTCTCAATAACTTTCTCTCTAAAATGTTAAATCTCTTTATAGCAATATCCTTTGAGTTGCCATATTGACTCTTAGGATCATCCGTTGCAAAAGGTAATCTCACTACAAATCTCCCTTCTTCATCTCTCGTCGTGGTAGAATCAAAAATATCCTCACATAATTTCTCAGTTTTTGTCATCTCATTATTAATTATGTTTGGCTCATTCTCCATTTCCCAAAATTTTCTCAATAAATCGTCTTCCTTAAATTGTACATGCATGCTCGTTATATTAGCTTTTGTAAATTCATCCTTTTTTCTTACCGCTCTTCCAGACAGTATCCATCCAAAGACAGTATTCTGTGCCATTAGACTCCCTTCAGGCTGTTTGCGAATTCCATCCAGCATAATTTCACCGTACACATCTGCACCAAGTAGGATATCAATCTTGCCCGGTGTTGAATATGTTGAATCAGCTAGAGGTAAATTCCCAATCTCTGTCCACTCGGGTAATATAAGTTTGGTTGCTGGAAGCAAAGAAGTTAACGAATGTAACACATATGCATTTACATAAATATAATTTTCGGGATTATGGCGTGATTCTACTTTAAGTGACACCGTGTGTTTGATCCTCATACGACCTTCTCCTATACCTGACACCCAGCCACTTACCGGTTTTCGTTTAAGTCCAAGTAACTGTGTAGTAGCCTCGGTAATAAACGAAGCTTGTGAGCCTTGGTCTAACAAAGCTCTTATAATTAATTTACAACCAGACAAATTAAATACCTTAACTCTAGCCGTCGCTAACAGCACACTGCTAGGTTGCAGCTCTCCCCTAGAAAACATAGTAGTAAAGTGGGTGTCACCTCGTGATGTTGTCGCTCTCTCGTGATGATGTGGTACACTAGGTGACGGTACCGCTGCGGCTTCGCTCGCTGGGTTCATTACCTGGTTAGTCTCATTATTCTCTCGCTCAAAATGTAACATACTGTGATGTCTTCTTCCGCACTTTCTGCAACTCATTGGTCTTCGGCATTTAATTACTGCATGCGTAGACGACAGACAGTTAAAGCACAATCTATTAGTTTGCACGAAGTCTTGTCTATCTTTTGGTGTCATGAGCTCGAACTGTTTACAATGGTAAATGTAATGGTTTTCATGACACATCGCACATTCGACTTCGCTAGTTTTCGGCTTATGCTCATTTGATATATTGCTCGTATGAAATGATTTAGACTTAATGATAGGTTTACCTGCCTGTGAATGTTGTGATGGGCGTACATAATTTGTGTCGATCATTTCTAAAGTTCTGAATCTATTCTCTAAATAACCACTAAGCTGGTCCCAGGTAGGTAAAACATTGCTTATTGTATTAAGATGCTGTTCCCACAATTTTATAGATTCTGAATCCAATTTTGATACGACGAGAAAAACAATAATAATATCCCAGCTGTTCGTACTAATACCCATATTCTGTAACGACTTCAAACAGGTAGATGTAGTGTCTAATAATTGCTTAATTGCGTTCGCCGACTCAGTGTGTATTTTCTTTAATGCAAATAAATTCCTCATAACGGCGTTACAGTTATATCTTTTATTGTCATAACGTTCAATTAATAGTTTCCATGCCTCTTGATAATTAGCTTCAGTTATAGAAAAATTACGTAACAAACCTTGTGCTTCTCCAGATAAATTTCCTTTTAAATAATGTAATTTTTGAACTGACGTAATTTTCTTATTGTTGTGTATTAACGATGAAAACATATCATAAAACGTTTGCCACTCTTCATATTTGCCACTAAATATTGGTAGAATCATTCGAGGTAATTTAACATCAAAATTATTATTCTCGGTAACAACCGGCAAAGAAATTGGACTTGAGAGTTGTGTACTAGATGGCAAAAATGATTGCAAGGCTTCCCGTAAATTAGTTTTGTACTGCACGTAAAGTTCCTCAAAATTCTCATAATTATTCTGGGTGAAGTACAATTCTTTCTTCTCTTTGGAAGCTATAGAAACAATATTTTTATGTCCCTCTTTGAACTCTTTAAACTGTTCTTCTAGTAACTGCAATCTTGTTTCTAAATAAGATAATTTTATTCTTTCTTTCGGTGTTTTTCTATAATTCTTTTCTGCTTTCATCAAATTCTCGAACAACTCATTTTGTAACAAATGTAACTTCTCGATAGTAGCCATTATAACTCGTAAGCAAAGTTAACTTTCGTTTAATCCCAACAAACAGTAGTTTTGTTATTAAGTACGGTTCACTCACTCGATATAATTAAGTAATTAACTTGTAAACACTATCGTTTTAACACTCATAGCTCATATTATAATGTTTTTATAACTCATTAATTATAACCGCACTTAAAACTTGCACATTTGCCACGATGAATCAATCTCAGGTAGCCGCCTATTGTTCTCAAGGGTCGACTCGCTCATCGACGTAGCTCTGCAATCCGGCTCGAGTTTGGACCATATGATGAGGCGATTAGGTTGATTTTAGATTGTAGGGATTATTATGAAGAAAACGACGTGTACTTAGTATGTTGGTTTATTAGCAACTGACTCGATAGAAAAATATAAAAACACAATGGACTGTATAGGTAGCTATAGACACCTCTATGCAGGTTGCGGTACATACATATTAGACAGACTCGCGCACCGAGGGTTCCGTACAAACCTGTAGGTATATAAGTAAATGGTAGTATAGACCTGAGTATTTGATATTAATTTCAATTTATGACCTATTAAAAAAAAACTACTTACTAGATCTCGTTCAAACCAATTTTCAGTGGAAGTTTGCACCGTAATGTACATCATATATTTTTTATAGATTTATCATTCTCTTATTTTAGAAGTTACAGGGGGGGGGGACACCTATTTTACCACTTTGGAAGTGTCTCTCGCGCAAACTATTCAGTTTAGAAAAAAATGATATTAGAAACCTCAATATCATTTTTGAAGACCTATCCATAGACACCCCACACTTATGGGTTTGATGAAAAAAAAATATTTGAGTTTCAGTTCTAAGTATGGGGAACCCCCAAAATTTATTGTTTTTTTTCTATTTTTGTTTAAAAATCTTAATGCGGTTCACAGAATACATCTACTTACCAAGTTTCAACATTATAGTTCTTATAGTTTCGGAAATAAATGGCTGTGACATACACGGACAGACAGACAGACAGACAGACAGACAGACAGACAGACAGACAGACAGACATGACGAATCTATAAGGGTTCCGTTTTTTGCCATTTGGCTACGGAACCCTAAAAACGATGCAATAAATGACACTTTACGAGCAAGTGTGTTGAAAACATAGTTACATACATACATACATTGCAAGTTAAATAAAAGCTTGTAAAATATGGCTTATATGTAACGTTACTTAACTTGAGCTTAACTGTACAAATAAATCACTCTCAGATATGTTTTGTTTCCCACTTCAAGAATAAAGTCGGCTTTATCCTTTGTTCCACACATGTAAGTATAGAAACAGTCTTGTAACTCTTGTATATGTTTTTGACAGCAAACGTATAGAAAATATCCAACGAAAATAGTTTCAGCAATTTCTTGGATAATTGGCAATTACCTTTATATTACATTGAGTACAATGTTCGCATTCGCCTATTAGTTAGCCAATTGTACGTAGTAATGTTTAAGATTGAGTTATTTTTATCCTGATAGGAATAAGGTTCTATTTTCAATGCGTTGATGAAAAAAAAATACCCAATTTAATTTCTCCCATACCGGCAAGTATGGAAAAAGGAAAGGGAGCCTTTGCCCAGCAGTGGGACAGTATAGGCTAATAATAATAATAATAATCCCATAGTGAAAAGCCGGGTTTATAATTACTTACTGCTGGATTAAAAAGAAAAAGAAAAACAAAATAATTGACATAATACTTTTGTCGTAAAATTCATTCTCATGGCCATAATATGAAGTTTACTCTCGCCGTAGAGTATTTCGTAGTAATTCGTAGCTTGTGCTACGTGTCTACGAAACTTTGTAGCACGTGTGGAGTAAGTTACTCCACACGCGTGGAGTGAGTTACTCCGAGTAAGGCTGAGCGTATGCTGAGTGGTGAGCGACGCAGTTCAGCCGCAGTTATTGATGAACGGATGGATTTGTTGTCCGTCTGTCGGTCAGTGTCGGTCCATCGGTCAAGACGGTTCTCAGGAAAATGTAGAGGTATCAAATAATAAAATAGTATACAGTTACATATTTGCAGTTGGCCCTTTAAGTTTGTAAGACCCTTAGGGCACAGTCTATAAAACCATACAGTCGTCCGACGCCTTTGATCTCGTGGAAAATGCCGACAACTTCAAGACAGTATCGCGATGGCCATATTATAAAGTATGCTGTGTCCCGAGCTACTAACATTGTTTTGTTTTGCAGGTCGGGCTCGGCTTTTCACGATTGCCCTGTCTAGATGTCTTCGTCGAACGACTGTAGGGTTTTATAGACTGTGCTTAGGGTATGCGTTCTACTCGAATGTGTCCGGATTTTTTAATGTCATTTCACTGACAAAGAGGCAAGCGTTCCATTTAAAGGTAAGTGTTCTCATATGGAAATTATTAATACTAGGAGATTTTATAAAGCCTCGAAGCTTATATTTGTTTCGTTTTTCATTGTGCACAAAATGTACGCTCCCTAGTGCTGCGCTGAGCTGGATCGCCTTATCAGCATACGCTCAGCCTTAAAACATGTGAAATTGAATGAAATGTCTTGAATATGTAGACTGTTGGAATGAAATACGTCAGTGTCTGTGGTATTTTTAATTTAGATATTCTACGATAAGGTTAATCGGTAGTTGGTTGGTAGAATTAAATTATCCTTTTCCCTTTATTATAAAACTAAACAGTTGCGACGCATTAAATTATATACTATTTGTTGGGTTTATCCGGCTCGAAAGTACAAAACGGTGTTGGGGTTATCTCGTCATATGCGGTACTCTAGTTCATATTGTAGGTTACTCAAAAAATACTACAAAATTACGAAATAAACGGGTTCAGACGCAAAAAGAGTTTTTAAAATCAGATTGACTGTTCCTTATTAGGTCCAACTGGCAACGTTTCTTCTTTGGATGTTTAAGTTAATACGGTCTCCCATAGCCTAGATAAGTTTTGCCGACTAAGTATGCTTGAATCGATGAGACTTGGACTGATGTTTCCATTGCAAAAGGCATAAAAAGCCAATGAACTTTCTTCAGTGCATGTCAAAATTGTGACATTTTACAGTTTTGGTAGTCTACTTACTAACAGAATAGTGTCATTATGGCGTAATTATGACACCACTGAAAGTTCATTGGAACGCAATTGAAATAGCAGACTTGGGCCCCAGATAGTGTGATCCAATGTAATGCATGTTTTTCATCATCATCATCAGCCTATAATGTCCCACTGCTGAGCACAGGTCTCCTTTCACAAATCAGGGAGAAAGGTAATGGGCAGATACTCCACCACGCGTGCCCACTGCGGATCGGTGGAGGTAGGCTAGTGGTCAACCTACTGTTGGAATTTTTCAAGCCGCCTAGGAGGCATCCAACTAGCTTAACGACTATCACAATTAAGTGATAACCGGGACCAACGGCTTTAAGTGCCTTCCGAAGCACGGAAACGCTCGATATGAAATACCACTAGACGGTCACCCATCCAGGTACCGACCACGATCGATTAAGAACGGCTATTCATGCTACACCACGAGCACGTCGCATTGTGCATGTTTTTATGCCAACATTTTTCATCTAATGTAAAATAGCATTTAACAAATCAGATTTTCCTCACCATTTTCGCCACGGACAAGAAATTCTCATATTCCATATTTGTTTTGCGCGTAACATGTTCAAACATAATAATAACAGGCGGATCACGTCTCTTAAACTGTGAAGCTAAACAACAAATGGGGAACCCTGTGTGTGTTCTTGTTTTTTTTTGCCATTTTTACCAGCACGTGTGTGCTCTTATTTGCCGTGGAAAAGTTGGTGACAGGTGGGTAAATATAAGGGAATTTTTAACGTGTTATGTGTTCATTATTTATTAAATGTATTTACCATAAGATATGGTTTGTTAGGTTGCTTTTGTATTTTGTTACCATGCGAATACGTCATATACATTACTAGTTGCTCTGCACGACTTCGTTCGCGTGGTGTCCTACTACCCTAACCTACCACTACCCCTACCAAATCCTACCCTACCCTACCCTACTACCCTACCCTACCTAACTTACTCTACCCCGCAACTTTCTTATTTTTTTCTTTCATATGAACCTTCTCCTGACAATAACAAATACAACAAAAAAAGAATTAGCGAAATCGGTCCAGCCGTTCACGCGTGATGGCGTGACCAAGGGAAATAGGGATTCATTTATTTATATATAGATTTTTATTACATAGGATGTACAAAGTTATCACCGGATGGATTATAAAAAAAGTGGACTGTTTTACAAAAAACTTAAACCGACTTCAAAGTACTAAGAAGTTATCAAATCCTGATACAATGGGACCAAACGGTAAGTGTACCCTTCCAAAAAAAAAAAATCCAAATCGGTTAATAAATGACGGAGTTATGAGGTAACAAACATAAAAAAAAAAAACAGCCGAATTTAGAACCTCTTCCTTTATTTTGAAGTCGGTTAAAAAAAGACGTGGTGGGCGATATGCAAGGCAAGTTCCATCATCTTAGAAATGAACTAGAATATAACCGCAGATATATGGCTAGTCCCTATTTGTACTATCGAACTCTTGTGCATATCTATGATGTCGTCAATCATGTAAGAGTGGTAAGTTTTACCTTGAACCAGAGTACATGTAAAAATATATTGATGCTCAATACCCTCGGGCCACCTGCGTTATCGTGTGATGTCACGTGACGTCATATCGTAGGAAATACCGAATAACTCCCTGGAGACTTTAGTGCGAGACCGGAAAAAATGGCTGCAGTCGTGTTCTTTTTTATTTTGAGGCTCATAAAATTTGAACTTTTTGGTGATGATGGTTTAGTTGTAGTGATGAAGATTAAATAAATAATAAATAAATATCCTGGGACATTCCTCACACACTGTCATCTGAACCCAAACTAAGCAAAGCTTGTACTATGGAAACCAGCTAACTGATATAATACATATACTACTTTTTGTTTGTAAATACATACTTAATGTACATAATTACACCCAGACTCAGGACATACAGACATGTTCATGCACACAAATGCATGTCCTGTGTGGGAATCGAACCCACGACCTGCGGCGCTATAGGTTAAGACTCCACGTCTTAACCAACTGCGCCAACTGGCCCGTCTGGATTGAACCTACTATGAGCTTGAGCTTTCGGTGAAGAAAAACATCAATAGCAGAGGGGTAGCACTTAGTAGTGCCTGCCTGGTTGGATACCCTCAAGTTTAATATCTGGCTAAGCACGGTGTGTTCCTTGAGCTGCACTTAACAGACAGTCCCCTTGTTGGTTTTGTGTGCTTACCATAGTTGGCAACATTGTTGAGATTGTGGTGAAACACTCAAGGGTTCAAAATTCATTAAATCTAATGGTGCGTCCATGCTTGGCGAACCGAGCACGAGCCGAGCCTCGAACAAGCACACTAATGTTAGCATTAACATTATATTATTTGAATATTATTTAATTTCATACCATTGAATATTGATTAATTATAATTAATTGTCAGCATTATTTATTTAGAAAGTGTAAAACGGTTTATTTTGATATGGTGTATTTGAATATCAAGGAATGGCAACACCCGAAAAGTATAATTGTAATAATGGCGGCCGTTGGAGAAAGTGTTTTAATTCATTTTGTGGTAATTACCAAGTTTACCAACGGTGTAAACACAGATTTAGCTTGTTTAAGCCAACTTCTTTTCAGTAAATAAGGGATGGTTAATACTAAGAGCACGATTCACGTAGCGTGGACGGCCTTGCGAGCCTCGAACGAGCGCGATTGACAGTTTTATCACGAACAAAGGGATTCGCATCGTGCTCGTTGTAGGCTCGTTCGTGGGTCGGCTCGTGCTCGATTCGCGTAGCGTGGACGCACCACAATAAATCGCCTACAAGTTCAAAACCAACTGATATAATATGTACATCTAGATGGTTTCTGCGCGTGTAAACCGAACTGAATTGTTTGTGATTCGCATAATTCTTGTTTTTTTTGTACCCCTGTCAATAAACTCGGTTTTGGATCGTTCGATTTATACGGATCGTGGGGTATTCTGTACAATGGTTGGGTTGAGAATGAGCCAGAAATGTCGAGAGCAAGATTGGAATTTATATGGAATAATCAGGAGTAATTCTACGTTTTCTTATCGGAAATTGATTAAAATTTTGATTAATTTTAATAATGGAAGAGAGTGCCCTGAGTTTAGTTTTCATTATACTTGCGTATACCACTCCTCTTCTTTTTTGATCTATTCTCACTGATTTTCGTGACGCACACTCACGAGGCACCGACAGAATATCAGCATTGGGGGTACCTCAACAATAGGCTGAGCCCGCCGCCTTTTCTTTCCGATACACACAGATTCGATATTTATTTATACTTTATATTATCGCTCTATTTTTATATTTACTTTGAGAGAGGTAGAGCATAGCGTTTATTCGCTCAAAGAGCAGGTCGACTGGGGAAGTACCTCCACCTTACAGAATACCGCAGCCAAATAACTTTATGTTGTATAAAGTTGTGTTCCTGCGCGTGAGTAAGGTCGCCAGAGCTCATAGGGGAGGGGGGAAAGGTCGGTAACGCGTAAGTGATGCTTTTTGTGTTGCAAGCGTCCATATTGCTGCGGTAACCGCTTACCATCAGGTGGGCCGTATGCTTGTTTACCGACTAAGTTGTATAAAAAAAAACTTTTTTACTTTCTGATAACTGCAAATACAAACAGTGGTTCATTAGATGGAACCATTTCCGATTTTGTAATATTTCTACCGATTCAGAGGTAATTTCAATCTGAATTTCATTGCAATGAAGTTACGTAATCCACATACTGTACTGACACAATAATATTAAACATTATTGGGAGATAGGAGAGGTAAAAGATGTTGGTACACTTATGGAACTTATCCCAGTAGGGTTCGGTGTAATACAAGTTATTCTGATACAGTAGAGGTAACGGTTTAAAATCATTTATTTCTCTAAGATTTACAAAAATCACTTAAACGAGAAACAAATTAAGTAGGTACTAATGGGTTTTAACAATTATTATGTCCAGTGTCGCAGAAGTATTACGTTTTTATAAAGTTTGTGGGTATGTCAAAATAATATTGCTCGCGACGAGTCGCACACAACGCCGACCGGTCGACAACACAGTTTAGTTCTAAAGCACCGTACACACTATACAATCACATCACAACATTCTAATAGTTTTATTTATTTATATCGTAGCTGTCAAAGATGTGTTTTTTCAGTAATTTTTTAAATAAGTTTAGGTATCCATTCTTATTCATAAATTGGACAACACAAATCGCACATACAAATGGTTTTGGGTAGGTTAATCAATAAAATGTCAATCTTAGAATATTACAGTATTCCAGCTAGATGCTAAGTTAAAAGTGTGCTATGTTAAATGCGGTTCTCTCAATAATGAAAAAAGTGTCAAGAACGCGATTGAATATTTGAAGACATTCTTTAAATGAAAATATTAAACTAGTGAATATGAACAGGAACAATAATTACAATAAGGCTCTATTCACACAATGAAAAAAAATTTGTTGCATTTACACATTTTGCCGTCACTATCGACCGCTCGTGTGATACCGACCACGCCGCGGCCACGTGGCAACCACAACGCAACCACCAGCGACACCGAACTAGCGGTACAAACATTTTAACATTTTGTAGGTACCAAAACGCAACTGCAAGAAGCCGCAGCGACACTATTCACACGTAACCACGGCGTGTGGTGTGGTTGCGGTTGATGTGAATAGAGCCTAAGAAAGTCCTTCAGTTTCAAAAAATTGAGCCACGAAAATACGTTCAAACAAATTCTTCATAAAATGGAAATTATTTATGGAAACGTTTCATCATCATCAGCCTATAATGTCCCACTGATGAGCACAGGCATCACAAATGAGGGTGAAAGGGACTGGGCGATACTCCATGCACCACGCGTGCCCACTGCGGATTGGTGGTGGTAGGCTAGTGGTCAACCTACTGTTGGAATTTTTCAAGCCGCCTAGGAGGCATCCAACTAGCTTAACGACTATCACAATTAAGTGATAACCGGGACCAACGGCTTTACGTGCCTTCCGAAGCACGGAAACGCTCGACTTGAAATACCACTAGGCGAAGCGCTCGTGGTGTAGCATGATTAGCCGTTCTTAATCGATCGGCAAAGTTAAGCTACGTCTGTCGTGGTCGGTACCTGGATGGGTGACCGCCTAGTGGAAACGTTTACTTAGATATAATATAGTCTGAAAACTTTTTGTGAAATCATAATTTAAAATGCTTTCACTTAAAACGTTAGGTATTTTAAATACGTCATGCCGCACTAAGTACCTGCCTAAAAGCATTAATTATTCTCACAAAGTTAAATTAACGAGTGTCACCCGAAAAGTTAGTGCGTTAATTTTGAACTGGACTGGCCGTGACCTTGGTGCTGGGCCACGATGAATAAAGAATGTACGGAGCGTGCCAAATTGTTACTAAATATTCTAGATAATAAAGCTAGTACTCTTTATTTACAGCAAAAATTTACAAATTACAATTTATTGAAAATTTCCTCAAGTCTGCCGCTGCTCCTGATTAACGGCAAGGTTCCCAGAAGGCTGGCAGCGTTTCCTCTTTGGATAGCCAAGCTGACGCTTTGACGGAAAAAGCTCCCCGCCCGCTGGTCTCCGGAGGCCTCGATTTATTTTGAAGACAAGGTGCGAGCATAACGGCGAGCTTCGGACCCCCACGGTCATGGGACCGTGGGGGTCCAGAATGCCTTTTGCGGTCGAGACCATGGGGTTTCGACCGCAAAAGGCATTAAAATATAATTTGGTCCAATCGATGATATTCTAGATTATTTTTTATCGTGCTCATCTAGTTTTGTTTTTTATTAGTGGATTTCACTCTGAGGTTCTATTCTTTTCTATTCTATTATATTAATTTATCTATACTAATATTATAAAGCTAAAGAGTTAGTAACTTTATGTATGTTTGAATGTGTTTCTCTCAGAAACCTCTCCTATAGAATTTTGTAATTATAATTTGATCACATGATTAGCTCTAATAATATTTACCGAAGAACACCAATACGTGTTTTATAAATTTTAATTTGGTACATAATAAACATGTTACAATAGTTAAAATAATTTATTACGTTCCAAAACTGCTGAAAGATGTTAAACTAAAAAACTACTCACGTCCTAATTACAACAATTTCAACACGTTTTTATTTTCATCATTCAACATGTAACCCTCTCTGAAAGACGTAATAACCGCGGGAAAAATACGCGGGCAGTAATTAGTCGGCTAAAAAACCATTCGGCGCGAATGCGGGTTAAAAAAAATATATGAGCGCCGCGATATACCGGCATTAACACTCCAATGCTGACATGGGGGTTTTGTGACCCGCTTGATGAATAAAAAAATGAGGACGGTTATAATTTCATGCGTCGAGGGTCCCGTAATTAGATGAGGGTTGAATTATGAAATATAATGTGGAATTTTTGTTATCACAATTTTTATAAAGATTTGTCGATTATATTTTTACGAGGACGTTAATCTTGCAAATCTTTTTAACTTTTACGAGTTCTTAGTATCAATATATATAAAAATCAATGCCACTTTTCGTTGTAATTTTATAACTCAAGAATGGGCTCACCTATCCAAACCAAATGTTTAGCCTTTGTTCGGACTATTTAGTAGATGGTTTATGTGAAGTTTGCACAAAATCGGTCGAGGCGGTTCTTCATTTATCACATGTTTATTATTTCACTTTATACGTAGCGAAGCACGTACCGGGCCACTAGTATGTTAGATATATTGTAGTTAGTATTTTGAACACTTTATAACCATTTTCATGGAAATCAAGTCTCAAAAGTTATCTCTGTAATATTTAGTAAAGGTATAATATTTGAGCATTTAGAACCAGATTCATTACTAACTCAAAACGCCACAAATTCGAATGGTGCCACTAATGAATTCAGTCAGCGATTTGGTTGCCATAGTACAAGCTCAGTTTTGAGATATATCCCAGGATTATATGAAATAATTAATTATTTAAAAATCGAAATATATCCAGCATACATTATCCCGATTTCCACTCCTTTTCGTTATACGGACTCCTAAAAATAATGTTTCGATCTGCGGCCCCCCTTCGCAGATCTTCGTGATGACAGAGGCTCTTTAAGCCTGATTGCCGAGCTTATAAAATGTTCATTCGGGTTTCAGACGGAAGAAAGGCGATGTGAAATTGCGGATCTAACGGTTTCATCCCCCAAGAGATAAAGATGGGATCTTTGAAGTTATCGTAATGCGGGAAATGTGTTTTTGTGTTTTCCCGTCCTGATTCCTTGGGCATTGAAAATATTTTTATCGGAAATATTTTATATTTTATTCCTTTGTCGTTATAAATATTTGATTTAGGTCTTAAAAAATTATCATGATACAATTTTATGAAGAAATAAATACCTATAGATCGTGCCATCAACGAAGACGCGCCCCACTTTTTTTCTAATCGCTTATCCTTTCGCTCGATACGTATGCACACTATGATAATGTAAGCGATTAGGAACAGGGGGCGCGTCTTCACATCTTCGTATACAAACTTACTTACTTACTTACATATTATTCAGGTATATTTAAAAAAATACGGCTATTTCATAAATTTGAAGAGAAATAATGAAAGGTCATCTATTTTTGACTCACAAAAAATAAACACGGCCAAAAGGCACCCATCTCAGCTTAAATAGACATTGAATTTATTGAGAAAAATAAAAACGAATATATCAGCCAGTATTAAAACGATATTCATTTGTTTTACAATTGCTAATTTGATCTTGATTATCTAACTTTAAAATTTCAAAGTTAGAAACGAAACTGAAATTTTCTCCACAACTTGCGCCTTCCTATCGCCAAAAAAACTTGTTACCATTATAGCAACTTAAGTGTTTGGGATAATATGGATAGTATATAGGTTCATTTACTCGTATGTGCAAAGTTTTAATACGCTATTTGGTTATTATACTCTGTTTAAGTATGGTTTCGACGAAGAGTCTTTATGTACTAGGTTATTAGAGCAGAGTGATAGTGGAACTTGCTGGAGAATTGAAATGCTCAGGTCCCAAAGCCTATACAACGTGTAACAGATTAAGATGCTAAAAGCGATATTGAATAAGCGATTTTGAACAAAACCGTTCAGAATCGCCTACTGAATCGATTTTGTAACTTTAAATATCTATATTAAAAGTTAATTAAATCAATTCAGAAAACGATTCTGAACAACCAGTTTAACGGTTTACCGTTGTATATTGAGCCATCGTCGGTAAGTTTGATGATTATGTGATCGAAGTGTTAGAACAGCGTGTCTTTCAGGTTAGTTCGAGCTAAAAAAAAACAGCATAAGGTGACTTGAACAACTCTGTCTCCCAAGTGGTAGCCAAACCGACCTATCCGAAGCTATAAAGGCCTGGCACATTATTCCTGGTAACCCCATATACGTCGACAGGGGCCATCTTCGGTAGGTCTTGCTGTATCCTGGCATCAGATTTACTTGGACGAACAAGTCTCCTTATGCTGGATGTTTTTAAATAGTGAATACGATTGTGTTTGATTACAATCTCACCATACTAAGTGATGATGTGGGCAAAGTTTCTGTTAACACTGAGCGTTGAAGGAAGCTGGGTTTCAGTGCAGCTGTTGGAACATACCATATAGGTGTGTAGGGGCACATTATTTTGCGTCATCGTTTTTGCTTGAGCTGGCTAATGTATCGAGCCGAGCTCGCTAGTTGTCCTACGACCGTATTAACTCGCGCCCGCATAAACTCTCTTTATACAGTAGCCTAAGGAACATTATTTGGAGTCGATTATATTGTGAACTGACAGTGAATTGAATTGTGTAAATTGAAGAACTATAAATGTACCTTTAGTGCGAATATTTACATTTCATTTAATAGCCAACACTAGTTCCCCTAAAGGTGCTTGGCGATTTTCAACAATAATCACCGTGCTATTGTTTCTTTACGATATTTTTCAAAAGCTCAAGTAGTCTTCGAACCCACGACCTTCGCCATTCCCACTGAGCTGTCAATTCTAAACCAAAAACAAAAGCCTTCTTTTCAACATTCGAGCACTATAATAACCAGTAATTTCTCATCGAATGTCCTCATTTAAAGCATTCCAAAACCAGATAAAAGTAAGTTTACGTAAGGCTGGTAGTCACCAAATCAGTTGTCACACGTTATTACTATAAAGCTCACAGAGAGGGGACGGCGAGTTCCTATCCACAATTTATTTTTTCTCCCTATCCGTCGACGTTAGTGACAACAGATGTGCTCGAGCGTGAGGACTTATTGCATAAGCGGTTGCTGCTTATTTATTTAATAACTAACTTTCTGCCCTACCGTGACACCCGTGTAGGCTTTTCCATACCATTGGCTAATTAAATTTCATAACAAGTCTTGCTGATGACGCGTCAAGATGTAACAATTCAATAAATTCATTATTGCATTTATAATATCTATATGAAGTAGGTTTGTTGTGTAAAGTCTACGATTGTCCACGGCTAAAACATAGGCCATAGATTTATACTACAATCAATCTTCTCAGTTGCCTAGTATTCAGATGTGTTTGTGATTATTCATTTTTTTTTAATACTTATGTAGGTATCCTTTTAAGAGTTAATACAATTATTGAATCAGTCAACTAAGTACCTACATTTGAGTTAAATCGCTGCCACTCATGCCTCCGCTCTCGCCTCAACACTGCGCCTGTAGACCGTCCATTTTTCAAGGCTGTCAGGACTAGGGGAAGAAATGTATAAAACTTATGCCTATTTCTTCTTGATGGGATGCCGGCGGTTTGTTTTATCTGGTGGAATTTTAGTTTTATAACTTACAGTACTGTTTTACTACCTTTTTGTCAGGACTCGGACAGGACAGGACAAATTATCACTGAAATACTATCTGTATTTCAGTGATAATTTACTTTTATCTTTTTTTGCAGGTTTGATCTACAAATGAAGTGGTAAGTTTTTTTTTTCATTTATAAGGCAGGTTTTTTCATCGTTAGTTATGTTGACCAAAAGTAAATTTCAGCAGTTAACAGTTTGTATGTTATACAAAAATGCGTTGTATAATCCTTTGCTAACCTAACTAAACTAATAAACAATTAACTAACATTAACCATCTTAACTTATAATTAACTTTCTATCAAATTGTTAGTTTAACTTACATTTCAACTATTAGTCACCTTCAAAAGCGTTCAAACGGGATGTTTGTTAAACTTATTTTAACTTTTAATATTTAAGATAAAATAAAAATATTATTAGTTTTAGTATCATTAAAACTGAATAAATGCTATATGCTATAAATATAATATTTGTTTCTTCTTTATATTACTATAAAATAAATAAATAGATATCCTGGGATATTTATCACACACGGCTATCTGATCCCAAACTAAGCAGAGCTTCTACTATGGAAGCCAGATAACTGATATACTACATAATACTAGCACAGTCTATAAAACCATACAGTCGTCCGACGCCTTTGATGTCGTGGAAAACGCCGACAACGTCTACAGTATCGCGACGGCCATATAAAGTATGCTGTGTCCCGAGCTACTAACATCGTTTTGTTCGCAGGTCGGGCTGTGTCTCGGCCTTCACACCCCGCACGATTGCCCTGTCTAGACGTCTTCGACGAACGACTGTATGGTTTTATACACTGTGATACTAGTTTATGTCAGGAAATACATAAGTAATAAACACTCAAATGTCAATCGAAGCATATATTTCTAGGGAATCGAAACCACGACCTGCGGGGTGATTGATGGAATCTTAACCAAACACGCCAACTAGCCCATCCAATCCCCTATCCCGACATTATCAAAGTCCACTGTTTAATGTTTGCCTGTCTTATCCTATCCTTTTTAGGGTTCCGTAGCCAAATGGCAAAAAGCAGAACCCTTATAGATTCGTCATGTCTGTCTGTCTGTCCGTCCGTATGTCACAGCCACTTTTTTCCGAAACTATAAGAACTATAATGTTGAAACTTGGTAAGTAGATGTATTCTGTGAACCGCATTAAGATTTTCACACAAAAATAGAAACGATGATGTACATTACGATGCAAACTTCCATCGAAAATTGGTTTGAATGAGATCTAGTAAGTAGTTTTTTTTAATACGTCATAAATTGTGATTCATATCAAATACTCAGGTCTATACTACTATTTACTTATATACCTACAGGTTTGTACGGAACCCTCGGTGCGCGAGTGTGACTCGCACTTGGCCGATTTATGTATAAAGGTTAGACCACGCAGACAGTGTATCTGATATTATTGTACTCGTCTATGGACGATTTGCAATACGGTAGGCTTGCCAATGTGGTGCCAACCCTGACACGCCTTTTGGGAAATCCCATGTCGCATTAGGACTATTGGAAATCAAACCAATTGACGACGTCGAACCATGGTTCTTCTTAGGGCTTCCAAGAGGTCATATTCTGACGATGTCAATGATTCTGGCAATGGCGGCCCGCCTGGCGGTAAGCGGTTACTGTAGCCCTATGGACGCTTACACCCGCTCCGTCTCCCCGATGAACTCTGACGACCTTACTCACGCGCAGTAACACTGGCTGTGGTGTTCTGTAAGATGGAGTTACTTTTCCAGTTTATCTGCTCTTTTGAATAATAATAATAATAATATTGTTTATTCTGACAACGAGACCCAATCGTTAGTAATACATTTTTCTTAAAAGCTTATTAACAAATAAAATAAAATGACAAATTAATAAAAAATTAAATAATAATAATTGTTTACCCATTTACAGTTTGATCGCACTAACATGCCTATGGCATGTTTTATCAAATGCGTATCAAATTTGCTCGATAAAGTCTTCAGGACACTGTTGGGACTAGACCGCATCCTTGAGAGTATGGAAGCGCTCTTTTTACGAATGATCGCGTAAAAGTCGTCGGTTCTAGCCTGAACGAACATAGTTGAGGCACAACAATATCTTGGTAATCCCAACAGAATTCTACTTCTATGCTATGCTACTTCTTTTAGCAGATCCATAATGTGGCCAAATCATCATCGCAAAAAGTACTTTACCTCCAAAATGAATCTCGTTTGCATATTCGATTAATAGCCCAATATCAAGATAAAGCAAACTGACTTGGAGAGGCCAGCCCGCCTTTCCTACCGTCGATAAGGCAGGCGTATAATGAGCAAGATGGGATGGCTTCCCAATCAGCCTCTTAGGACCTATTATACCCAAGTTATAATACATTTTAAGGGAAGTGGGAACTAGATAGTGTAGGGCTGAAATATATGAATGTTATTTAAATGTTATCAGGAATAAAAATTATTGTAAATACAACTTAAAAGGGTGGTGACATTCGATATCAGCTAAAAATATATTACTCATTAATTCATAGCTCTGCTTCAATCAAAACCAACGTGTCAACGCTTAATGAGGGCCATTATCTTTTCAAGTCACTTGCTAATATATAAATTTACTCTTTCGCGATCTGTGCGCCTAGTACCAAAGGAGTCGTGAATTACACAATACAATACAATACAAAATTCTTTATTATTTACACAAAAACACACAATACAAAAATAACAAAATAAAATAGAAAGTGCAAACAATTAAGGCGGCCTTATCGCTGAAACGATTTCTTCCAGTATATGTTATATACCCTTTCATTTCATCATCATCAGCCTATAATGTCCCACTGCTGAGCACAGGCCTCCTTTCACCAATGAGGGTGAAAGGGACTGGGCGATACTCCACCACGCGTACCCACTGCGGATTGGTGGAGGTAGGCTAGTGGTCAACCTACTGTTGGAATTTTTCAAGCCGCCTAGGAGGCATCCAACTACCTTAAGGAATATCACAATTAAGTGATAACCGGGACCAACATTTCATTTACTCGGACTTTTTCAGATGTCGCTCAGACTGTGAAATGAGCTCCCTGCCGTGGTTTTCCCAGTGGAGTACAGCATGGGGTTCTTCAAAATGGCTGTGAAGAGATTTCTGCAGGGTCGGCAACACACGAGTTCTGCCCCTGGTGTTGCAAGCGTCTATCGGCTATGGTAACCGCTTACCATTAGGCGGGCCGTATGCTTGGTTAATTATAATACCATTTAAAACTACATTAAAATCTATTTCTAATAAAAAACCCACAGTATTAAATTGAAAATAAGTATTTTAAAACCGTACAGGGATACAATTCGTAAAATCTTGAAGAAAATCCCAAACACAAAAAAAAAACTAAGAAAAGTAAAAGCTTCCAAATCCGAGGGCATCGACAACCCTAAATCACCTTCCTACCTAATAGAATTAGCGGTTAGCCTTCAAGGGTTACTCAGAGGCTCGTATAGAAGGGATCGATTACATTAGACACTTTGATTTGTGTGCCAAACTTAATGTATTACTATTGGAGCTGTTCCCTCAACAGTTGATTACTGACAGTAATGCGTCGGAATTCTCCGGCGTGTGTCTTTAATCATGGTAACTCGATTAGAAACTATTTGGTAATTTGTGAACTATGTAGTTTAATGTGACAGGTATTAGGTACGTACAAATGGAGTAGTACGTTAATATTTTAGTCGATATCTTTAAATATTATCTAATCTAAATATTATTAAATACATGTACTAAGTGTAGTGGATGCTTGGCGACAGTATGAGAGTGGTAGCTAGTCAGAATCATCATAATCCACCTGCCTTGTTCCCAGTCAGAACGGTACTGCAAAATACTCTAACAGGACGTTTTTCTGTCACCAAATCAAAGATTATTCAGGGTTTCAAATCCATTCAACATTTAAAATCATTTATTCAAATAGACCTTCGCAGGCACTTATGAAAAGTCAGACTCTAATACTCTAATACCGGTTTGGAAGGTTGCATTTGCTGAGAAGAGCCGGCAATAAACTCAGCAATTACTCTTTTCAAAACAAGCTTAGATTCATTACGTAATATTTACATTCTAATCGCACTGATAACAATTGCGTGCCCCTGCGCGGCGGCAAAATTACAAAGTAGACTGAATAAATATTTAATAAGTAAATAAATAGCAAACTTAAGCAGACCAGCCCCCACAAGCAGCACCATATCGACTAAATTGCAAACTCATGTTATATTCTACCCAATAATTGCACAAAGTGTAAGAAAATTGCGATCTTGAAGAATGGTCCAATTTTCAAGGAAATATGGTGTACATACGTGCCTCTATCAATATAATTTAAATAAATTATGATAACGCTCGTATTGATAGATTGTGGGAGCAATATTTTATTATCCCAACTTATCTATATTAATATAATAAAGCGGAAGAGTTTTTTTTTTGTTTGTTTGTTTGTTTGTTTAAACGGGCTAATCTCTGGAACTAACAGTCGGATTCGAAAAATTCTTTCACTAATAGGAAGCTACATTATCCCCGAGTATTATTGGCTACTTTTTTTATCACGGAAACGCGGGTGAAACCGCGCGAGACAGCTAGTAATTAATATTATGAATGCGAGAGTGAGTTTGTTTGTTTGTTACGCCTTCATTCCTCAACTACTCAGCGGATCATTATGAAATTTGGCATGCAGAGCAGATAGCCCAGGGGTCGGCAACCTTATGAGACGGACGAGCCAAAACTAACAACAAAATTTTGCCACTTTTTTTTGTGGCTGTTTAGAAACTGTTTTTTTTTTAATTTTATTTATGCTATAAAACGCTTGCTCGCACGAATATATCAACTCGAAGATCGTCAGCACTCCAAATGGATCGATTGCATGATTTTACTTTTCTTTGGCTTTTCGCCGAGTGGCCGAGTTCCGAACCGGTGGTAACTTCAGTAAATGTGACCCTCATAAGTGCCCTTCTGGGGTCTAAATTGAATAAATAGCTTTGAAAAAAGTATATTTTATTGCGTATGGATCTGAAGAGCCGCCACTTTTCATCGAAAGAGCCGTATGGTGCTCGCGAGCCGCAGGTTGCCGACCCTTGAGTAGCCTATGGCATGGAGAAGGACGTAGGCTACTTTTTATCTCGAGAACGCGGACGAAACCGCGGGGGACAGCTAGTATTACATAATAGGCATGTCGTACGAGGGAAGAAGTTAGTGAAAGTTTTCTGTCCGTTTGATTATAATTTAATACTGATGACATTTTCAATAAAGTATTGCGTAACGATAATAAATATTACTTTTATTTTACCAAAAATATGGTTTTTACATTACACTTAAATTTTATAGAGCAGCTGGTTTTTAAACTACTTTTCAACACACCCGCTCGTAAAGTGACATTGATTGCACCGTTTTTAGTATCTTAATGCAGCTTATTACGTACTAGTGCTTTTTACCTTACATTACCGCACTGTTTTATGATAGGTATAATCCCGATTATGATAAGTTTCTACCTCACTGCAAGTGATATGTGTGTAGACCAAGCATTCTTAATTTAAACGGGTAAAATAGTTTGATAGCTCACGGCTGTCAAAAAAATCAACTTGCTCGCCATATTTGTTAACGTTCTCATTGTGTGGTTGATTATTATCAAAAAATCTACTTAAAAAAAACAAGTCTGTTTTTTTCCACGCAAGTGTGTTGAAAATCGTCGTATGACATGCGTGTGCATTGATTATTACTTGGCTCACCTATATGCCATACCACCTTAATGCCGCATCGAGTGTTAATAACCAACTTTGCACACATGTATCATAATGTCCTATTATATAAAAATTAATGTACATAATCTATGTCAATCAGCATCATTTGAGAACGGCTCGACCAATTTGGCTGTTTTTCTTTTTGTGTTCTTAATTATCTGGAAAAAGATTGTATGAAAGTTTTTTATTTGTAAAATCCACTAGTAAGGTGTAATTTAACCCAGGCGATGCCGGGCACGATCAGCTAGTCTAATATTAATTACAGTGAAAATACCTGTAATATCATTTCAGTATTTTTAGGTGTCGGAAGCTACTTATCTATATTGCTTGCCTTCTGACATAAAAATGGTGTCGCATATCTATTACCTCATAGCGATAGAAGTAGGGGGATGGCGTAAACACATTACCTTGAGCGAATCGTTACCAGTTTGTATATAGATGCATTCAAAGATATATAGCCTTACTAGTCTCCTGCGTCCGGTTCGTGAATTACATTTGTTAAAGTCGAAAGAGTTCGTGCCACCGTTGACCGTATTTGTATCGCGGCACATACAACTACATACACACATACATTTACTCCACTAACATGTAAGTGCTGACATCTATGGGTGGGAGCACCTGGATTCCAGCTTGGGCCTTTAGACTCGGTTCAGCGACGTGCCATCAGAATTGTTGACGATCCCGAGCTCACAAGCGGCTTAGAGCCCCTCAGTCTGAGGAGAGACTTTGCCTCCTTATGTGTCTTCTACCGCTTGTACAACGGGGAGTTTAGAGTATAGTTCGACATGATGCCCACGGCTACCTTTCACCATCGCAACTCTCGCCATCGACGGGAAGTCCATCCTCACACATTGAAACCAGAATTGTTTCGAACTGTGCGGGCTAAAAGGAGTTTTCTTCCGCGGACGCTCAGACTGTGGAATGAGCTCCCCGCCGTGGTTATCCCAATTGAGTACAGCATGGGGTTCTTCAAAAATGGTCTGAAGAGATTTCTTCAGGGTCGGCAACGCGCGAGTGATAAGTACCCCTGTGAAACTGCTTACCATCAGGCGGGCCGTATGCTTGTTTGCCACCTTAGTTGTATAAAAAAAAAAATATCTTTATGACTTACCTATATTCAAAATACTAACCAAACCTGCTCTCGCCACCCCATCTCCTGCAGTCACAAAGGCGTGTCTAATTTGAAAATCTATCATAAATATAGCACACCACGTCGCCTCTGCGTGTAATTACGTCATCATGTCACGCACTCGTGACGTTACGTGGTAAATTACTTGAAAACTGCCAAAACGACTGTTATGGTTTGCAAGGAAACACTTTAATATCCAGATGTTTAAAAACATTTTAAAAGCATTTGACATCTTAAAAGGTATACCTACAATTCTGCCAAGTCATATTTGTGAAATAATTCTTCATTTCCATCAAAAAAATACGATAAAATCTCTTAAAACCACAAAATATACCTTTGCCGTCTGCAACATTTATAGTATTTCGAATGAATTGACTTACATCTTAGTGGTTTAATTAAACACTAAAGGATTAAACCCCATCTTTACCATTTCAGTTTTTTACCAGTTAAATCCATAAAATTATAAATATTCTTTGCTTTTGCATGAAAACCGTTCGCAATTCTCCATACAAATTACTATGGAGCGGGTGTCATTTTTTGAATTTGTATAAATTCGAATGCGCGCATAGAAATCATCCAGTGCCCTCCTCGATTCCAAAGTGGGAGCACGTCGCTTTGATGCTCGCTGAAGGTCGCCGCTGTCTTGTGTCATTGACATAAAGGTAGGTCGTGAGTGTCGTGACTGCCGAGGTAAAATAAATGAAGAAAATACATTTATTGATTTATCAAGGTAGGTACGAGATTTTATTTATGTTAGGTATTTGTACTAACTCATTCAATGTTTTTATATTTCTAATTAATTATTATCATTATAGCCCGACCGGTAATATAATGATGATATACAATTCATATTTTTATTTATTTTAAAATTATTTTATGTCATAATGTTTTTTTTCAACAAAATTGCTTGAAAATTACTTATCAAGGACCAATGTGGTACCTTCGAGCTTATCTGATGATGGTTCCATAAGGTTGCCTACCTTCTGGAACCATCATCAGATAAGCTCCATAGTGGAATAACGTATGTAAGCCGTGTTTGGACTTGTTGGAATCGTTTTGAGATGCAGTTTTAAGGGTCTGATGATGGAGTAAGAGGGTTGGAAATGGAACTCCATAGCGGATTCTTTTCAACCCCCATAATATGGGTATCAAATCAATGGGCTTGAAGAGTAGATGTGATCTACTCATAAAACATAAAACTTTTCTTAAAATTTAAAAAAGTGTTTGCAAAGTTAAAATTTTGAAAAAGTGTCCGCCATTTTGAACTTTTTAGATACTGGTCCGATTGCTCTCAAAATCGATATTTGAGAGACCTTGGGGTCACAAAACAAGAATCTTTTCTCAAAATGTTGAAAAAGTGTCCGCCATGTTGAACTTTTTAGATACTGGTCCGATTGATCTCAAAATCGATATTTGAGAGACCTTGGGGTCACAAAACAAGAATCTTTTTTCAAAATTTTGAAAAAGTGTCCGCCATGTTGATCTTTTTAGATACTGGTCCGATTGCTCTCAAAATCGATATTTGAGAGACCTGGGGTCACAAAACAAGAATCTTTTCTCAAAATGTTGAAAAAGTGTCCGCCATGTTGAACTTTTTAGATACTGGTCCGATTGCTCTCAAAATCGATATTTGAGAGACCTTGGGGACACAAAACTAGAATCTTTTTCAAAATTTTGAAAAAGTGTCCACCATGCTGAACTTTTTAGATACTGGTCCGATTGCTCTCAAAATCGATATTTGAGAGACCTTGGGGACACAAAACAAGAATCTTTTCTCAAAATTTTGAAAAAGTGTCCGCCATTTTGAACTTTTTAGATACTGGTCCGATTGCTCTCAAAATCGATATTTGAGAGACCTTGGGGTTACAAAACAAGAATCTTTTCTCAAAATGTTGAAAAACTGTCCGCCATGTTGAACTTTTTAGATACTGGTCCGATTGCTCTCAAAATCGATATTTGAGAGACCTTGGGGTAACAAAACAAGAATCTTTTTTCAAAATTTTGAAAAAGTGTCCGCCATGTTGAACTTTTTAGATACTGGTCCGACTGCTCTCAAAATCGATATTTGAGAGACCTTGGGGTCACAAAACAAGAATCTTTTCTCAAAATGTTGAAAAAGTGTCCGCCATGTTGAACTTTTTAGATACTGGTCCGATTGCTCTCAAAATCGATATTTGAGAGACCTTGGGGACACAAAACAAGAATCTTTTCTCAAAATTTTGAAAAAGTGTCCGCCATTTTGAACTTTTTAGATACTGGTCCGATTGCTCTCAAAATCGATATTTGAGAGACCTTGGGGTTACAAAACAAGAATCTTTTCTCAAAATGTTGAAAAACTGTCCGCCATGTTGAACTTTTTAGATACTGGTCCGATTGCTCTCAAAATCGATATTTGAGAGACCTTGGGGTAACAAAACAAGAATCTTTTTTCAAAATTTTGAAAAAGTGTCCGCCATGTTGAACTTTTTAGATACTGGTCCGACTGCTCTCAAAATCGATATCTGAGAGACCTTGGAGTCACAAAACAAGAATCTTTTTTCAAAATTTTGAAAAAGTGTCCGCCATGTTGAACTTTTTAGATACTGGTCCGATTGCTCTCAAAATCGATATTTGAGTGACCTTGGGGTCACAAAACAAGAATCTTTTCTCAAAATGTTGAAAAACTGTCCGCCATGTTGAACTTTTTAGATACTGGTCCGATTGCGCTCAAAATCGATATTTGAGTCCTGGGGGTCACACAAAACAAGAATCTTATCTCAACATTTTAAAAAAGTGTCCGCCATGTTGAACTTTTTAGTTACTTGTCCGATTGCTCTCAAAATCGATATCTGAGAGACCTTGGGGTCACAAAACAAGAATCTTTTCTCAAAATTTTGAAAAAGTGTCCGCCATGTTGAACTTTTTAGATACTGGTCCGATTGCTCTCAAAATCGATATTTGAGAGACCTTGGGGTTACAAAACAAGAATCTTTTCTCAAAATGTTGAAAAACTGTCCGCCATGTTGAACTTTTTAGATACTGGTCCGATTGCTCTCAAAATCGATATTTGAGAGACCTTGGGGTCACAAAACAAGAATCTTTTTTCAAAATTTTGAAAAAGTGTCCGCCATGTTGAACTTTTTAGATACTGGTCCGACTGCTCTCAAAATCGATATTTGAGAGACCTTGGGGTCACAAAACAAGAATCTTTTTCAAAATTTTGAAAAAGTGTTCACCATGCTGAACTTTTTACATACTGGTCCGATTGCTCTCAAAATCGATATTTGAGAGACCTTGGGGTCACAAAACAAGAATCTTTTTTCAAAATTTTGAAAAAGTGTCCGCCATGTTGAACTTTTTAGATACTGGTCCGACTGCTCTCAAAATCGATATTTGAGAGACCTTGGGGTCACAAAACAAGAATCTTTTTCAAAATTTTGAAAAAGTGTTCACCATGCTGAACTTTTTACATACTGGTCCGATTGCTCTCAAAATCGATATTTGAGAGACCTTGGGGTCACAAAACAAGAAACTTTTCTCAAAATGTTGAAAATGTGTCCGCCATGTTGAACTTTTTAGATACTGGTCCGATTGCTCTCAAAATCGATATCTGAGTGACCTTGGGGTCACAAAACAAGAATCTTTTCTCAAAATGTTGAAAAACTGTCCGCCATGTTGAACTTTTTAGATACTGGTCCGATTGCTCTCAAAATCGATATTTGAGAGACCTTGGAGTCACAAAACAAGAATCTTTTTTCAAAATTTTGAAAAAGTGTCCGCCATGTTGAACTTTTTAGATACTGGTCCGATTGCTCTCAAAATCGATATTTGAGTGACCTTGGGGTCACAAAACAAGAATCTTTTCTCAAAATGTTGAAAAACTGTCCGCCATGTTGAACTTTTTAGATACTGGTCCGATTGCTCTCAAAATCGATATTTGAGAGACCTTGGAGTCACAAAACAAGAAACTTTTCTCAAAATGTTGAAAATGTGTCCGCCATGTTGAACTTTTTAGATACTGGTCCGATTCCTCTCAAAATCGATATCTGAGTGACCTTGGGGTCACAAAACAAGAATCTTTTCTCAAAATGTTGAAAAACTGTCCGCCATGTTGAACTTTTTAGATACTGGTCCGATTGCTCTCAAAATCGATATTTGAGAGACCTTGGAGTCACAAAACAAGAATCTTTTTTCAAAATTTTGAAAAAGTGTCCGCCATGTTGAACTTTTTAGATACTGGTCCGATTGCTCTCAAAATCGATATTTGAGTGACCTTGGGGTCACAAAACAAGAATCTTTTCTCAAAATGTTGAAAAACTGTCCGCCATGTTGAACTTTTTAGATACTGGTCCGATTGCTCTCAAAATCGATATTTGAGAGACCTTGGAGTCACAAAACAAGAATCTTTTTTCAAAATTTTGAAAAAGTGTCCGCCATGTAGAACTTTTTAGATACTGGTCCGATTGCTCTCAAAATCGATATTTGAGAGACCTTGGGGTCACAAAACAAGAATCTTTTTTCAAAATTTTTAAAAAGTGTCCGCCATGTTGAACTTTTTAGATACTGGTCCGACTGCTCTCAAAATCGATATTTGAGAGACCTTGGGGTCACAAAACAAGAATCTTTTTCAAAATTTTGAAAAAGTGTTCACCATGCTGAACTTTTTAGATACTGGTCCGATTGCTCTCAAAATCGATATTTGAGAGACCTTGGGGACACAAAATAAGAATCTTTTCTCAAAATTTTGAAAAAGTGTCCGCCATGTTGAACTTTTTAGATACTGGTCCGATTGCTCTCAAAATCGATATTTGAGAGACCTTGGGGTCACAAATCAAGAATCTTTTCTCAAAATGTTGAAAAACTGTCCGCCATGTTGAACTTTTTAGATACTGGTCCGATTGCTCTCAAAATCGATATTTGAGAGACCAAAAAACAAACAAAACAAGAATCTTTTTTCAACATTTTGAAAATGTGTCCGCCATTTTGAACTTTTTAGATACTGGTCTGATTGCTCTCAAAATCGATATTTGAGAGTTCAGAGCCTAAATGATTGGGAACAGGCCGACGCCAAAATTTATGGGTTGAAGAAAATTTTGATATACTAATAACAGAGGCTGGCTATGAAAGCAGACCACTCGCTACACAACTCCTACAACAAAAAAAATTATAATGATAATAATGAATATGTCACAAAAAATTTCACGCGTCTCATACATCGAGGAAAAACACGCGAAGCCCTAAATTGGTTATTGACAAAAGATACAAGCAAAATCCTTAAACCTGAAGACGAAATTGACGTAACGGGGAAAACGGTCATGGATATATTGCATGAGAAGCACCCTCCTGGATTCAATCCTGATTCAAGACTATTTACACTACCTGACGGCCTCACCGAATTGACTTCATTACTAGAAGTAGATATAACTAGCGAACATGTGGAATCAGTTGCGAGAAAATTGCATGGTGGTGGAGGCCCAACAGGCACCACATCAGAAAATTGGAAAGATTACTTGTTACGATTTGGAGAAGCAAGCCTGCATTTGAGGATTGCAGTAGCACAATTAACTATGCATTTAAATAACAATATTGTACCATGGACCCAAATACAAGCCCTTATGTCAAGTCAACTCATAGCCTTAGACAAATGCCCAGGTGTGAGACCGATTGGCATTGGCGAATGCCTACGCAGGATCTTATCCAAATGTATGATTTTAGTCACCGGATCTTAGGCCACCGAAGCTTGTGCCCAATCGCAACTTTGTAGTGGACTAAGCTGCGGTATCGAAGGTGCTATACACGCAATGAATGAACTTTTCCAAAAAGAATGCCAACCAGGCCTTAACTGGGGAATGCTACTCGTCGATGCAAATAATGCCTTTAATTCTATGAATAGACAGTTAGCTCTCTGGCAAGCAAGAATATATTGGCCACATTGCGCTCGTTTCTTATACAACACATACAATGGTCACGCAGAACTTGTAATACGTGATTCCGATATGAGATTATACAGGAAAGAGGGAGTAACCCAAGGAGATCCACTTGCCATGCCATTGTACGCCCTTGCAACACTACCCATAATAAATAAACTAAAAAAAGAACAAGCAACTACCCAATGCTGGTATGCTGATGACTCTTCCGCCCAAGGCAAACTAAAAAACCTACGTCATTGGTGGGATACAATGAGTAAAATAGGCCCAGAATATGGTTACCTTCCTCAAGACAAAAAATCATATCTAATAATTTCCGAGAACGACAAGCAAACAGCTCAACAGATTTTCAAGGGGATTAACGTAAACATCATAACTGGATCACGCTTCCTTGGTAGTTATATTGGCGAAGGAAAAGAACACTTTGTAAACAAGAAAATTAAAAACTGGCAATTTACAATAGAAAAACTTTCACTTATCTGTAAAGACTCACCCCAAGCCGCTTACACTGCCCTCAACAAAGCAGTTCAATTTCAATGGTCATTCCTTTTAAGAGTTTTAGATGACGTAAACCAATTCTTCGAACCACTAACAAACACACTGCGTACCAATTTTTTACCGACTTTACTAGGAGGCGATATCTCACCCTTAGAAGAGGACTTATTCTCTCTACCCGTTCACAAAGGTGGTCTAGCAATCTCCGCTCTATCAAAAATTACAAATATAAACTATGAATGTTCAAAAAAAGGTTGTGCAGTCCTCTCAAATGCTTTAATCGAAAATACACATATGGACCTCTATCAACATCATAAATCTCTCAAAGATTCACAAAAAGAAAGCCGCAAAGTGAAAGACTCTCTCAATGACGAACTCTTGGATACTGTCTTGGTCAAACTCTCTCCTATCAAGAGAAGAGCGATTGACCGATCAATTTCGACAAAAATGAAAACTAAATCCTCCAATTGGCTATCTATCATACCGACTAAGAAAGACCATTCCGATCTGTCCCCATTTGAGTTCAGAGACGCACTTGCATTACGTTACCACAGATTACCAGTCTCTATGCCAAAATCATGTGATGGCTGCGGTTGCGATGAATTCAATGTTGATCATGCTCTATGTTGTAAAAAGGGTGGTCTAATAACACGTCGTCATAATGAAATTAGAGATTTGTTCTGTGACTTATGTCAACATGCATGGGGTAACGTAGTCAAAGAACCCATAATCTCTGAAGGAGAATGCGGACTACGTGGAGACCTTTCTTGCCGTGGCGTTTGGGATGCACAGAGGGAGGCGTTATTTGATATCCGTGTCGTAGACACTGACGCTCCTTCTTATATTTCACGTCCTGTCGCCTCTGTATTAAAATCCGCTGAAGACGAAAAAATAAGAAAATATTCAAGCGCTTGCGAATTGCGACATGCAACATTCACCCCTCTTGTCACATCCGTTGACGGAGTTTTCGCTCCACAAATGTCTACCTTCGTTAAACATCTTGGAGCCGCAATCTCTGACCGCTGGAACAGGTCATTTAGCGTAGTGATGGGTTGGCTAAGATCAAAAATAATCATCTCTAAAATCCGTGCCACTAGTATGTGCATTCGCGGCACGAGACATAAATTTAAGCCAATAGCAAAGTTATTTGGCTTCGACGATGGAGCAGCCCTACCTAAACAAGACTGATGTTGATGCGGTCGACGAACCGATGGATTTGAACTTATTTTATATTATATTTTTCTGTTACGGTAATCACAAAAGTAGTATAAATAGTTAGTCTTAATTTTTGAATATTTTTTTTATTATTATATGAAAAAAAAAAAAAAAATTTTGTAGGTGATTATATTGTTTGCTAATGAGACTTTTTTGTAATTTTCTTGTCTTGCGACGTTTATTTTTTTGAATCGTTGGTTATTAAAATGTTATAGTTTTTCATATTATTATAATAAATACTGATTAAAATTTATCATTATTTTATTTATACGCATTACTTTCTCTAGTTGAAACGAGTTTCATCATATTCCGTTTTCGCCAAGGTCGCTATAATGCCAGGATAACAGAATTTTGAAAGAATTATCTTATGTAATTTCAAGTTATGACAGACAAAATATTTATGGCGGTAGGTGTATTAAAAGTTTGGAAGTGTGTTTTTTTTAGAATTTAGAATCTTTTCTAGAATCGTCAATATATTATTTATTAACAACAAATATGTACAAAATACAATCTATATTTACAAAATATAATCTATATATAGAAAATTTCCTCAAGCCTGCCGCTGCTTCCGATTAACGGCAAGGTTCCCAGAAGGCTGGCAGCGTTTCCTCTTTGGATAGCCAAGCTGACGCGTTGGCGGAAAAAGCTCCCCGCCCGCTGGTCTCCGGAGGTCTCGATCAATTTTGAAGACAAGGTGCGAGCAAAACGGCGAGCTTCTGACCCCCATGGTCCCAAGGTCTCGACCGCAAAAGGCATAAAAATATAATTGGGTCCAATCGATGCATATTTTTTGAATTTTGAATTTTCCGCACTGGCCGCCGCTGCCCCTGCAGCTTTACAAGTCGCCGGTAAGTGAGATGGCGCGAGTGTATCGACACATGTGGCATCCCACACCAGCGACTTGCCGACACTCCAAGGGATCAAATACATACCATCCGGTCTCCTGCCATCGCCCCGCGCAATACCGACTGGTTCCAGTACGGAAGGCACGTTAGAGACAACAAGAGCCCTGCGGATAATGTCATTAATAGCCGAGTGCCGTGATATTCGACCAGCACTTAGGGAGCACGAAAGCCCATGGTGGCCGAGCTCATTGACGAGGTCTCCGCAGCGGCAGCGATGAGGCTGATTGGTCCTGCAACCAAGACGAAGACAAATACACAGACTTAATGTTATACGGTCTAACATTGTCCCGGTATTTGTGGATGGAATAGCTTGTAGCCAGTGACCTGAGTCACTCTGAGAGACGGCTAACAAGCGCGCGCGGTCTGTATCTATTGAAAAGTTTGAAAATAAATTTTGCCAAGTTTTTTCACAAAGAGGCTTGTCCCACGCTCTCTGAGAGTGACTCAAGGTTGGAATATTTGTGCCTGGACAAGCTGCCTGCCAGGCGTCTCTAGCATCGGACAGGTAAGAAACCTCAACAGATCCAATAGAAGGGTCCAAAACAGATCTGACGAGGCTGCCCACACTGTATACCGAGGATAGAAACGCCGGTACTGATATGCTTGAAATTTTCCGCACTCCTAGGCCACCATAACACACAGGTAGGGTGGCCTGAGACCACACTTAGTTTTCACAAAAACTGCAATTTAGAATTTTGGAAAGAGACGTTTTAAAGTATAAAAAGTTCCAAAGTATCTAATATGTGAACGAATTTAAATAAGTGCGTACTGCGGAGCAAATAGGTAAACTTAGGCACGAAAAGGCAGAGTCGAACAATAAAAAACCGGCCAAGTGCGAGTCAGACTCGCGCACCGAGGGTTCCGTACAAACCTGTAGGTATATAAGTAAATGGTAGTATAGACCTGAGTATTTGATATTAATTTCAATTTATGACCTATTAAAAAAAAACTACTTACTAGATCTCGTTCAAACCAATTTTCGGTGGAAGTTTGCACCGTAATGTACATCATATATTTTTTATAGATTTATCATTCTCTTATTTTAGAAGTTACAGGGGGGGGACACACACCACATACCACTTTGGAAGTGTCTCTCGCGCAAACTATTCAGTTTAGAAAAAAATGATATTAGAAACCTCAATATCATTTTTGAAGACCTATCCATAGACACCCCACACTTATAGGTTTGATGAAAATTTATTGTTTTTTTTCTATTTTTGTGTAAAAATCTTAATGCGGTTAACAGCAAAGTAGATAGATTTCAGAATAACAAGAAGAAATCACAATAGGTTATAAAGCGCGTAGCGTGTAGGTAGCCAGCAAGTAAAATGAACACAAGCGGCGTTCGCACTGCGTCGGGTATAGATTCTGACTGGCGTACGGCGCGGCTCGGTGGCTTGCGCCGGAGTTCCTTATCGCGCGATCTACTACGTCATCGGACGAACAATAGAGGCATGGCGGCGAGCGTGTATCCACACTCGTCCGGCTAATTCGCAACGATGACGTTACGGTAAATATTTAATATGTATAATTATTTATGTATTTGATAATATTGTTTATGTATATATGTTAGTTATTATTGTTTTATATTAATTATATTTGTGTAATGTTTTTGTATATATATTTTATTAAGTGTGCTATATAATATATGTGAGAGTAGGCCACATGTCCTTATTTAATTAAATAAGTTGGGTACGTTGAGCACAATTTTAGAAGATATCACAGATTTAAAATTAGGTAGGTACCAAATAATTGGACTGTTTTACAAAAAACTTAAACCGACTTCAAAGTACACTAAAAAGTATTCAAATCCTGGCCTGATGACAATGGGACCAAACGGGAAGTGTACCCTTCCAGACAAAAAAAGAATTTTCCAAATCGGTTCATAAATGACGAAGTTATGAAGTAACAAACATAAAAAAAAAAAAAAAAAAAAAAAAACATACAACCGAATTGAGAACCTCCTCCTTTTTTTGAAGTCGGTTAAAAACAGTATTCGCCATACTATGCTCGTGCGGCGGGCAGGGCGGCCCGCGTGCAATAACATAAGTAGTACCCACGTAGTACCTATGTACATTGTACTGTAGCGACATCTATCAGCCATCTATCAGTAACACCGAGATAGTTCACACACGGAAAGATAGATGGCGTGGCGCCACATTATCCTGCATCGCGCCTAAATCCTGCATCGCGCTGGCGAAGTTTTCTCGAGAATCTGCATATATACAACTGTCCGACATGTACAGTTGGACCGCGGTCCCCAGGCACGATGTCCCAGCCTGGCGGAAGATCTTCCCTTTTAAATGGAGGTGTCATCCACCTTGCACCTCCATAGTGGTGACCCCGACGTGATGGATGGGAATATTTCCAACCCTCCAAAATCACGGAACATGCAGTAGCACTTCTGAGCAGATTCTCCAAGCTCATCACTCCCCACCGGCAAGCAGTCACACAGCAAGCCAACTTCGCCTCAATCAGGTCCATCGCAGCCGACTCACCGTGCTTCCTGGTCCTGCAAGGCAACACTGCGACTAAGCTCCTCGCCCGCACAGTCCACTGCAGCACACGCCCGGATCTTCTCTCCGGCGTGGCGGTTTCTGCACTACGTGAACCAGCCGGCTCAACCTGTCGCAGCATCTGCGCTCCGTCTCGACTCACCGTAGACTTCGAGCAGCACTGGCACTTGCAAGCTTAACGCAACGACTCAACAATGGATCGACCTCCGGTCTAGGAAGGGAGTGATGTAGCGACATCTATCAGCCATCTATCAGTAACACCGAGATAGTTCACACACGGAAAGATAGATGGCGTGGCGCCACATTATCCTGCATCGCGCCTAAATCCTGCATCGCGCTGGCGAAGTTTTCTCGAGAATCTGCATATATACAACTGTCCGACATGTACAGTTGGACCGCGGTCCCCAGGCACGATGTCCCAGCCTGGCGGAAGATCTTCCCTTTTAAATGGAGGTGTCATCCACCTTGCACCTCCATAGTACCTGTGCGAAGCCGGGGCGGGTCACTCGCTAGTAAGTTTTACGATACCAGCCCAGCTGTGCGTGCATCAGCCATTAAGCCACAACTTTAAGCCATTTTCTCTTTGTATATACCTATATGGATTTAGGTAAGTAAAGGTAAAGTAGTTAAGATTGATATACAATTAACAAAGAAATATTCTCACTAAAGAAAAATATCAAGAATGATCCGGTACTGCTACGTAGTACCTATGTACATTGTACCTGTGCGAAGCCGGGGCGGGTCACTCGCTAGTAAGTTTTACGATGCCAGCCCAGCTGTGCGTGCATCAGCCATTAAGCCACAACTTTAAGCCATTTTCTCTTTTTATATACCTATATGGATTTAGGTAAGTAAAGGTAAAGTAGTTAAGATTAATATACAATTAACAAAGAAATATTCTCACTAAAGAAAAATATCAAGAATGATCCGGTACTGCTTACCTAATTAGCACGAATTACGCGAACACTGTGGCTCTAACCTTATCTTTTGCCAATATTGCCATCTCTTTTACCACGGATACTCGCAAACTACGGGGCGGCGAGTGAACAGCTAATACATTGCGCTGTTTCTGCAACATGCTTTCTAGTCTCACAGGTGCGAACTAGCACTGTATAAATAATTATTCTATTGCGCCGTAAATCATAGTTGTCTGTCTCAAAGCAATGTGTAATATAACTGAGAGACGCATCTGTGTGGACAGAATTTGTCGATGTGTGAGCTCGATGAGAAGTTCCCACGCTCAGGGACTACCCCCTTAAGCATAGGCCCGACCACTGGCAAGTAATGTGTTGCGAGCTATGTGTGTGCTTATGATTGTTTTGATGGTGACACATTGCTGTTACTGATTCAACACTGTTGATTATTTCGATTTGAAAAGAAAATAGAAAAAGAAACAACACATTTTGTGTAGTATCTCTATTATAGATTATAGAATCAGAAGCGCGTTGAGTCAACTCGAGTTCAGCTGAAATAACCTCAGCTGAAAATTCTTATAATACGCCACAAAGAGAAATAGAGCTGTGAGTAGGGCCGTCTTAAGCCATACCAAACCCCTCCTTCCTTCTTCTTCTCCTCCTCCTCTTCCTCTTCTTCCTACTTCTACAAGAATTTGGGACCCGTTGGAAAGTAAAGAAAATAATAATAGAAAACATTTTTTTGCTGATTTTATATTTTTATTCTGGTTAAAATTAAAAACTGATCTATGTCCGACTACTACTCTGTATCTACTACCCGAGTGACATTTTAATTTAGAATGTTGAAGGTCATATTTACTATCTACCTAAAATAGAAAAATATTGTGTAGTGTATGTGAATATATCGGCATTTCGGGGCCCAAATTCACTGTCCTGCTAAAACCACTCTAGGCAGCGACGCGCCCGTTACTATTTTTGAAGGTCACTGCAATTTAGGAAGCTACCAGAAAACCCAAGAAGGTAGCTTCAAAAACTACAGAAATAGACATGTTTAAATACCCTCTGGGGTCTCAGATCTCACGCGAGTAATTGTAGATTTTCTCTCGCTCTTTCGCTGATGATGAGACATATTCCTTACTTGGAAGTAGCGTGATTTGTCATAATAAGGTACGGTCAAGTATTGTGGTGGTGGTCACACCTTATTATTTGAAATTAGTATTGAAAGGAAAATAAAAACAAACATAGTTCCTTAATGTATGGAATACGTTATAATTTGAAAGTGATTTTCATGAGTGCTTTCATGTTGGTTTTGGAGGAAACGTATAATTCTGTTGTGAAAATTTATGTTTCTGTATTATTTATCTATTATTTTGTATATCATGTTTGTATGTAAGGTGCTAATGAAAGTCTTTAGTGATCTGATATAATTTAAATATTTATTTCGTAATGTCACTGGAAACAACATGAGAGCAGGCGGCGGCGTCGCACAGGACTCACGAGCGGCACCGTCGCGGCAACATACACTATAACGCGTAAAAAAAACAATATCTCAACATCATCTATTATATGTATAGATATATCTTTATATTATTTACAACCCGCTCACTAAACATATGTACACTAACTACATAATAGTATGTATAACATACAGAAAGCGAAATATTATACAATTAGGAGAATAACATAGTCCACGGAACCACTTTGAGGGCTCAATTATATACATAGTATGGACATTTTCGTTAGAATTTTTTATTGCGCCCGCGTCGGTGCGTGCCGAAGAGGATACGAGCGAACGCTTGGCGGAAATCGGGACTGAAGATAGTGTAGATGACGGGGTTCAGGGTAGAGTTGAAGTAACCGAGCCACAGGAAGAAACTAGCCAAGTAATCACTTATCACACAAGACTGACATATTGGCATCACTAACGCCATGATGAAGAACGGCAGCCAGCAGAAGACGAATGCCCCAGTGATTATGGCGAGCGTCTTCGCTGCTTTCCTTTCTCTCTTTGCTTCTAAAGATTCTTTCTTCTCCCTATGAGATGGTGCTGAGACTATAGATTTCTCAGGCTTGGAGCCATTTGTCACGGTCGAGGAAGACTTTTCAGGTGAGACCGATGGAGGCACCTTTTCGTTGATAGTGAACGCTGTCGTCCGAGGTTCTTCATCTAGAGTATCTACAGTGGAAGTGCTTTGTCCCTCGGTTAGCAACAGCGCTGCCGCTAAAGTTTCTGTTCGAGTACGCTGGTTACATTTCTTGAGGTTCAGAAACCTCTTCTTTACAAATCGCCTATCCCTCGCTGACTGTACAGGCCGTCCTGTTGGTATAGCACCATCGGCTGAAGTTGGGCGTGGAGGGGGTTCCCTTCTCCTCCTGATTCGTCTCCGTGCAGTTTGGAATATCTTCCAGTATAAGATGAGGATGACTGTCAGTGGCAAATAGAAGGTCGAGCAGGTGGCAAAGATCTGGTACGCCAAGTCTTGGCTCACGAGGCACTTCTGCTGTTGCGTGATCCTTGCGAGGTAGTCAGGGTCTTTCCATCCCAGTTGTGGAGCGAGGGAGACAACAAGTGCTGCGCCCCATACGAGAACGATCATTGTGAATATTCGCTTCTCGTTTCTTATGTGGATATAATCTACATCTGTCACAGCCCAATACCTGCGAAAAAAGGACAGTATCTTTTAAAAAAATCGATTGGACGCATTGATAATTTTGTACATGGACCTCTTAAAATCTTTAACATCAAGCATAACTTATTACAGGTTATATACTCATAGAAGCATCTGACCAGATATTATGAATTCGATTGAGAGGAATACAAACCTATCAGTAGCAATAGCAACAAGATGGAGAATAGAAGCGGAGCTGCAGAGGACGTCGCTGGAGGTCCACATGTCACACAGCTCAGGACCCAGGATCCAGCCTTGGCTGACCTGCGAGAAAAAGAATAATTGGTATATAATGATTTATTATACATGATTGGGAAGCGTTTTAGAATTTGGACAGTTCGGACGCTCGGACTGTGGAATGAGACTCGCTGTGGTTTTCCCAATGGAGTACAGCATGGGATTATTCAAAAAGGGTGTGAAAAGGTTTCAGGGTCGGCAACGCGCGAGTGATTGATTACGATAGTCCAATAATTTCATTAATTTTAAATACACTAAGTACCTACATTTTACAACCTACGCGGCAAAATTAAGAATACCGACACATAAACTATTATTTAATATTTCAGGGCTCTATCAAAAATCCTTCGCTGTCGCTCTACCCTAGGGCTTTGTGACTGCCTGACTCCTCAAGGGTCAGGATGACTGCTAATTAGTGAGACGTGATTGTACTCAAGATAACAAACAAACCAAAGAAACGATTTTTTTTTATTTACTGCATGACCCTTATAAAATTTTGAGTAAGTACCTAACAAGATTAAAGATCATCACCTGTTATTTAATTTAGTTAATAATCCCTTTTTACAAACAAAACTATTCCACTTTTACCATTCATTATTATTTTTTCATTCATTTAAATTATTTTAATAAATTTAAATTGAATTACTGGCTTTGACGTAATAAGAAAAGTACACAGTTAACGACTACTAGGACTAATTTCAGATCTCTCATTAAATATTCATCCCTTAAGTCTAGACCATCCTGAATATTATACGCTTGTGCTTGGGGCTTTTAATTTGCTAATTACATTGCTTTCTATGTTGTACATATAGTAATTCTGAAAATACATCAACTTAAGGTGTTTCACATAGACATAGAAAAAATAAGAGTTTCATAATAGATTCTGATGTTTTATGTTTTTGGTCTGTAATGTTCTATGTGATTTTCCTGTTTTTTTTAATACAACATAAAGTCAAGACATAAGCAATATCAAGACCGGTTGTGATGCCTATTGATAATTCATTTTTAAATAAGTTCTAATAATAAAAAAAAATGTGAAGTAGACAACATTACTTTTAAATAATTTGGAGTGAATTAGAAGTGTCATGGCCAAATACTGAAACACTTAAGTTATGTTGTTGTTGGAAACTCCTTAAATTTGGGAGCGCATTATAAGAATGCTAAAAGATCTACTGAAGAAAGTATTGAGCCGAGCAGCGCTAACGTAATGTGGTGGTAATTTGTAAAAATAACAAACACCCACATAAAAACTCATCCACACATAATATGTTAAGTTAAAGTTAGGGTAGTTAAGTTAAAAAAATGTAATTTTATTGCTATGGAAGAGTGGAGTCTCCTAATACAGGCATTGCTTGCTTAACAGGAGGCTCCAACCACTGTCTAAATAATGTAAAAAATATTATATTATTTGACAATTAAATTGTATGGAAAAAGCGTTTCTCAAGTATTTAAGACACTTTTCCTTATTTTTTTTCCTTATTTTAAGAATTTTAACATAGCTATGGTGCCATACCTCATATACAGCTCCAAGTGGCATGACAAGGCAGGCCACCATCAGGTCAGCAACGGCGAGAGACGCGACGAGGTAGTTTGCCACGTTCTGAAGGTTCCTCTCGATGATAATAGCAGCTATCACGAATACATTGCCTGGGGATAACAAAAATATACTGTACTCGTAAATGAGAAAAAGATCCATCCGCCATAATTTTTTGAAGCTTGACCCGATTTAGGAGTGTATTTTAGAATCCTCATGTCAACCCCAGATTACCTCGAGAGAGGTAGAGCATAGCGTTTATTCGCTCAAAGAGCAGCTCGACTGGGGAAGTACCTCCACCTTACAGAATACCGCAGCCAAATAACTTTATGTTGTGTAAAGTTGTGTTCCTGCGCGTGAGTAATGTCGCCAGAGCTCGTAGGGGAGGGGGGAAAGGTCGGTAACGCGTGAGCGATGCTTCTTGTGTTGCAAGCGTCCATATGGCTATGGTAACCGCTTACCATCAGGCGGGCCGAATGATTGATTACCGATTTAGTTGTGTAAAAAAAAAACCCGGTCGACATTGGGTCAATACAGACGCGGCGGGCCAGTTGGTGTGGTTGGTTAGATCCCCCCGGGGTATCACGCTATTGTGTTCCTGCATGTCCTGAATCTGAGTGTAATTATGTGTATTAAGTATGTATTTATTAAAAAAAAATATATATATATAAAGTTATTTGATTTACATATTAAGTACAAGCTCTGCTTAATTTGGGATCAACTAGCCGTGCGTCAAAAAAGGTTTGAAATTAATGGCTATAGTATAGTATTCAGATGTTAATAGTCAGCTATTCAGATGCATTATATATTTATACCTACAGGTTTAATAAAGTAGGTATAGTAGAAGGTGTCGAACTGTGTAAGCCGCAGCCTTCGATCAAAAATTTAATAACCAGCTTGCCGATAATAAATCACAATTTATGAAAGCCTAATAAATCATTCATGATAATAGTTTAATTTCAGCTCGCCGCAAAAAGTTGAGGCTGTAGGTAACTTTGGCTTTTTTGAAAAAATTCTATTGTCAACGTCACAACCAAGTCTCAATGCTCGAGTAAAGTTTGAGATAACTGTCGTTATTTTAGTCCGACGTAAGGCGCTATGAAGAGATAATCTCGTTTGTCATTTTTCTTTGGTCACTTAACTGATAAGCAAGCACAGCATAGAAAAGAACTGGCACTGAAGTACAGTTCCCTGAACATTTGGTATGTGCTATGGTGCTATACGTCAGATTTTCCACATGAATAAACGTTAAAATAATATTACAAAAAAAACACATACCTAGGTTATTGGTTTGTCCCCGACTGCAATACCTTATAACATTCAAGTAATATTCCAGAGCTTGTTTTTCTCTTTTCAGTTAATTTTTGATTTACGCAGTCGGGTTTTTTGTTTCTTTTAATAATTTAATTTATTTCAGACTTTTTAGTTCTATACAAAATGAGTTGTAAGTATTAGTAAGTAAATGAGTGGTACGGTAAAGTAACGCTAACAACCATCGCAACTCTGTTGAGTTACGTACGGTAACCGCTCATAGTACCTACTGTCCTTGCATTAAACATGGTTTTTTGCAGTTTACGTCAAAATGGTAGCACAAAAGTATTGCAATATATACATATATGGAATGGGCTGTTCACAAGCTTTCATTTGATACCCATATTGTTATAATAACGAAATTTTTGTTTTTAATACCCCCCCTCTTTTCTTATCCGTAGACGCCATATAAAAACAATATACCCTATGACACTCCCACAGTCAAGGCGAATCTAACGACACCTCATATGCTTAAATCCATCAAGCCGTTTAGGCTGCAGAGCGTGCCAAAGAAATAGACATACATACATACATACATACATACATACACTCGAAAAACATAACCCTCCTTCCGGGTCAGGCGGGTAAAAATCTTTGCCAGCCAGCCAGGAAAGCACTACAAAGACTGCTATCATGAAACCTTTAGCAAAAGATCAAGCTTATTGCAGTATTCTAATCTGCCACGTTCTTCACGGTCAAGGGTCTACTTTGATATGACCACTTGACCACATAGACAATATATTCATCAGAATTCCACGCGTACAAAATCGTAAGCGATCCATTATTGGTAAATCGCACAAATTAACAGCATTTCCAGTAAATTACGATACGGCTGTACAGTACTCCCTACAGCTTTGGACTCTCCGAGAGTAGATTTATATTCGTCGCCACGCTTCTATGGGTTCGGTGTACAAGATTTACTATGTAGCTCGTTGGTAACGATTGTCGGGTATTGTGTGGAGCTCTCTCTATAGATTGGTAGGCTGTATTGAGTAATAAATTATATAATTGGAAATGCATCAAGGATTGGTTTGTGTCCTTCAGTAGCCCTGGTTACTTATGTAGAGTTTCTATATTTATATACATACACTAGCTTCTGCTCGCGGCTTCGCCCGCTACAGGAAACAAATGTCATATTTTTCTACAACAATAAAACAAAACAAAAAAACTTCATCCCGCTTCGAGGGTGGAATTATTAAAAATACTGAGACACGTATAAATTCAATCTTCAACCTAAACACAAAATTTGAAGACTACCTAACTCCGAAACTGACGGACTTTCATAAAAACTTTCTTCCCCTATTATACATATAACTTTAGGGGTGGAATTTCGAAAAACCCTTTTTTATAGGATACCTACTCTTCACAAAGAATAAACCCTCTAAATTTCATGTCTCTAGGACCAGTGGTTTAGGCTGTGCGTTGATATATCAGTCAGTCAGTCAGTCAGTCAGGACTTTGAATTTTATGTATATAGATAATTTGCTTTTTTCTAGGTTAATTTGTTACTAACCGTAAGGGTCGTTCTGGATAAGTGTAAAATGGGCTTATAGCATCACTATAATGTCCATCTATCTATTTGTATGTCAAGGCATATTTAACAGAAACGGCGTGGGATATAAAGTTGACATAAGGTAATATATAATACTAAAGCCAGGTTTCTCCTACAATCTTGGAATTTGTCATGAAGTAAGGTTTTTTGGCAGGAATGAATCCGAAAATCATTTATTTCAAATCCAGCGTGGAATTATTAAGACTTGTTGTGGGCACTACGTTTCCACAAGTGTCGCTTGAGTTGGCCCTTTTTTGGGTGATTTATAAAGAGACCAATGTATATTTGCGGTTAATATTTCTTACGATGCTAGCAAAATAAAAGACATTTGGATCCTTCACTTGACTGGCCTTTTTTGTGTGATTTAAACAATATCCTTACAGAATCATAAACAACTATCCCCCTTACTCATAAAACGTTATTTAACTAATATACTGTTTAAAGGTCACGTAAATAACGTCACTCTATTGTCATTGTCAAAATCATGTGACATTACTTACGTGACCATTTAATTAGTATATTAGTTAAATAGCGCTTTATGAGTAAGGGGGTATATATGACTACGAAACTTATAGATTATTTTCCCTGTCATGGCTATAAAAACACCATAGGCATATCAACGTTATGTCATATTGAAAGATATATTTGACGGGTCAGTTGGAGCAGGCGCAACCACCGCGCCAGCTGGCTCGTCAAAGTATAACGGAGGCGTCTATATGGAAGGTTTATTTACAGTACAGTTCAAGCCCCAAGGAGGTAATAAAATCCTAACAAAAAAACAAATAGCTTGATTATACAACTAACGCGGTTCAGCAATAGTTTCGCAATGTTCAGTCGAGCACTTGACAGATTTCAGCAGCCGGATGCAGACAACTTACTAGTAGGGTTGCATTGTGAGCGATAAGCGATTTAGTTAAGCGATAAGTTAGTGTTTGTGGAGGCATTGAGTGCTCTTTTATGTAATAAGTGGTACACAAATAATGGGATATTCTCCATAGAGTATAAGGCTATTCTATACCCTTTGAACAGGGGTTAAAATATAACAATGGTTTTTAATTGTTATAAAAGCTCGATCGGGCAAACTGATGGTCAAGCGGTATACTCTTTATTATACTTACAAAAGCATTTTGTAGCTTGTTACAGTAACTTTCAAATAATCTAGTAATAATGTGACTTATAAAGATTGTTTGTCAATGTTTTAAACTTATCGACAATCCATGCTCGCAGGGCTTCTTTAGTAGTTTAATCATAGAAACTATCTCTCTATCGCTTTTTCCCCCCGCTAGCAGTCGCACCCCGCCCAATCTACAGCTGATATATGTCGGGTGGCATCTTGACCTACTAACAACAGATTTCGCACTTAACTCCATCGTCAGTTTACGTACGAAGAGTGTTTCGGCGGCGGGCGTTACGGCTTCTATCGAATTGGTACTTAGATTGAAGAACTTCAAGATATTGAGGGAACTTAATATTGATTGGAGTGGTCCAGGTAGACTTTGTAGTGATTAAGTGGTCTTTGAAATTGGAATACGTTTTTTTATTTGGATTGTGACGGGCCAGTGGCGTGGATGTTCGATATACTGATTGCACGCCACAGATAGTGAGTTCAATTGTCATAATGTGTCTAAGTGTAAATGTCTATGTCTTTATACAGGATTTACACAATATTTAAGGTTTAAATAAAAAAAAGTGGTTTACATTCTTGGTTGATTAGGTATTGAACTTTTGTAGGAAACAAAATTTTTTCACGCTTCCATCGTTCTTTTAATGGTATTTTTTTCTATGAATACGTGTAACCCTGAAAACATACTACACTTGTATAAGTGGTACCTATAAGTATATCAGTTATCTGGTGTCAAAAAAGTATACAACCTCAGCTTAGTGATTTAAAGCTCCTTGTCCTAGGATCTTTATTTATAAATAGGGAAACAGGTCATCTAACGTTGAAGGTTCCTGCAAATCCGAATGTACGATCCATTTCACAACTTTTTTGATAAGCTAGACTCCAATAGCAAAGGCTTGGCCGGAACTTTGTTTTACTTGAATGTGTATTGTTTCTATTTATTATTAGTTTTTGATTTACATAATAAGGTCTCCTTACTTTTTTTTAAAGCTGACGGTATCCAATTTGAGTTTATAGACTACTTGCCCTCCCCCCTGCGGTTTCCCGGGATAAAAAGTAGCCTATGTCCTTCTCCAGACCATAGGGTATCTGCATGCCAAATTTCATGATGATCGGTTGGGTAGTTAAGGCGTAAAAGCGTAACAAACAAACAAAGCAGAGGATTAGGATGATTACCTACTTTTTAAATTGTACATAGTACATAATAATAATATAAATAAAGCGGAAGAGTCTTTTGTTTGTTTGTTTACACGGGCTAATCACTGGAACTACCAGTCGGATTCGAAAAATTCTTCAATAATAGGTAGCTACGTTATCCCCGAGTATTATAGGCTACTTTTTATCACGGGAACGTGGGTGAAACCGCGCGAGACAGCTAGTACTACATAATAGTCGACCAGCAAAAGAGAGCTCGATTCCGGGGTCTATGTTTCCTGATACCTTTAACCTAGATGCCTTCAAGGCCAGAGTGAATATGCATTTCCTGGGCAAACGTGCTACATCATAATTCACAACTACCTCGTCATGGCCCCGGGGGTCATTCGATGGCCAAACGTGAGGCCATTTTATATAATTTTGGTAAAACTAAACTGACCAAATTACTATAATAAAGGTAAAATAATTAGTATTTTCCATAATCAACCTTGTGACTTTTGATTCATATGTAGAGCACGCATATTTAGTTACCTTGTATTTTTTTTACCTAATAACGAAATACCGTAGTATCATTTTCATCCGTAGAAGGAAATTAATATTGAATATTGATTTTTTATAGAAACAACTTGGTATCTAAATAAAAGTTAGCCCTAGGTTTTTAAAAAGTGACATCTGGAATATCCCCACTGTATTATTTTACTAGCTATTTGAACTTAATTGCCTTGCTCTCTGCTAAGATCGGATCGCTTCATCAAACGAATTTTAATTACACAGAATAATCTTACTTTTCGTCTATACCAAAGTTAATTTTAGTTATAATTAAAAAAAAACTCGTTTTTCTGCCTAACTTATTATTCGATAGAAAACCCGTAATTTATTAAATGGAAATTTTAAATTTTAAATATAGAGACTATATTATTTGTTTTTGTTTAGATAATCCTGGTATTCTGTGTTTCTGTATGAATGTCATTTATGTTTACACAACTAAGTTTATTGTCTTTTGATTAAACAAGACAGTGTATTGTTCATCAACGACCTCACGATCTAGCAGACATTCATTTTTATCTATTACGACAAAATTGCCTATGTAATAAAATTTTATTTCCTTAACGTAGCTTTTTTCTAACAAACAAATAAAGAGCCAAAATACGAAATAAAGTTGGCATCCATAACATTCGATGCTATGTTAAATTAAAACTACACATTCAAAAGTGCTACTATATTGTGATGACTCATTATTCCAGAGGCGGAAATGGGTATTTTTTAAGCTAAGATCAAACCAATGTGTTCAGCGTGTGTGATACTGAAACGCGTTCGCTGTTAAAAAGTTATCAGATTTCATGAAGAGCCAAGCTCCTAACTCTACAAACCCTAGACCTTGGTCAAAAAGTACGGCTTGGCTGTTCCGCGGCTACCGCACAGATACTCTCATGGACTTATGGTAAGAAATTAAGACACTTTTCACATTAAGTAAGTTGTGTCATGCAAAAAGATATGAAAAGGCTAAAGGATAGAGTGAAAAAAAAACACCAAAAAATGAAATCAAGGAAAATTTTCTGGTGGGATTCGGTCTTCACATTTACGTACTAATAACTTTCCTGTAGAGCCCGCTATTAGGGATGGTTTAAAATTAAATTGGTAAAACGCGTTTTTCAGACCAACTTACAGTTCAGTATATCTCAGAATGAGGACAAACTATCGAAGTATAAATTCACAGATATCCCTTGAGATATAATTGCCTTCCAAATTTATTTTTATGTCAGAATTCGTTTTGCTGAATTTCAGGACACCGACGGATTTATCTTTCAGTTGAAACTTTTTACACACGAATATTTATCTCTTTATTGCAATAATAAAATGCTTTTGAATCAAATTTTTGATCAATTTACAGGAATAAAAAATGGACGAAGTAGGTTGATTACTATGACATTTTTTTTTTTTTTATACCACTTAGGTGGCAAACAAGCATGCGGCCCGCCTGATGGTAAGCGGTTACCGTAGCCTATGGACGCTTGCAACACCAGCATGTATTGAAAATCTGGTGGAAAACGAATGAAACAATAAAAAGAGCTGTAAAGATATTTCTAGTAGATACATAGCTTTGAGTGGATCAAATGCTTTATTGCAATCGGTCCCATACGTTCATACATCGTTTGTAGCGTAAAGTACCTTCTATTTGGAAGTCAGCCAGAGTAGGCTTTCACATAAATTTGATTAGAAAAAGAATTCTATTCACAACGTACAACAGGAAAATGTACATCTGTGATAAGATTGATAGAAAATACAAAAAAATACAGACAATATTATCAGTTTTTTTTTGGTATTTTTTTTTTTGTGGTAATAGTACATTATGATACATGTGTGCAAAGTTGGTTATTAACACTCGAGGCGGCATCAACCGCGATAAGTGAGCCGAGAGTGTAATAATCAATGCACACGCGTGTCATACGACGTTTTTCAACACACTTGCGAGGAAAATACAGACTTGTATTTTTTTTAAGCAGATTTTTTGATAATAATCCAAAACACAATGAGAATGTTAGCAAATACGGCGCGTAAGTTTTTTATTTTTGACAGCGTCAAACTATTGTACCATGCTTGGTCTACACACATATCACTTGCAGTGTGGTACAAACTTATCATAATCGGGATTATACTATACCTATCATAAAACTGTGCGGTTATGTAAAGCTGCATTTAGATACTAAAAACGGTGCAATAAATGTCAATTTACGAGCGAGTGTGTTGAAAAATTATTTATTTTTCAACGGTTGGGGTTGGGGTTAGTAATAAGCCATAATTTTTCATAAATCTTGCTTGTATTAATATGTATTTTGATATTGAGTTCGTAAATTTATTCCAAGTTTTGATAACAGATGGCACTTACAGACTTTTAAATCTTTACATACGCCAATAGTTAGACGCTTGAAATGTTTACAATGTGTGTATAATCGCTATACAAAATTATTCGATACTAGTACGGAACCCTTCGCGTGCGAGTTCGACTCGCACTAGGCCGGTATTTTATTATTTGTCGTTGTAGCGGCAATGGAAATACACATTCTATGAAAATTTCATCTGTCTGCCTATTACGGTGAGATACAGCCCACTGACAGACAGACAGACGGACGGACGGATGGACGGACAGCGGAGGTGCGCAATAACGCGAACGAACACACCTTTAGGCATCTGACTGTCAAGAGCAACTAACTAAACTAAACTAAATTAAAAGACTCACCAACAATAGTAGCCAGGATGATGAGAGCTAGCACCACAGAGGTAACGGCCATGAGGACGAGCGACGTGACGTCACCGCTGGTGGAGTTTCCGACGGTGGCGTTGAGCGTGGTGTTGCAGCCCCACGACACCGCGTCCATCCACGAACAGTTGCCGTCGAACCACTCCGGTGCCGGTGAGTACGTGACGTCATCTGAAAGTGGAACACCTCTTAAAATAGGAACACTCACACCTCTGTTAGGTTTAAAGATATTTATTCTCAAAGACAGACTACATAGTCACTTACATGAAAACAATATGAGCTTATAAGTAAAATATTATTAACAATTTGTCATTCACTCATTCATTTATGAGAGGTAGAGCATAGTAATTTCGCTCAAAGAGCAGCTCGATTGGGGAAGTACCTCCACCTTACAGAATACCGCAGCAAAATAACTTTATGTTGTGTAAATTTGTGTTCCTGCGCGTGAGTAAGGTCGCCATAGCTCATTGGGGAGGGGGGAAAGGTCGGTAACGCGTGAGCGATGCTTCGTGTATTGCAAGCGTCCATATGGCTACGGTAACCGCTTACCATCAGGCGGGCCATATTCTAGTTTACAGACGTTTGTTTTGTACTCATTTAATGCATCCCGCATTTTATTTTGTTCATAAGTATTTTTCTGTAACATATTGCAAAAGTTAACTTTTGAACACATTAAATGTGTTTACATTTTTTATGATTGACGGTAAGTTATTGTACAGCTGTGCACCTTCAAAAGTAAAATTTGTTTTGCCATAGTTTGTTCTCGTCTTAGGAAGTACCAAATAACTAGCTCGACGTGTGGTCCGTGTTGTTATTTGTTTCAATTTCATAAAAGATACATTAGTATGGACTGAGCTATTTAGTATTTTCGTTACAAGAATGCATGCATTGTAAAAATATGGTTGTTTTATGTTCATCAATTTTGTATCTTTATATAATTTCGATGTAGGTGTTAAATAGTGATAGTGAAAAAGTATTTTTATAATTTTGTTCTGTACTACTTGAAGTTCGGCTAGTTTTGTTTTGGCCGTGCTGCCCTCACACACTGTTACTCATAAAACACCTTATATCTAAGGCTGTAAGGTAGCAAACCTGTTGCTTAGTGGTTACCGTAGTCCCTTAGTCTATATTAGATTGTAACTCCAGGGAAAAGCGCGTTGCAACCTTCTTGCTGGACTACCTTGATACTGCTGAGTGGTATCTGCTTGAATGGTAGTCGAGGGTTGATGATATACTTGTGGTGTACTTTCACCCGCTGGACTAACGACCTAATTAAAGTCTGGGTCTAGGAATGTCTATTTAATACTTACTAAAGGGAAAGGGAAAGTTTTGTTCAGCAGACTCAGCAGTAGATATATACAGATGATATAAATTCACTGTTAGAAGTTCTAGACTGTGAATAGAAGAATCTATTTTCAGTGTAAATTGCGAATACCAAAATATTCTTAATTTAGAAATAGGTACTATATTATTTAATCACTTATTCTGATCGCTTAATCAAAAAGTTATTACATTCCACAAATGGATACAATAGTCAAATATGATGAGTGAAATAAGGCTTAAAATTGAAAAATAAATCAATTAAAAACCGCTTGACACTAAAATGTATACAATAACAATGTATTTTTAAAACACTGTGTTGCAAAATAAGGTTATAAATTGCTAACACTTTTAAATAAAGTGAATGAAAATATTTTGCTCTAAAGGATATTATTCTTTATTGTTTACATTTTGCTGTAGATATCGTATCGTTCATGACGTCATTTTCTACAAATATCGGCTTGGATTGGAACTGATCGTATCGTGTACCCATTCATCATTTCGGGGTGCGTATCGTATGATATAATACATCTTATACTCATCCTCAGTATGTAGGTATTTTGATATGATATCGAAATGATCCTGGCAATTTGGATATTCCCATATTTTACTATGGAATTTCTCCATGGAAAGTGATAATAAAATAATAATAAAGTGATAAGACGGGCCAGCTGGCGCGGTTGGTTAAGACTCTGGTCAAGATTCCACCTATCGCGCTGCTGGTCGTGGGTTCGATTCCCACACAGGACATGCATTTGTGTGCATGGACATGTTTCATGTGTTTTTTTTTGTCATGGATCATGACAAAAAAAAAAAAAATACATATACTACTTTTTGTTTGTAAATACATACTTAATATACATAATGACTCAGGACATACAGACATGTCCATAAAAAAAAAAAGTATATGTATTATGTCAGTTATCTGGTTTCCATTCCAGTACAAGCTCTGCTTAGTTTGGGATCAGATGACCGTGTGTGAGGAATGTCCCAGGATATTTATTTATTTATTATGTTGCCGAAGGTTTACAAAGCTTAGAAGGGTACTGGTAACTTGAGGGTGGTAGTCAGCTAGGTGGGTACTCTGAAGTACCCTACTACTGATGCTGATGTAAAGTCAAACACAATTATATGATTCGAACCCGCGTTCTTCTTTTGTTTACTACAATTTTGCTTACATAGTAAAAAGTGTGTAAGTAAATAATTAAAAGGAACATCCACTTGCATAAGCAAGCAAGAACTCATTCGTTTTGGAAAATAAATATTAATTTTTCATAGAAATACCTGTTTGAGGGAAACGTTAAGAGAAATTAATCGGCATAACATGTTGCACTCTGAGAAAATAGCATTGTTTATTCACGTAGAATGCTGGGCTGTTCATAGTATTTTCTTTTGGCATCTGCTGCATTATTATGTTTATTTTGTACATAAAATTGTATTACATGCATTTACTTTTTAACAAATTGTTGTTGCAATAAAATAAATATACTGCAAATACTATCTATATTTATTGCGTTTATAAGTCCCATGGCTTATAAAAAATCCTTGTTTTAAGCTCGGCTAACTTTTCAGGTATTAGAAAATGTTGAAACAATTTTGGCAATTTACTTCGGTATAATTTAAATTTCCGTCACCAGATCAAGCAAAAAATTTGAATTTTAAGGGAATCCTTATAAGCCCTCGGCAAATACGTGTAGGGAATGTGAAATTGTGTAATTTTTAACCTTTTCTACACACTGTAATATCTATTTGTAATTATAATCTAAAAAATAATTTAAAATTTGAGTTTAGTCAAGCTTTTCGTAAAAATATTCTGCGACATTTCTTCATATACACCGATTTGATCCGATAGTCGGGCGGAAGATCTTCCCTTTTCAAAAAAGGAGTATACTACATCGCTCTTCAATGCAAGCATGTTTCCCACCATGTTTCGAAAACACCTTCCCCCTTATTAATAAATAAGGTGTAAGTCAGTCTTGTAACACCAAGGCATTAAGATAGCGCCAGCCCTTTTTGTTATATGACATTAGAAAGTGACGGATCCGTCTTAGGTTTAAGTTTAACTTTAACGGTACGTTCTAGTAATTTTTATATTCACCTTTTTGTGCATAAGTTTGTGAGTTGCATTCTCATTGCAGCCAACATGGTTTTTATGCCCATTTGAGCCTGAGTGTGTCACGCACGTAGGCTTTGGCTATCAGCTAACTATCAGCCTACGACCGGAGCATTCAAAATAGTAGATGTTGAAGAAAATGAAACTTATCGACTGTCTTCCATACAGTTTATTGCGTAAAAATAAAGAACTGTAACAATGAAAATATGATATAAAACACTTGTAAGAAAGAACAACCAAATATTTTGATACGAATACTGAGAGACAACAATTTGGGATACAAGGAAGTGGTGATATGAAACCAAGGAACTTACCCCAGCTGGGTTCTAGTAGTATGTTAATTATTTATACTATAAGTGCACTGATAATGTCACATTGTACACACGGCTATACATAAGTATTTGTACACACTGGTAACTTATTTCTCTTTATTCAATAAATATATTCTGATTTGTTTTATTTCACTTGTAAAAACATGACCGCACAATTTAAGTTGTGTCTCAGAACTGATCGAATAGACTGAATGTCTGATGGACATTCTTCATATGAGAATTCAAAAATTTGAAAATTAGAATTCTAAAATATGATCATTTAAAAATTAGAATAAAGATTTGTGACCAGAAGCAATAATTGAAATAGGAGAGGTCGCATCGTTACAAGTGTATACATTCTCTAGAATATTATGTGCAAGATCCTTAAGGGAGAAATTCTGAGCTCACTAAAGTCACGCTACCTAAAGCAGATCCCGATTGATACTCGGGTTCAATATATATATCCTGCGATTTGTCTGTTTGAAGATCTCGTGGAGCTCAAAGATTGGGAGGTACGTAAAAGGTACGTGTTTCAATTTAAAAAGACTCAAAGTAAGATATTTGTTGCCTTTTGGGAATTAGACTTTTTTTGGTTACCGAATATAATACAATTAGTTATTTCAATTGCACGATTATTATCAACACTAGCAGAGAAATTAGTGTTTGAAGATTTAAGCTCACTTTTTTGTTAAATATTGTTTATTTGTATATAGTTTATAGCTCAATACTAGTGCCTAAATCTTCAATAATAGATATACGAGCGACATATTTTATCTCAAACTGTATTCATCATCAGCCTATAATGTCCCACTGATGAGCACAGGCCTCCTTTCACAAATCAGGGTGAAAGGGAATGGGCAGATACTCCACCACGCGTGCCCACTGCGGATCGGTGGAGGTAGGCTAGTGGTCAACCTACTGTTGGAATTTTTCAAGCCGCCTAGGAGGCATCCAACTAGCTTAACGACTATCACAATTAAGTGATAACCGGGACCAACGGCTTTACGTGCCTTCCGAAGCATGGAAACGCTCGATTTGAAATACCACTAGGCGGTCACCCATCCAGGTACCGACCAATACAGACGTAGCTTAACTTTGCCGATCGATTAAGAACGGCTAATCATGCTACACCACGAGCGCTTCGGCAGTATTATTCTATCCTTCAAAGAAAGTAAACCAGACAGAAAAATTAAGATTATATATGATATACATACTTCAACATAGTCTTAGGTAGTTTCCACTACAGCATCAATTTTAATGACATGAAAAAATCTCGGGAGGTTTTCTTTCAATTAAAAAATAATCATGTTCAATTAACAAAACGGAATAATAAAAAACATTCATAACTCAATATTCATTTAACGACATAGGATAACTGACTCATTAGAAGACCACAGACCATAGCAGTTGCATTCCATTCACCGTGCACTTTTAATTATCTTTCAGTATTCAATTAGAAGAAGCAATTATGGTGGAACGCATTCAAATAGATGGGTTAAGGCACTTGTTCCAGCGTCGCGCGCTGGCGACTTTATTCGTTATGAACAAATGCTATAATTTATTCACGTTCGACTAAATTGCGCCGAAAAGGACTGTTGGAATGAAGTTTCGTGGACCGTAATGTCACAGTAGATATATCAAATATGTACCGTGGTAATGTTGTGACTTTGTACGTAATTGGTACACATTATGTAATTAGTTAGAATTAACTGGGTGAACATTGCACTGGAAAGAATGGATATAGGTAAGTCTTTGTTAAAAAATCATTTTTAATTCAAGCTTTTTGAGGTGACTGTATTTTTTGTAACCGTTTATTAGTTTTTTCGTGAAAGAGTAACAAACATCCAAACATAGAAATATTCCCGTTTATAATATTAGTAAGGATTAGGTACACTCCACACAGTTTAGTAGGGAACTACTAAAACTATTTTTTTTTTTGACTCGCTTTATAAAAGTCGGCATTACGATCATTTCTATGTTTGGAGTTCTATGCACTCACGCCCTCTCTTCCTCCGGGGACAGACCTTTAGCTTCACCTTGCTGTTAGTTCTCGCCACTTCTCGACAATGGAACATACCCCTAAAGAGGACAAATAAGATATGAAGGGGGGATGTAATAATACGTTATGCAGAAAGGGGATATGGGAAAGTTTCGACGGTCATGGTAGACAATGTAGACAAATGAGAAACTTGTGGTTTTATAAAATTTCCCTCTTCTCAGTCTGTATTTAACGAGCTTTTGAATGTGTTTGTCTTGCACGAAAATTGTGGAGTATGAAGTTATTCGGTGCGCTTCCATTGAGGCATATCTTATAAGCCATCTGCTGTGGTTTCAACAGTATTCCAGAGGGAATAAATGTATATTTTATTTCAGTTAAATTCGACGTGTCTTCAAACCGTGTGCATGCCAAGATTTACGTCAATTTTCAAGGTTATTAAGGCGATGATAGCTCAGTGGTAGATACAAATCGAGCTGGGAGCCAACCACAAGCCCTTAAAACAATATTATTATAACCTTATTTGTCTTTTGTCCTGTTTTGACGCCGAATGTCAAAGAGGGACAAAAGACAAATAAGGTTATTTTAACCTTGTTTTAAGAGCTTGTGGTAGTTAATGTAGGTTGTTTGAATCCTCCAATAGCATCACTTACCATTGTGAGATTGTGGTTAAATAACAAGCCAACAGTAAAAAAACATTATTCTTTTGAAGAGAGCGATATTGACTAAACGACCATTGAGTCGGCCTGCGAGGATGAAAATTCGTCACTTGAAACCTGAAAATGTGTACTTTCAGATTGAAAAGCTGAAACGAGGAGTGGAAAGTCGCTAAAGTTTGAACAGTTTTGCCAGCGATCGATTCCCGTAAATTCGAATTTCGCATCTTGAATCGCGGGATTCCCGCCAATTTGACCGGGGCCTTATCCCGTGAAACGTTAAAAAATAGCCCTATTCTTTTGTGCTTAACTCCATTATTTTGGAATGGAATGGAAAAAGTATTTTTAACTTTTTGAACACATCTGCGTAATGCGATGGAAAATAGGTCAGATGTTTCAGGAAAAATGGAAACGATTTTTTATCTCTTTTAATACTAACCGAATTTGCACAGATTTTTCTAAACGGATAATGATAAAAAAAACTTATTTGACAGAAGTTGGGATTTTGGGCAAAATATTAGATATTACAAAATTTCTCGAAGGTCTAGACCTAAAGGATAAATCTGCTTAAGTTATTTCAAGATTGTAAAAGGATATTTGCCTATTATGTAAATACAAGGTAAATTCTCCAAGAGCTTAAAATATATACTCAAAGTGTAGGTAAGGATGATCATTGGTATCTAACTGTAGCAATAAAAAAGAGAAAGATAGTACATTTATTTGTGACAAAAAAAAGAAAACAAACAGAAAGTAGTTTGCCACAAATACAACATAAATACAAAGCAGCAAATATAAAGATTCTAACTACACGTTTTACCTCTAATTATTTTATAATAACCACAGATTAATTAACGCAAACTATAAAAGAACTCATCAGCCTAATAGGTCTTTCAATTAGATAATTAAGTTAGCTCTAAGATCTGGCTCTTATGTAAACTTTCTTCTCCTGAATAGATACTTCGACGGAGCTACTTACTTTCTCATTTTCTTATCTTAGTGAGTTTTCATTGAAATCTTATGTTTAAAAGGTATTTTTGCCTACAAATTTACACTTTCTTTAACTGAAATGTTTAAAATATGAGTATCTCTCTCTGAGGATTTTATAAAAGCTAATAAGTGTTGGTAATAGCAAAAAAGGCGACCTAACGAAAAAAAATATTCAGATTAATTTTTGAAACCACTCAAATGATTACGCCGCTAGGTTTTTATATCTTGTGTCTCCTTCTGCTGTGAACCAAAAATAAAATATAGCAAAACAACTTACGGTTGGTGTCATTGAACCCGCGTAATAATATTCGCGTAGCATTCATGATAGTACTGTCGCTCGCCCTCCTGCAACAATGAAAACACTTTGTTAAAATAACTCAAAAAATATACAGTTAAGCTCACAATATACCGTCAAGTCAACTTCTAAAGTAGCTTCACTTTAGTCAAAGACTTTAATAATTATAACAACATAAAGAAGGGACACGCAACCCCCCGAACGTCCTCGCCCACAATGCAAAGGCGATAGTAGGTACTCACCGCTCGCTAATAAACAAATGTGTGTGATACCCATCGTGGGTTTTTATTAAATAATTAAATTAGTTTGCTTGTGTGAAATGTAACAATAGGGAAGGTCTCAATAGGCAATTCTCAATCTTCATACAAGCTGTCAAGAATGCCAATAGATTTATTATGAAAACCCTTTCATAATAAACCTGGGCTTCCAATTTTCGGCAGATCCTACGCAATTCAAATTTTTTTGGTAAAATAGTCACTCAATTCAATTCATTAAAAGATCATCATATCATCATCATCATATCAGCCCATGGATGTCCACTGCTGAACATAGGCCTCCCCCATTGATTTCCACTTCGAACGGTTCTGGGCCGCTTGCATCCAGCGGCGCCCAGCGACTCTGACCAGGTCGTCGGTCCACCTGGTGGGAGGTCGTCCCGCTCGGCGCTTTCCAGTACGTGGTCGCCACTCGAGAACCTTCCTTCCCCATCGGCTATCAGTTCTTCGAGCGATGTGGCCTGCCCATTGCCACTTCAGCCTACTAACTCTACGAGCTATATCGGTAGTTTTCGTTCTCCTACGAATGTCCTCGTTTCGGACCCTGACACGTAGAGAGATTCCGAGCATAGCTCGTTCCATAGCTCGCTGAGTGACTCTGAGCTTATTTATGCGGCCAGCAGTGAAATACCACGTCTCTGTCCCGTATGTCATCACTGGTAACACGCACTGGTTGAAGACCTTTGTCTTCAGACTCTGAGGTATTTTGGACGTGAAGATATGCCGTAGCTTCCCGAACGCTGCCCAGCCGAGTTGGATTCTTCGGTTGACCTCTTTGTCGAAGTTGGACCTACCTAATTGGACAATTTGTCCTAGGTAAACATACTCGTCTACAACTTCGAGAACAGTGCTCCCAACAATCACCGGCATTGGCGGAATATGAACATTAGACATAATTTTTGTCTTGTCCATATTCATTTTTAGGCCTACCTGTTGGGAAACTCTGTTGAGGTCATTGAGCATGATGTTCAAAGCTTCCAGCGATTCCGCCATTATGACTATATCATCGGCAAATCGAAGGTGAGTGATATGTTCGCCATTGATGTTGATGCCATATCCCTTCCAGTCCAAGAGCTTGAATACATCCTCCATTACAGCGGTGAAGAGTTTCGGGGAAATTACGTCACCCTGTCTTACACCCTTCTGCAACTGGATTGGTACCGTACTCTCGTCCTGGACTCGAATTGACATGGTGGCTTTGCTATACAAACACTTCAACACTTCGATATAGCGATAGTCAATTTGGCATCGCTGTAGACTCTGTAACACCGCCCAGGTCTCGACTGAATCAAAGGCTTTCTCATAGTCCACATACGCCAGGCATAATGGCCGATTATACTCCTCAGTCTTCTGTATAATCTGGCGGAGTGTATGTATGTGGTCTATGGTACTAAAGCCTTTACGGAAACCGGCTTGTTCGGGAGGCTGGAAGTCGTCAAACCTACGTGCGTGACGATTCGTAATGACTCTCGAAAACAGCTTATAAACGTGGCTTAGGAGGGAGATCGGGTGGTAATTCTTCAATAGGGCCTTATCACCTTTCTTGAAGAAGAGCACCACCACGCTTCCACTCCATACTTCTGGCGTTGTACCTTCGTGTATGACGGAATTAAATAGCTTCTGAAGGACTACGAGTACCGGTTTACCACCCGCTTTCAGAAGCTCTGTTGTAATTCCGTCTTCACCCGCCGCCTTGTTGTTTTTAAGCTGTTTCAGAGCCATTCTAATCTCGTACAGGCTGACGTCCGGGATATCTTCGGTGTAATGTCGGGTCAACTTGGCTCTTACGTCACTTACCGGTAATGCATCTGGTTTCTGTGACGAGGTGTACAGCTGTCCATAGAACTTCTCGATTTCTCTCAAGATCTCAGGCTTTGACGTAATGATGTTGCCGGTATCGGTCTTCAGCTTGGTCAGTTGGCTTTGACCAATAGACAAATCTCTTGCGAACACTTTAGAACCTTTGTTCTGTTTTATTGCCTCTTCAATACATGAAGTATTAAAGAGGCGTATATCGTGTCGCATTGCGTTTGAGATCTGCCTATTTAGCTGCCGATATTCGGCTGTATCAGCTGAAGACTGCAACTTCATTTCACGTCGTCGCTTCATGAGTTTGAGAGTCTGATCCGAGAGTTATTTACATTAAAAGATACTGAAGATGAATTGCATAAGATCTGCTCCCCTAGACAAGACGGCTGTCGGCAATCGTCATAGCTAGTAACATTTGTAAGGGATTGACATTTCAAATCAAAATTTCACGTAATTTTTAACAATCTCTTATGGTGCGTCCATGCTATGCGAACCGAGCACGAGCCGAGCCACGAACGAACAGAATTAATTCCTTGGTCACGATGTCAAAAGACGATTGCTCAAGATGTATGGACGCGTGCAACGAGCATACAACGAGCGCGATGCGAATCTGTGTTCGTAAAAAAACTGACTGTGACTGAATCGGGCGGAGCACAGTCGAGCGCGAGACGAATGCTCGTTCGAGGTTCGCAAGTCCGTCCACGCTACGCGAACAACGAACGAATCCTGTTCATTCGTGGCTTGGCTCGGGCTCGCTTCGCGTAGCATGGACGCACCATTATGTCAATCCCATACAAAGATTGCTCGTTTCGTTGACGATTGTCGATAAATAACCAACAAGTGTACTGTGTACAAGTGGCCCTGATGTAACTTAAGGTTCCCATTGATAGTTAGATAATTAGCAGTGGCGTGCATTCCATATAGGCAAATAAGCAATGCTTACCTCATTAGATTCTAATAATAATATTAATAATATTTTGATTCAATTAAACTACATAATCACTTTAAATAAATTTCTAACCTAACATTCAATACGAAATTTCAAACTTTGCCGCGCAAGCACTCGCGAGTTCGCCTCTCAAATTCACGCACACTAAAACGATTTCGGCATATTCATACACACACACACACTTCTTTAAGATAATACGACGAAAGCATAAATCACGCTTTTGCTATGCGTAGCATACTGACATTTGACATTCGCGATTTATGGACCAAAAGTAACCTTACCTACTCTGTTGTATGTAAAGTAACCCATCCAAATTAAAAAAACTACAGTTTACCAACATTGGAGCAACTCAAATATAACTTCGCAATTTATTTGTGTTGGTTTGTTTATGGTTTGGCTGGCATTGTACGCAATGTTGGTGTTATTTACTTATTGTGATTTTTCGAAGTTTAAATGTGTGTAATGAAGAAATTTTGTGGTGAAGATGTAAAATGTATCGATAAATTAGTCCTTTAGTCAGTTTTCGTTTGTTGAAAATAGAAGATAGTAAATATAGAAAAGGATTCAAAACAAAGGTAAAAATCTTAGACATTTTATCACAGAATATTATGTTTATTAATTAAACACCTGGCTATCTGGGTGCTGTTATTTGAATCTATTATTCTGTTATTATGTATTTTGTTTGCTAATGAATCATACTAAATGTGTGTGGAATGATACGCTGACCTAAACAATTTTACGAATCTGGTCAAAAAACATGATCTATCTATGAGGCATATTTAGGCGTGTTTGGCCATGATTTCTTCTGCCTACCTAGTCCGAAAACCAATGCACGCCACTGATAATTAGTTACCTAACTATCAATATGAACCTATACTTACACGCCTTCAATGTACATTAGTGTGTCCGAACAATGAACCTTTATTTCACCTATCCACATTAATTTCACATTCAACGAAAAACAACAATTTAAACAAGTGTAATTAAGTTAAACAACACCATCACAGCTGTTAACTAATTCAGTCACATAAGGGCGCTCGCGGACTCGTCGACATTCTGTTGCGACGATTGTGTTTCTACATGAAACAATTTAACGGTTTTGTGGCTATTGTGCGGTGTGTTGGTGCGGAGTGCTTCGTGAGAAATACCTGGGGTGGCAATAGAGCTAGGTATTACATGGTCTTGGAAATTAAAACTAGCTTAACGAAAATAAAGTCTTATAGCTTGGTATGTAACGATGAAAATTATATACCGAATACTTCGGAGTTATACCGAGTCATAATCCTTTTCGACATCACACAATATTAATTAATTTGTTTTTTTTTGTTTCATTGTTTTCAAAGGTATGAGTTATATTGAAAAATATGTTTTTTCCATCTTTCTTTATGTTAAGTCATGTGTACTTACTTTAGAATTTAGCAAGGAAGTAATTTGAAATGCAGTGTAATTAATATACTGCGCCTGCGTCTATTGGCTTGTATGATTTATGATAAGTTGAAAGGTGAGGTGCGTATTTTAATGGATCATGGCGAGATTTGTACAAAAAAAAAATTTTTTTTAGAGACGTTACAATGAAGTTATAATTGATCCTTGGTGCCTAAGGAATAAATAACTTGAGCTATTTAAAATATTTTTAGAACCCCGGGATAAAAATTTGAATTTCTATGGCATGCCGGCGAATCGCGACTATTCGCGACCAAAACCGTTATGTTGTTTTTCTGTTTTGCGGGCTTTATAAAATATTTCATGTATATTAATATGTTGCTGGTAATGTTATCTCAACATTGGAAGTGATTCAAAACCCTCTAAAATGTTTTATTTTTTTGTACAAATCAATGTATGGATCTCGCCATGATTCTTTAATTACCTTGTATTTTATCATCACATTATCTACTATATAAAAATAAGTCGGGTTTTCCTTCCTGACGCTATAACTCCAGAACGCACGAACCGATTTCCACGGTTTTGCATTCGTTGGAAAGGTCTCGGACTCCGTGAGGTTTATAGCAAAGAAAATTCAGGTAGGGTAGGGTAGGGTAGGGTAGGTTAGGGTAGGGTAGGGAAGGGTAGGGTAGGGTAGGGTAGGGTGGGGTAGGGTAGCACCATAGGGTAGGGTAGCACCACGCGAACGAAGTCGCGCCGGGCAGCTAGTACCTAATAAATAATTCCTTATATGTTTCAGCCTGTAAGAGCAGTGTGTCAACCATCATATTGAGAAATCATCACGATGAGAAATGTCAGAACGTATTAGGGACCAAAATAAAAAAAAAAAAATAACGAACGAATGCATTTATTAGCTGGGCTAAATTAAATAAAATGAAATTTTGAATGTATTTATGATTAGCTTCTGTCAAGTGTACATACTTTAATAGTTTTTATCGAGTTTTACATTGCATGAAGAATGAATTAATATTATTTTTTAAATTAAGCCTATATTTAACACGCCAATTCTCCACCATAAAAAAAACAACACGTGTGAGACCCAGCTTTGTGGATATTAAATAATCGCTCGGCCGTAACACGCCTTAATAACCGTGAATGTTATACGGTCATATTATGTCTGACCTTTTTATATCGCCAATACGTATTATTACAAGGCTTCAGTTTACATTTTAACGAAAAAGTAAATGTTTTTTCTATTCGTATTTCATGCTCGTATGAATTTATGCGGATCGTTTCTGTTTTAATAATATTTGATAACGTGAACATTGATGGTTGTTGACCGTTGTAAAATTAAAGGTTCAACATTTTTTTACCAATTTTCCACTGATTAATTTTTTTGAATGCTTAACATCGTTTGTTATACAAACTCACCCCACTGTATATTGTTTTTTCGAGGGTCGTGATAATTGAGAAATCTTATGGTGCGTCCATACTACGCGAATCGAGCACGAGCCGAGCCACGAACGACCCTACAACGAGCACGATGCGAATCCTTTTGTACGTGAAAAAACTGTCAATTGCGCTCGTTCGAGGCTCGCGAGCCCGTCCACGCTACGCGAATCGTGCTCGCAGTGTGCTCGTTCGAGGCTCGGCTCGTGCTCGGTTCGCCAAGCATGGACGCACCATTACAGTCGCAATCATTATTTATTTATCGATATCAATACATTCTTATCAACTCTGTACATGGTGGTATCTCCCAGAGCGCGCCACTCCTTCCTATTTCTTGCCACCTGCATCCAGCCCAGTTCGACCACATTTTTGAGGTCGTCAGTCCATCGGGCTGGGAGGCGCCCCACACTACGTTTGCCAAGAAGTGGTTTCCACTCTAAGATTCGTATGTTCTATCGACAGTCGATTACCTATTTGATACACGTGACTGGCTTTGGTTCTTTATCGGATAACCGTGTTTCGGAGTTTATTATTCAAAGAAATAACGAGCATAGCTCGCTGAGTGACTTTACATTTTTGGACCAGTCTTATGCGTCCGTGTCCACGTCTCGGCTCCGTAGGTCATGACAGGCAACCGCTATTAACTTTCTAACTAATGAATTCATTCATTGGTGACCAAAATCCTCTTTAAGTTGGCTTGTATCCAACGTCTAATATTTGGCTATCAATAAAGCAGCATTTTGTTTTACATCACGAAGGGACGCCATAACAAAATATACGCGACGTCAGAGCTGAGCTATCCGTGTGTGATAAATTGCTTAGCAAAAATGAAAATATCAATTTTCCAAAATGGATCGGTGAATTCAATATCAATGCTGTAGTTGCGTCACGTTCTTGTTGGATCAATGGTTTTTGTTCAAGAATACCGTTTGTTTAAAAGAAAATAAAAACCAGAGCCGATATTGTTGTCAGTGAGACTAGAAAGTCAATTAATAAGTAATGAATCTAAGCTTGTTTTCTACTATTCTATTTAAACAACTCTTTTGCCAAATCATTATAATTGGACTGATCTGGCAAAGCTCCGATATAGTAATATGACAAACTGCAAGTAATAACCATGATAAAGTGTTTCCTAAACTCGACACCATATCGCACGCATCGTATATGTAGCTATGGTAAGTGCCAAACCAGTTCGATAAAATACCTAAATAACTTATACGCCACCGGAGCCCGGTTCGAATTCAACCGACGAATAATAGCGGGATATTAATCTCGAATGCTTTACGTTTCGAGCGTATTTGTAAAGTGGTGTCTGAGGTAGGATTTATTTTAAACTAAGAGTTGTATTGGTCTCAAATATTTAGAACTAATTTATTTTTTAATAGAATTTTATAATGACAATATTACCAATTAAATTGTAGATTTCGAAAAAAATATTGGCTTCACTCTTTGACTTTCAACGCACAGCCCAAATTGCTGGAGTTAGTAACTTGACATATTCCTTAGGCACGGTAGGTGTTACGTAGGCATCTAATAGTGATGATTCTTTGAAATTTTGCCTTTTTGGGTAAAATAAGGGATCCCGGTAAAACCGCGGGGCGGAAAGCTAGTATACTTATAAAGCAAGTTAAGCTACCACCGTCGTGGTCGGTACCTTGATGGGTGACCGCCTAGTGGTATTTCAAATCGAGCGTTTCCGTGCTTCGGAAGGCACGTAAAGCCGTTGGTCCCGGTTATCACTTAATTGTGATAGTCGTTAAGCTAGTTGGTGGCCTTCTAGGCGGCTTGAAAACTCCAACAGTAGGTGGACCACTAGCCTACCTTCACTTCTGTATCTGCCCATTCCCCTTCACCCTGATTTGTGAAAGGAGGCCTGTGCTCAGCAGTGGGACATTATAGACTGATGATGATCTAATCAATTGTGAAAATTCACATTCTCAACATCTGCACCGCGACTCATGATATATTTTAGCAATACGCCGCTACTGAGTAGTGCGATTTATCTGGTGTGTTCGCCTTAACACGCGTATTATTCTCGCAGCTTTGTCATACAAATCACGTTATTTTTGTGACAAATTATATATTGAACTTTGGAGCTGGAAGGTCGTGTTGAAGCCAACTGAATAATAGGCGAGATTACTCCTATTCCATTTATTTATATTCTAATTGAGACTCTGTTACTTAAGTTACCCCTGTTAGCTAACTATGAGTAATGAAGTTATGCGTTTCAGACAAAGTTACGCTGTCTCGGAGGCTGCAAAAACTTAATTATGAAGTGACTTACTTAATAATAAGCTGCTGAAGTTTTATTTGCTGATCTAGGTTATTATAACTTTTGTAATAATAATATGGAACGTAGTTTAAGCATGTTTTCCTGTTGAAATTATAAATAAATACTCAAGTTTTATTTACGCAGGAGGTAGGTTTTTTACCGATATTTTGTGGAATATCGTGGGAATATCACTTGATAAGAAAAAGTTTTCACTTTCTATTCGCTGACAGATTATTATGTTATTTTGACTAACCTCGATAGTTATGTTTTACAAGACCAAATACGAATCGTTGGAAACAATTCCCATTCATCAAGTCGATCGTGACCATGATCAATGCAACTTCATCGAAACGTCGACGTTACTCAACATAATATTTTACTATTAATCTGTGCGTAAATATATGAATTTTAGTTTGCAAAAGATTTCTAAATACTTTTTCGAAAATATGTGTTTGATTTTCATAGTATGTAATGGTAATAATTTTATATTTTATAGTGAAAAAGTTTTATAATAGGTAAATCCACTACAAAAACGAGAAAAAAAACCCCAATATATATATAAAAAAAATTGATAGATAAATAAATATTTATTATAAAAAAGTATTTAACAAAGTATACGAATAAATGCTTAAAATTACTATTATTACATACTACAGGATAGCTGTATTTTTTATTTCAGAGCTATACCCAGAAAAATAATATTAATATTAATGATTACATAAACGTTTTTTAATATCACTTAGAGGTTTATACAAGTTGTAAGTTTTACAAATAAAGAGAAATGCTTTAAATTATTGGTTCTTGTATCATTCTACTTTAGTCTGTAATAGTTACTAGTTATATACATCTATATAGGTAGTTACATATAATAAAATCGTAAGGAAGCCAAATCTGTACATTAAATATTTTTAGAAAAAGGAAAGTGGACAACAGCTGTTTTTTTTTGTTTGTTTGTGTTTGTTTGTTCAAGCATCACTCAAATACTAATGTACTGATAACAATACAATTTGGCACGCAGATGGCCTATAGTATGAAGCAGCGGGACAGCTAGAAGCTAGTAGATTCCTACAGATGTATTACGGCTGCTGCATTTGAGAGGTAGTTTCCGTTAATGCTTTGTGTGGTCACATTACCTATCCAATCGGATTTGTCAAACGGCTCGCAATTATCCGAAGAATACTAAGTTAAAACAAAAATTTGATCGACTATAAATCAGTAGACATAAAAAACCAATCAAATAAAACCACTAGAAATTAACATTAATTAAAACAATTTGTTTATTTTGAATCCCCGAAAAACGTCATCACATAAAGAGATCGTAAATGGAATTGGCCTAATATTGCAATGAATAACATGTGTATAAAATAAAGGTTGGTTCACACGCGACAGGCCACGGCAGAGCCGGGCCGAATGCTACGTTAATCCAGCCGGAACGTACCGGCTTATACCGGACAAGTGGCTTTATACGCATGTTGATGTTTTCTGCAATTTTAATGACGAGTAATTTTCACCGGGCGATTTGAGTAATACGTTGGGATAATATTGGTCGGAAAACAACATGAAAACCACGATCAGTTGAATGGTTATGTGTGAAAGTAACACTGAAAGCATATATGGGGTATTTTATATTGAATAATAATTTCTTACAAATTATACTGAAAATATCGTGAGGGAACCATAACACTGGTAGGGTACTTTTTAATACGCTAAAGTTGAAGTCGTAGACAGTGATGCAAACAAAGTCTAGGGCAAGGAACTGTACCTCTACCATGAGTTTTCTACACTAACGTAATCTACACTCGCTAGCGAGTACGGTGAATATTTAGTATGACGAGCAGCGAAATGCTTCCAAAATGTTTTACCGTAGTCGCTAGCGAGTGTAGAAACCCATGGTAGGCGTACTGGCTCTTAAGTGCAGCTGTCGTAATATACCGCTAGGTGCTTCACGACAGATTTTATACTTGAAAGTAAGCAGACCAGCCAAGCAAAGCACCCTGCTACCATGCTATGGTTTTCTCCCGTTGTTTTACTGAAAGCTAAAGCTCATTGTAGGATTCAAACTCGCGACCATCGCCTCGGCATTCGAAGACAATATCACTGAGCTATCATCGCCTTTTTTTTTACTACTATCATCCAAAAGAATTGCACAAACCATTTTAGATCCATCTCTTTACTACGATAGAGAACTGGTTCCCATTTATGACACATGTTATTTAATCTCAACCGCCCCTTTACGTTACAATGTCTACATATACTCGAAAAGGGTTTATACCTCCGAAAGGGGTGAAGACTACATCAGGATTCTATAAAAAGTTTAAGCTCAAAATAAATTACTCAAAAAGTCATACCAAATTGCATCCAAGTTCATTGAATTATAATTGGACTGTTTTACAAAAAAACTTAAACCGACTTCAAAGTACACTAAGAAGTAATCAAATCCTGATCTGATGACAATGGGACCCAACGAAAAGTGTACCCTTCCAAACAAAAAAAGAATTTTCCAAATCGGTTAATAAATGACGGAGTTATGAGGTAACAAACATAAAAAAAAAAACATACAACCGAATTGAGAACCTCCTCCTTTTTTGAAGTCGGTTAAATATCATTACCAACATGTCATCGGTTAATGAGGGTCACTATCGTTTTGCGTCCCTTTTTTTTCCCAAAATTTTCTCTTCCACGAACTGTGCGCCTAGTACCAGAAGGTGGATTACTTTCATGGATATACCTTTCTGTGACAACCAGTCTGTGCAAGCAGTATACCCAATAGATATGCGATTTCCTCGTAGACCGGACAGGGTATTCAAAATCAATAACCACTTCTGGAAAATCGTCAAAGACTGTGAAGTGTGGAGACGGCTTACGGCTAAAGCCGGATTACTGTGACGCACGAGTGAGGTGTTGTACTGTAGTTGTACTACTTTTTGTGAAGGATAGTTAACATTGCAACGTTTTCTTTGCTTATCTTGATATCAAAAATGATAAATCTAAAAGAGATGACAATATTGCTATAGAATTCATAAAATACTCAAATGAATCACATTTGAATAAGACACACACATTTTAGATACCCTATTTCACCCGGGGATAATATAAGGATTCTAAATTGCACACACTTCTAAATTGATGTACGCATTTGGAAGTTATATTGGAATGAAAGAATTGAACGCTATTGTATTATACCCAAAAACATGACGCTCTTTTATTAAACCCAAAACATGACACTCTTTTATTAAACCCAATAACATGACGCTATTTTATTAAACCCAATAACATGAAGCTCTTTTATTAAACCCAAAAACATGACACAGTTTTATTCAGGGTGGTATTCCACAAAAAATACGGCCGTTGTATGTATAAAAACAATTTACAAACAAGAAAACCGCACATTATTTTCTAAATAATAAAGTTCAGATAAAGTCTTATTCTAAGTTTTTTTTTAGGTTGTTCGAAACGATAAATAAGGCTAAGCTTTTAACATACAACCAAGTTTGCAACCAGATGAGTATTTTTGTAAACAAATCGCTTAGGAATTGTTTCGGATGTCTTTTTAATGTCCTATCATAAAGTTTGGATTATTATAGGATGTTTTATGATGCTTCTAAACAGTTGAAACTTCAGACAAGGTGTTGGAGCCATGAGGTAAGCGATGACGATAAGTTTAGCGTTTACTAGCATTCCACTCCTCACTTTCTCTGAAACTACAAAGAAAAATTTAAATTTAAAGAAATATATATAACTAAACCTGGATAATATTGATGACTTTTTTGTCGTCAAAGGTGATATACAGGTCAGGGTATGCAATCTCCAACTGGCCAACTGGTCCTTCAAATCTATATATATAAAAATCAATGCCATTTTTCGTTGTAATTTTATAACTCAAGAAGGGGCTCACCTATCCAAACTAAAGGCTTAAAATTTAATAGATGGTTTATGTGAAGTTTGCACAGAATCGGTCGAGGGGTTCTTCATTTATCACATTTTTTGTAACAAATGAATTCAATAAATGGCGGATCATTTTGTTAATGGGGATTTTGCTGTCAGGGTAGGGTAGGGTAGGGTAGCACCACGCGAAAGAAGTCGCGCCGGGCAGCTAGTATAATATACACACCAAAATATTTTTTTAATTACACTTATACCATAATTATGGGAATTCTAATTGATAATTCTCAATTTGCACCTTGTTATGATGTATTTTAACAAATCTCAATTCTAGCTGCAGACTAATTGAATTGAAATTCCATATACAAAATTAAATTGTATAATTTTTATTCGCAATAATGTAAATATCCATTAGAAATAATTGGGAATTTCGATATCAATACCATAAACTTGGATTATAAATAGCTTGTTTTATTGCGTATTTTGTGAATACAATTATATCACGCTAAAATTAAAAGGTTTTACAAAAAAAAAGTTAAAGGTTCATTACCCTGTGCATTTAATAAAATAATTTTTTTTGCTCCGAGACAAAATTTTACTAACGATAAAAGTCGTAATCGTAAATTGTAAAACCTCATATAAATCGGTCTACGGTAGAAATACTTTTGTTTGGAGCTATGATAATTAATTAAATAAAAAACCGGCCAAGTGCAAGTCAGACTCGCGCACCGAGGGTTCCGTACAAACCTGTAGGTATATAAGTAAATGGTAGTATAGACCTGAGTATTTGATATGAATTTCAATTTGTGACGTATTACAAAAAAAACTACTAACTAGATCTCGTTCAAACCAGTTTTCGGTGGAAGTTTGCATTGTAATGTACATCATATATTTTTTTTTACTATTATCATTCTCTTATTTTAGAAGTTACAGGTGGGGGGACATACATGTTACCACTTTGGAAGTGTCTCTCGCGCAAAATATTCAGTTTAGAAAAAAATAATATTAGAAACCTCAATATCATTTTTGAAGACCTATCCATAGACACCATACACTTATACTATACTTTTGGTTTTATTAAAAAAAATATTTGAATTTCAGTTCTAAGTATGGGGAACCCCCAAAATTTATTGTTTTTTTTCTATTTTTGTGTTAAAATACTACGGAACCCTAAAACGAAGAAATAAGAGAAGGACATTGACTTAAGTCATCAAGTTTTTAATGAAACTGGCACCGTAGGGCCCGGATGCTCTTCTTTTGTTTAAAGGGGTCTCATAGCGCCTTATTGAGACCTCACGTGACAGGAAGGCTGGTATCTATCTAGGACAACGGATCAGCATTGCCATTCAACATTCAAATTGCAATGCCACCAGCCTTCTTGGCACGTTTACACAGCTTAGGGCGGTGATCGGGCACAACTTTCGTACTTGTAAATATTTTGATTTTATATTTTGTAATTTTTTATTAAATAATAGTAAAGAATAGTTCAAATATAATATATTACCAGAGTTATTATACGCATATTTAAATAAATAACAAATGTTTTTGGATATGTAATTTTGCCAACATTCTACCCGCTTCTGTCCCGTTTACTACTGAGAAAATTCTCGCTTTTTTCGTAGCCATACTTTTGGATCGTAATAATCTAATCTTAAGCTATTCTATGTTGCCAGTTAAGCGCATGAGTTTTAATTAAATTGGAAAACGGCTTAGATATTCTATGCTTCAAAATAAGCTTAGTTTAAAAACAACTTAGCTCAGAACTTTGTGATAATTTAAAACGCAAACACTCGTTGAAGATACTAAAGTATTATGCGCTGTGACTGCACTCATTTTCACGAACCGATGCCGAGCAGGGATCGTTGATAAGTTAAAAAAATCTAGGTCTAATCACTCTCTAAAATAAACTAGGTTTTTATCAATTTCAAAATGCCATTCTCATAGAGTTATGGCAGATTTGTAGTAAAAAATCGATCATTATTTATCATATCGATACATTCATGCTCGCAGCGCAGCTAGTTAGGTAAGAGACGCCTTAGGAAACTCCCATGAAATGCATGATAAATAGTCATTTTTAAATACACATTCGTCAATTTATTAGGAGAATACTAAATAGTGAATTGGTCAATGAAAATCAAAATAAGCTTGAACTGCTTTAACACGAGGGAAACTTAAGGCCCGACTTGGGCCCCAGTTTTACTTTGGACGAACGTAACGTATTATATTGAAAGCATCTATCAAGTGAATAGTGTATTTTTGAGCACCAGTAAAAGTATTTTACACGTTTTCGTCCAATTAAGAGGAAGCTTACTTAGAGAATCAGCATAATCAGCCCTGTAATGTCTCACTGCTGAGTACAGGCCTTCTGTAACAAAAGCGCGCACTGTGGATCGGTGGAGGTAGGCTAGAGGTCAACCTACTGTTGGAGTTTTCAAGCCGCCTAAAAGGCCTCCAACTAGCTTAACGACTATCACAATTAAGTGATAACCGGGACCAACGGCTTTACGTGCCTTCCGAAGCACGGAAACGCTCGATCTGAAATACCACTAAGCGGTCACCCACCCATCCAGGTACCGACCACGACGGTGGTAGCTTAACTTTGCCGATCGATTAAGAACGGCTAATTATGCTACACCACGAGCGCTTATACTTAGACCCCCTTATTAAAAAATAAGGTGTAAGTCAGTCTTGTAATACCCAGGTATTAAGATAGCCTCATCCCTTTTTGTTTATGACATTAGAAAGTGACAGATATATTTTAAGCCTAGGTATTACTATACTTGACTTAAACCTTTGATTAAGGATACATCCAGATAGAGTGTAGCAGCTGTGCACGCGTCGATAAAAAACGCTCTAACTGTTAGGGGCTAAATCAAATAAAAATAAATAAAAATGCAAAATAATTATCAATATTTAAATTTCTCCCGATTTTAATTGGAATATTTTAACAACTACTATCATTATGAACTTCATTATGACAAGCAGAATGACGCAGAGGGAGCGTAAAACGTAGCTGTTACGCGCAGCAGCCTATAAAAGTTGGCCTGTTTTGTATATTAGTGTAGTATGGCGACGTTCTTTCTAGGAATATTTATTTCTATGACTTAAACCATATTTATTAATAAGGGGGAGAGATTATAAGTTATAAATCTCATTAACTGCTTTTCTAAGGTCGCCTTTTTATTAGATCGGATAAGATATCGCGTCGCTAGGTCCAAGAGAAATTCATAAATATGTTACGAAGCTATTCACCTAATTACTTGCTTATTAAATTCTTAGCTTATTAGATTAAAATTAGATTTCAGGTCGGGATTATTTATAGTCTATTTTTATCAGAAAATTTCATATTTTTGGGTAAACGAATTTATAAAACGTTTTTCCAATGAACCGATATTCACGATATTCACGAGATTTTAAAATGAAAATAATGATCACTTTGATTAACATAGTTTATAAAATTACGAATTTACTTATTTTAAAATTACTTTCTTGATACAAGGTCTACAGTATATACTTTTGACATAAAATAAGATGATATAAATCCTATGGTGATCATTTTTACTAACAAACGTTTAAGATTTACGTTTCTTGTAACTAATCTTAATGTTAAACATTGGTAAACGATATTCAATATAAAATATAATAATAAAAGATATAAACTACAATCAAACGGTACGCGAAACCTCAGTCGGTGCTGAATCCCAAGAGGATTTGACATGTACCTTCTTGATTTGCCCAATTTGCGGACAATTACTCTGAGTGCTGTGTTTCGAGGCAGCCCGCTCTAAATGAATAAACCTATTCACATCTTTCGTGACTCTGATCCCTGCAGATGGAACCTCTACTTTCTTCATTTTACCAATTTCAGTGACAATTATTTTGAGTGCTCACGTGTTTTTCTTTTTAGGTATGATGATGGTTTGAAACTTTATGGATTCATGGATACCATTTTATTTGTAAATAGGCCAGTGTTCAAAATAATATTCATTAGCACTTCGAAAAGTAAGTTAAATCTTAAGTTATGATTTGAAAGGATTTTTGGCTTGTTATTTTTAATGTCTCTTGGCTCAGAGTTTGTATTTTAAGTAATCCAAAAAAAAAACCTGAAAGAAAAGATAGAATCTAAATCAGACCCCTCATTACTCATATATAGTAACCTGATAAAGTTATACATAAGAGGATTTCCTCCACAATTGAAAACTATTTATAATTAACCGCCAAAACCCATATGAGAAGCGGCTGCATGAGCTACTTATTATAACAAAGTTACACAGAACTTAGACGGTAAAGCACAGTACGGCACACTAGGTGCAAGTAACTATGAACTTCCACTCTATCTCTCGCAGAACACTGAGCAGTGTACATTGTGCATTTAAAGGCAAACTTCGCTTTTATAGTTGCAGCACGTATGAACATGCCTTTTGGTATTTTCGGAAATCATTTGAGTTTAGAAGCTTTTTTTCAGCTTGATGGCAAAGGCTGTCTAGTACTATCGGAGCTTTCGCCATTGACGGAGAGTTCACTTCTGTAATAACATTTTCGGGATAAACCTTTTATCCCGAAAAACATTAGGTCTCTGTCTCATATATGCTTCCCGGAAACCACAGGGCGTAGGCTACTTGATTTTTAATTATATTAGCCGGAGAAAAAAAACAACGGAGCTTAGCTCTTAAATACTGTACGTTAAAGTAGCAATTGGCAGGACATATTACTTGAAACGTTTGAAGGACCGATAGCCAATAGGAAAGACTTGAGTGATCACGTACAAAACGAAATGGCCTCTTAAATAGGAATTTAGAAAAGCTAAGTTTCTCCTTATTAGCTCAGAGTAGATAAATACTACGTACATTATTAGTAAAGGCCTATGACACCTGTTAATATTGGCCAAATCTTTGAAAAGTCTGATCTGATTCAGATGGGATTTTCATTAAACTATGCCTGAAAAAATACTGAACCATCCCGTGAAAGTCCTATCGCAATAGGATTAGCTATTTCAGAGATATTAGCCAGATTAGCAGATGACAGAAATGCATTTTCTCAGCAGCCGCACTGTAGCCTAAAATAGAATAAAATAAATTCTGCACTCGAAATTTCCCTCAAAATGTAATATAAACGCATATAAATACTTTTTGCTTTACTTAATCAACCCCGTCTCGTGCAAATATGAGCTCTAAATACAAGGAGCCCTCAAGGGAGCATGCAATCTAGTTTTAAAGGCTAACTGTATATTTATTTCGCATGCATTCTGTGTGTATTTGTGTAACTCATCTGAATATTTGCCGGTGTCCCCCTCGTGGATAGATTGTACGACGACTTTTGTTACCGCTATCTTGCAGTTCTCACAATTGGGCTATGAAAACTGCTATTTGTTTGTCTCGTTATAACTGCTGAACTAATTTTAGTGAACGATTGGTAATCGTTACTTAATGTTATAGATGCGAATGTGAGTTTGTTTTTTTGTTTGTTACGCCTTCACGCCTCATCATCTCACTACGGATCATCATGAAATTTGGCATGCAGATAGCCTATGGTATGGAAAAGGACATAGGCTACTTTTTATCCCGGGAACGCGGGTGAAACCGCGGGGGACAGATTGGAAAAGTAGCTTAAAAACATGTTAACTGAATATTTAACCGTAAGTCAAAATTGTATGCTTATGAAAATTATTTTAGCAGTCAGTATATTACAAAATAACGAACTATTAAACACGCGAAATAAGTCAAATGTGTTGTTTATCATTATTTTTGAAAAAAAACTATGCAATTCTTGAGCTATTTAATGCTATATGTAACCTTTCTCTTTATTGCTCGCGCTTTATTTAACTCGCTTACTCCATGGCCACAGACACTCGCTCGGAAAATACGATATTCTTTTCAGCGAGTTGAATTCCAGTACTTGAATGCAGATTATTGTTATTATACGTTTATACATTGGTATACTGCCAGTTTGGCGATATTATTCATACATGACATATGTAAACTGTTATATTTATATCATATTTCAGATACATTTAGTATACCTATATAAGTTTTCTTCTACTATTTTATATTTGTTAATACAGATTTGTTGATTTTTAATAGAAAATTAAGCTGGTGAATCGAAATCTGCTAATCTGTACAAAGTCGTTCTTAGCCTTCCGTACGTCCGAATAAAAAGCACCGGAACCCTTATAGGGTCACTCGTGTGCCTGTATGTCCCTTTGTCACTATTTTCCTTCACCGAAAGCTCAAGCTCATTAATGATTGTCTATGATACTTTATTTTAAGTAGTTACTCAATATTTCAAATATAATATAACAGTCTCCAACCAATGTAATTAATCTCTTTTAAATCGTTATGCAGTGCCTTTGTGGCTTGGGCTTCGTTGCAAAGACTTTCAAAGTCAAAGTCTATCAATTATTCAGAAGCATTGATAAATGTTTCAAACTTTCAACCTTAATTTGAGAAACCTCAAGACTTCACACTTCTCTCATCCAATCAATGACTTTTTACAAGTAGATGTGTCATAGACCAACATTGTACTACAAAACAGCATAAATTATAATATAGCTAAATACCAGGGTCCCGAGTCTGCTACTACAATTGTGTTAAATTATAAAATGAAATAAAAAACCCGACTGCGTTAAACAAAAATTAACTGAAAAGAGAAAAACAAGCTTTTTAATCTATAGAATTTTGAATAAAACTTGAATGTTATAAGGTATTGTAGTAGGTATCTTTTACTAATTACCGGTCACCCTATATACATCTCCAATTTTTATCAAAATCGGTTAGGTATGTTAGCATTAACATTATATTATTTAGTTTCATACCATTGAATATTGATTAATTATAACTAATTGTCAGCATTATTTATTATGAAAGTGTAAAACGGTTTATTTTGATATTGTGTATTTGAATATCGAGGAATGGCAACACCAGAAAAGGATAATTGTAATAATGGCGGCCATTGGAGAAAGTGTTTTAATTCATTTTGTGGTAATTACCAAGTTTACCAACGGTGTAAATACAGATTTAGCTTGTTTAAGCCAACTTCTTTTCAGTAAATAAGGGATGGTTAATAGGTAGTTATGCCGTAAAAACAGATAGACTAACTATAGTTTTTGTAATAATTAATTAGCTATCCCCCACGGTTTCACCCATATGGAAAAGTAGCCTGAAAATTTACAATGTAGCAATTGATTTCAATTTATATTTTATTTATAGATGAAGTGATTAGTAGGAATAATAATAAAGAAGTATGAATAGTAAGAATTCCTGGATATAATGAATAGTCAATATGGTTCCAGTAAAAGTCACGTAGGTACTAAATACAGAAACAATCCATAGCAGGCAGTCCACATTAAATCTAGAACAGAAGAAGAATATAAACCCCGACTAATGAGCGCAATAAAACCGGCAGGCATTCGCGTGGAATGTAAAAAGCTGCATCTCACGATTTTCTAGGTCACGCTTGACGCGCTCCCCCTACCCTATAAAAAGTGGGGTGGGATGAATCTTTTATCTCTTCGTACCTCTTTAAATGAATAACGGCTCGAATAGTTTCGTTCGATATTCGAATAGCGGCCTGCGATTGGGTCTCCTGTGGTCGCGGTTTGAAATTGGAATGCCTTTTATTTTCTTTTATCAGTTGAGGCCCGTACTCACTGCCACTAAATTGCTGCGTTAGACGGATTGGCCTTTTAATTACAAAAATTTTACACTTTGGTTTGGCTATTATATCGTTTTTTTTTACAGTGGTATACTGCCAGTTTTGCGTATATAACGTAATTATGTAACTTATATCATATTTCAGATTCATTTAGTATCTACATAGAAGTTTTCGTCGACTATTTTATATTTATTATTACAGATATTGTTGATTTTTAATAGAAAATTAAGCTGGTGAACCAAAATCTGCAAGTCGGTACAAAGTCGTTCTTAGCCTTCCGTACGTCCGAATAATGTGCCTGTATGTCCTTTTGTCACTACATTCCTTCACAGAAAGCTCGCCAAAAAATAAGAAAGAAATATGTAAATTATCCACTGTTTTAATCATCAATCGATATTTAACCAATAATTAAATAGCCCCAGTCCTAGAACCGATGAAAAATTAATTAACCATAACAACTTGGTAATTAGTCGTTAGCAATACACAAACTTGTCGCACCGTGTGTAGCCGACTTAAGTGACGTCACTTGTAATCGCCTATGTTTCATCGGGCGACAGTTTCAACTAGACAGCTTTATGGCAACACTAATTACTTTTGTATGTAAATTGTTGAGTACAAATGGCTTCTGTTTATTTATATATGCATTCGTGTATGATATTAAATGTTATGTTATTATTATGGGTTTGTCTACGGTCTCGTAATAGGAGTTTTTTATTTAAGGGTTTTAATTTAAAATGCCGAGGGTAGGTTGCATATTATGATTTTCAATTTGTTTATATTTATTGAAACATCTTTGATTCAAATTGGCTACCAATTATAAATTGTCAGACGCGTGTTCGGAGGCTACTTTTGCTATGTAGAGCCGCAATTTAATTCACCAATTTTGATTTATTATGCGCAATCGCATATTTAGAGAGAGTATTTGACTTACCAAATTGCTTACCAAAATTCCGGGAACTAGTTAGTTGAGTTTCAGTTTAAGTATGGGGAACCCCCAAAATTTATTGTTTTTTTTTTCTATTTTTTTGTGAAAATCTTAATGCGGTTCACAGAATACATCTACTTACCAAGTTTCAATATTATAGTTCTTATGGTTTCGGAAAAGTACGGACAGACAGACAGACAGCCAGACAGACAGACAGACAGACATGACGAATCTATAAGGGTTCCGTTTTTTGCCATTTGGCTACGGAACCCTAAAAATAATGCTGTTTGTAAATGGATTCATATTCATACTCAAGCCTGCAGCCAGCTTAAACGGCGAAGTCTGCCGAAGGACACCGATACACTATTTGAATTGCAAAGCTCTTCCTTCCGCCACCAGGAGGCGCTGCGGTCACGGATACCTTGTCCTCGGTTAATATGATAAATCTGTAAAGCCTCAAACATCTAGAATGTTCTATGTTAATGATCAGCACAAAAAGCACGCTTTTAATTTTACATTTGTTACAAGATAACAATCATGATGTTACTTACTAGCACCATTTTTTGGAAATCATAAAAAAATCTTTTTCTTCAAAATGATGGCCCAAACCAATAAATGTACGTCCAAAAAGGTGAGAAACCTCGGTGTTCGAGTCAGACTCGGACTCGCACTTGGACGGTTTTTATATTTAACTAGTTGTGCCCGCGGTTTCACCCGCGTTCCCGAGGGATATCCTACCCTACCCACTTCTACCGGCACAATTTTCTACGCAACTTCCTTAATTTTTTTTCCGTAAGAACCTTCTCCAGAGTATTAGAAAACTTAAAAAAAAAATAGGATGAAGTCGGTAAAGTCGTTTTCAAGTTATGGCGTAACCAAGGGGGAGGATTCATTTTTATTATATACCCACTAGCTGCCCGGCACGACTTTGTTCGCGTGGTGTCCTACTAACCTATAACCTACCCTACCCTACCCTACCCTCGCAACTTTCTTAATTTTTTCTTTCATAAGAACCTTCTCCTGACAATAACAAACACAACAAAAAAAGGTATAGCGAAATCGGTCCACCCGTTCACGCGTGATGGCGTGACCAAGGGAAATAGCAATTCATTTTTTATATAGAGATCTTTTCGTCATCTGACCTCTAGACAACATCACCTCGTATCCAAGCTTATTAAGTTTCATAAAAACTGAACCTTATAAGTTACACAAAAATATTCTCATATATTTCACGAGCTAATAAAATATTGATAATGTATTAATGTAGGTAAAACGAGCCGTGTTTACTTACATAATGGCAGTATAAAAGATTTTATGAGCAGAAATGTCTACATTACATGCCTTTTCAATAAAGTTTGTGCGGTAGTTTTGAGGATGAAACTATGGTATTGGATCAGTGGCGTAGCTAGGTAACCAAAGGCCCTGGGGCAAAAAAGAAACTAGGGCCCCAACTAAACTATTAAAAAATGTCATATCAAGCCATCTCGTTTTTACACCTGGAGCAAGACTACACTCGCACATAAAAAATAGACATATTGTAGCATGTTCGGCCATGTATGAAGGGTCAACAACTGTTTGTTTTTATGCGAAATATTAGGCGCCGATCCCACAGAGAGAGTTCTAGAGTTCCGCGTTCAGAGTTCAGCGTTTCTTTTCAATAACTCTATTAATAGTTTGTAAGTCAGAGTCCGACGGGCCCCCTGAGCTTGGGGGCCCCGGGGCACTGCCCCGTCTAGCCCCTAGGTAGCTCCGCCACTGGATAGGATATTTGGTTATGTAAATCACTGTTTATTACTGAATCGATAAAAACTGTTAACAGTACATCATTGGCGTTATGTCTAACTCAATAGGTATAATTACATGGATTATTTTACCGAAACCGCAACTTGGTTGCGTGAAATCGATACTATTAATTTGGAATACAACTTTGCTTGATTTCTCTGCTGCTTACCATTGAAGGTAGTGTCAGTTGCAACTGCTTTGTAAGGTCGGAAATGTATTAGTGGTCTGGTAGACAATTTTTGGCTTCCGATCCCTGGTTTCATCAGCTTTTTCAGGATAAACAGTAGCCTATGTTACTATCCGGCCCATAACCTCTCTCTATAAAAAAAAACCTGATCTTTCGCTCAAACAAACACAGTACCGCATTTATGATATTAGTATAGGATTATTTTAAGCTCAATTAAGGTAATAGTAATATTTTATTTAACTTAGGTACTTAATACAATCTATATTTACAAAATATAATCTATATATAGAAAATTTCCTCAAGCCTGCCGCTGCTTCCGATTAACGGCAAGGTTCCCAGAAGGCTGGCAGCGTTTCCTCTTTGGATAGCCAAGCTGACGCGTTGGCGGAAAAAGCTCCCCGCCCGCTGGTCTCCGGAGGTCTCGATCAATTTTGAAGACAAGGTGCGAGCAAAACGGCGAGCAAATATAGTAATATTATATTAAATACATATAATAAGCATACATAAGCTAATAATTAATGCGCAATATAATGCGAGTGTTATAACGAGCGAGTAACAGATTCATTATAAGTCAAGATACATTGCTCATTCCATGTAATTAATGTAATAAGAAGTGTTCAAAGGATGAGCGGAGAGCGTGATATTATTCTTAAGCGATAAAAAAGCCGAAGTTAGTCAGCTAATAAACGATAGAGTGGAAACGTTAAATAAATATCCTGGGACATTTCTCACACACGGTCATCTGATCCCAAACTAAGCAGAGCTTGTACTATGGAAACCAGATAACTGATATGATACATATACTACTTTTTGTTTGTAAATACATACTTAATATACACCCAGACTCAGGACATACAAACATGTTCATGCACACAAGTGTATGTCCTGTGTGGGAATCGAACCCACGACCAGCGGCGCGATATGTGGATTCTTGACCAGAGTCTTAACCAACCGCGCCAGCTGGCCCGTCAAATATATCACTGGACTCTGTAACTCTCTTCTCTTAGTAACTGCCATTATTACGAATCTATTCCACTTCAACAAAATACAATGAATTCGTCTATCCCTTGCAACTGTAGCATTCTGCTTATTTTATCTATGTCATAGCTCAGAAATGCCGCACCTAATTAGCGGTTTCGCGTATCTACATACACAATGTCGCTTCAGGGCTGGCATTCTAAACTTTTGTTTGTGATGTTGTTTTTGTTGCTACATTTTCGCTTTTCGTTAACAAACAAGTTTCTTTTTTTCTAGCAGAATATCTGCGTAGTTCGATGAATAAAACATAATAGGAATGATTATCCTAAAAAGTAAAAAAATTATAATCCTAATTAGTCCGTTAGTTAGATTATCAAAAAATATTGGGCACGTATTTTTTTGCTATACTTAATCATATAAAATTGACAAAGATAAAGCGAGTCAAAGTTCAGGAGTGGGGGCTCGTGACTGTACTTTAGAGTAAAAAGTGTACTCTAACGTGACGTCACGCGGAACTTCAACAAACGATACACACGTTTAATTGAGAAACAGAATAACACGTGTCTAATATTTTTTATAATGGAAAAGACGGACTACCTAAATATAGATTTTTTGTCATATAGCCCATTGGTTGGATTGAGGTAGATACATTTAAAGAAACTGTAAGTTTTAGAAGAGGTCTATAAGTTAGGGCAATGAATTGGCCAAGCACTTTTTAATATTGTTTTGAGGAGGAACAAATAATTTATCTCATAAATGATGGATAAATCAGACCGTCAGACAATCAGAGGTGGACCCGAGCAAATTGGTCAGTTAGTTGCACTAATAGATTCTTTTACTTACAATTAAAATGAGTTACCTGTGCTTGATGATAATTACGAGTTTTTAAAAATAATAGCTATTCTTTTCCTTAGCTCTCTACTTACGTAGGTACATAGGTACATTGATTTACTCTCTTATAACTAGTATACCCATAATATACCATGAGGGTCGTAATTGATAAGCCAAGAGGTAGTGACGGTAAAGGAAACGATATGACATTTCATTTTCATTCACGATGATTTTTAGTAACGGCTACCTGGCTACCATCCTCAGGAACCTGCCGCCAAGGTGTGTCAAGCCAAGAAGTTCAAGCCTTAGAGGTTTCATAAAAGCACATTGAAAATCCTCCTGCTACGATAAAAATAAATACAGAAGTATTAATAGAGTGGTGGTAACCCTAATATCCATAGCGATATTAGGTCTACTCGGGCTCACACATGCTACTGAATGGGCCTCATTTGGCACATTAGCCAAATGTCAAAATGATTCGAAATCAGCGAGTGTGGTTTCGGAACTATCTCAATTATCATTTAGAATAGAATGCATTCGGTTTTCAAATAAATTTGGTTTTGTGTGTAGAGTAAAATTGTACTAATTTATACAATGTTCTGAAATATATGAAAATAAATAAAATTGAAGTGTCTGTTCTAATGTTAAAATCACAGCTTTTTACTTCTACACTAAAAATCAATTTTGTTTATTTTATATATACGGTACCAATATTTTTTTTAACTATTGTTTGTCTGTCTGTTTGTTCCGGCTAATGTCCTAAACAGCACTGGGCCACTTTTAACAACTTTCACTAACCGATAGCAGGAGATAAAGGAGTCACTTAGGCTACTTTTATTTCAGAAGAAGAATTAGGGCTCCGCGCAAAAAAATACAAACCGTACGCGGGTGAAAACGCAGGGTTCAGCTAGTAATTAATATATTATTGATGTTCGCCCCGCAGTTTGGCAATTTTTTGAGGGATATTCCAAATGTCTGCAAAATTTCATCTGAATCTGTTTAGCCGTTGATTGAGTCACAAACATCCAAATACCACTTTCACATTTATAATACGTAGAATTACCTATTAGTGAGATGAGATGATACTAAGATTTCAATGAGTTTCTTACCTGTACTTCTCAGTGGAAGGCCATCTTCCCAGCTGTGTCAACTTCAGTAGCTTTAATCTTCAAAAGAGCCATATTAGGGCCTAAATTGAATAAATGGCATTGACTGTGACTTCAATGTAGTATATTTATCTATCATAGCTACTGCTTACAATAATCTAGATTTTATAATCAGTTCCAGTTTAAAATTACCCTGCTTAACAATTTACCCTGTTATAAAACTTGCAAACAACGTCGTTACTTAAAATAAGCCTCTTACACAGTTTGCTCACCGTATAAAGAATTTTCTCGACAAATGTGCAATGAAGCCGGGACTGCAAATGACCTCGTAACGGCAGTTTTCAGTCCTTTAGCTACGTATTCGATAGGAGATTCCGGAGTTCAGCTTTAAATGTAAAATTGAGTGCCTATTGTTGTATCTTTTATGCAATAAATTCTTGAGTTTTGCGTATTAAAAACTGGCTTTGCTTCGTGTTTTCACCCACGACATGCGTCATATTATTTAGTGTACTAGCTGTCCCCACAATTTCACGAGCAAATACTAAGGTGCCTGTCCATCTCCATACCATAGGTTGCCTAACAAAGATCATCGCGATGGCTCAGTAGTTTAGAAGTGAAAAGGTAACAGATGAACAGAGTTACTTTCGCATTTTCATAGCATGGTTTACCTCAGTGTTATTTAGCACAAATTAAAAAACTGATTGGGATTTCTATAGATTAGCGATCAAACAATGCAAACTCATCAGCTTTATATTTATACTAGCTACCCTGCGCGACTTAGCTCGCATGGTGCTACCCTATCCTATCTAAATCATCCAGGGCGTCACCCAAACGCATACAAAAAAAAACAACTGTACGTGTGTTTGTCACTGAACTCCTCCTAAGCGGCTGGACCGATTCGAATGATTTTTTTTGTATGCGTTTGGGGGGCGCCCTGGATGGTTTAGATTCACAAATCAGCCCGGCAGAAGGCGCTGCAGTCGATAATGTAACCTAGATATCGCCTGCAGCGCCATCTGAGATTATAAAATTATATCCTAACTAATATTATGAATGCGAAAGTTAGTTTGTTCATTTGTTGCGCCTTCACGCCTCAATTACTCAACGGATCATCATGAAATTTAGCATGCCGATAGCCTATGGTATGGAGAAGGAAATAGGCTACTTTTTTATCCCGGGAACGTGGGTGAAACCGCGGGGGAAAGCTAGTTACCCGTACATATAGATAAAATAAATTATTCTGTAGCATAATATTGAACTAAAATAGTATGATGAATATTTAATGTTGGGGTTCATAAAGTTTCGAACACCGAAAGCTTTGATAATATCCAAGGATCAAGTTGCACAAAGCTTAGCTAAAAGCACGTTACAGTGTTTCGCATTCATACACTTTGAGTAAATTCAAGTTATTTTAGGTTTTAGGTCCGTAAAAACGAGATGAAAAAAAAACGGAACACTTATTGGATCATTTTGTTCTGTTTGTCCGTCTGTCAAGACCCTTTTTCTCAAGAACTCGTAAAGGTATCAAGCTGAAATTAATGTGAAATACTCAAGTCTGCAATCCCTTGAAGCAATGAAAAAAAAAAACAGTAGGTCTACAAGATCAAATGAGATATCGTTTGAAAGGGCTTCATTTGTAAATTCCAAAAGAGGTTTTTATTATGGCACACCTCACCATGACTTAAGTATTAAAGTTTGCCCAGCCTTGTTTTTTTGTATGTCAGGCCCTAGTACGGCACTTATGAAGTTCAAAGTTACGGATTCATAACTAATTATTATCTAAGAGTTATAGTGAAGTTATACGAGCTACTTTACCATCCAGTCTCATACAACTCATGGCATAAGAAATTCACAAACTACATTATGGTGTTTCGCGAGTTCGCGACATACCCTTACCCGTCATCGTAGTCGTTTGTCTCTGTCGCGGGATGACGAGCGGAAATCCATGAGATGGAGTGAGACTTTACACGTCGCGTAATTTGGGATCAAGCACGCGTCTCTCGCACCCCCATAAATTGTGAATGCGTTTATCAAGGTATGCGCCGGGAGGTAAACGCGGGAGGAGGGTTATGTATTGATATTTTGAAAGCTGATGAATGTAGCGTAAGTAAAGCGTACGTGACGAGCCAGCTGGCGTGGTTGGTTAAGATTCCGCCTATCGCGCCGCAGGTCGTGGGTTCGATTCCCACACAGGACATGCATTTGTGTGCATGAACATGTCTGTATGTCCCGAGTCTGGGTGTAATTAGGTATGTATATTAAGTATGTATTTACAAACAAAAAGTAGTATATGTATTATATCAGTTCTCTGCTTAGTTTGGGATCAGATGACCGTGTGTGAGGAATGTCCCAGGATATTTATTTATTTTTTACTCTCTTATTTTATCAATCATACTTCCTACTAATATTATGCAAAAGTTTATATTTCATTTGATGATTTGGATGAAACTAAGAAACATATATAGGACATACCCGGAAATAACATAAAGGTAACTTTTTATCCCGGTAAACCCGAGATCCTTCGGGTATGTGGGTAAAATCGCTGGGCGTAAAGCTTATTCTTTAACATGACCCTACGATACCACAAATATTGGTCTTGTAATATTACTAAATCAAAATGTCAATAGCAAAAATATTACAAATCTGTTTTTTTTTATACGACTAAGTCGGTGAACAAGCATACGGCCCGCCTGATGGTAAGCGATTACCATAGTTATATCGACGCTTGCAACACACGAAGCATCGCTCACGCATTACCGACCTTTCCCCCCTCCCCTATGAGCTCTGGCGACCTTACTCACACGCAGGAACACAACTTTACACAACATAAATGTATTTGGCTGTGGTATTCTGTAAGGTGGAGGTACTTCCCCAGTCGAGCTACTCTTTGAGCGAATAAACGCTATAATAAACGCTAATATGTAACATTATGTTACATATTGCTCTCTTTTGGAAATACATAATATAAAATATTTGTAAGGTTCCGAAAATCCGATGAAAAGGACTCTTAGTACTGTCTGTCCAGCCTGTCACAGTTTATTTTATCCGAAACTTAAAAAAAAACAAAATTTGCTAAGAAGCTTTATGATTTGTTTGGTGAAAGAATTGAGGACGATTTTTTTATTAACCTATACCTATTTTTTATTCTATATCTCTTAAACTACAAATTTTAGTTTTGAAAAATTAGGAGAGCCATTTTGATTTTTCTTTTCACGGAAAACAGAAAGATTCGGAACCGTACGCGAGTTCTCGCACTTGACCGGTTTATAATTGTATGTTTCGATCAGAAGAAATCCTTACATGTCGTTTCACCTACGCATACTATTGGGAAATCCTAATACAAAAACAATACAATGGACCAGTGTAAAGGTCAATGGCTTAGTTTACAAACGATATTTATCTATTAAGTAGCCCATTCTGCCCATACACAATGATTTAAGCCCATCACAGACGTAGCTATAATATATATTAATATGAATCATAGCAAAGCATATTACGATATATTTACAATACTAATCTTTGAGTGACCGCACACGCAGCTATAATATATATTTCTGTTACTTCACCAACTTGTACTGGCATTTATATTATAGCTCGGCATATTAATATATATTATAGCTACGTATGTGATGGGCTTTAAGCAAAGACTATTATGTAACAAAAGAAAATAATGTTCAGTGACATTTTCTTTATCTTCCATCAACTTTTCTTTGAGCACCCTTTTAAATGATAAGGTTGAATTTGATACCAAGAAAGTTTATTTTTAAAGAGAAACTACGGTCTACTGTCTCTTGGTCCGTAATCGTTTATTTCAAATATTATATTATAATATATACTGGGTGGAGATTTCGAGATGGCATATTTTCGAAACCTATGTTGGGTTAGTCATTCTGAACAACTTTTACTATGGGACCAATAGTGAATTCTCAGTTTTTTTTTTTTACTTTTATTACAAAATGTCAACCTTGCTCGATCATAATGTATGAAAAGTAATTTTTTTTTGAGAATTCAGTTTTGATGCCATTGTAAAAGTTGTTCAGCATGACTAATCCAACATAGGTTTCGAAAATATGCCATCTCGAAATCTCCACCCAGTATAAACCATTGAGCTGATTGACACGCAGAGATGGCCTATGGTATGGAGAAGACATAAGTTAAATTTTGTTTTGGGAACGTGAGTGAAACCATGGGACCCAGCTAGTAAAAATAAATCATTTAATTAACATCATTTTTAAACCCGAAATGTGAAGTGAATATTTGCATCGAACTCCATTCTACGTTTTCCAGTTGTCCGTCTCAGTGACATGACAGGAAATGAACTGCAGTTGTTCGGTCTCGTATACCATTTTAACTTTAAGGTTAAATTTTAATCGCTGTCCATGTCCTTTGTTAAGAAGTTAACTTTTATTAAAAAATAAAAGCGTTAAATAATAATGAACTCTAATGCTGTATCAGTGAAATTACAGATTGCTTTGAAAGCAGCGAAAAGCAGCAGTTTCACTGATTTTAACTATAATTAGCAAACACTGAAGATTCTTGAAATTAAATACAAATATTTAACTTAAAACAAAAAAATAGCCCGATTGCAAAATATAATAATTGAATCTCCAATATGACTTATATGATTCTTATTAGGGACTGAAAAATTGAGTTTGTTTTAATTAAACTGCGGATTTTACTCGATTGAGTATATAGACATATTATAACCAAATAGCCTGTGCTATAGCTGTCCCCCGGCGGTTTAACTCGTGTGCCGTTTTGTTTTTACGGAAAACAAATTCTTTTTCTAAAAAATGTTGCCTTATAACATGAGCTATCTGCCATTGAAAGTACCGGCAAAACGGTCCAGCCGTTTCGGAGACCGGAACAAACAGCCAGACAGTAATAATATTAATTATACCATTAGAAATAGTTTGCATTTAATTTTCAGTAAATAATCCAGTATGGTAATTGAACCCAACTGTAGCGTGGCAGTCAGGGTGTTTAACCTGCTCACGACCCGGGTCGTTAAGTAAATAAGTAAGCCATATAAAATCATATCAGAAACTAATTTCTGTAGGCTTTCTCCGCTCTTATAACCCAAGGTTATACCTATATTACAAGATAAAATAATGTTCCATCTACACATTACGGTCAGAGTCACCGCAGTTAGTGTGCAAGGCACAGATGACCGCCCCAAGCGCCATTCGCTATATTATATAACCTTCACACTGAGGTTATTGTATTTATAGATATCATGTCTGCTCTCATGGAACCTGGAGATACTAGAGTTGATACTTCACAGAAAAAATATGCCGCTAATTCTAATATCTTTGTACAGTATCAAATAGGTACAAATAATTGATTTGCTTGAATATGACACTTTTCTAATTCTATTTTAAAAAACTAGTATAATAAAAAAATTACTTAATTTTAATTAAAAACTTCCCCTAACTCCTAACTTATCCCCTGGAGGCGGAATAACTAGGATATTGGCAGCATTGCCTCGCTGGATCGCGAGACTTATTCTTTGGGCTAAGTAGCCGCTAGCTCTGGGGCCCGCGTGGCTTCCACCAACCGCTTATATAGAGATTTCTCTAAACAGGCATAAACTGACCCCAGGATCCCAGGGTTATTTATACACAAATTTAAGTTATTGCTTATGTCATAATATCAAGGAAAATATTATAATACTTAAAAATGTACCTATTTCATTAACATCCAATCGTGTTGATGGCTTACAGTCTGCTTCAATTTTATTTACTTCGCTTCTCCGCCTGTATTCGACTTAGCGTGCAAGCAGATCGACTTAGGTGTGCCCAATTTAATCAGATCTTGTTATCTGACATACCTTAGTGGTTAATACTTAAAATATCGGCTATGTTATATTAAGGCACGTGGAACCATTTTGTTGATGTTCTTTTAAAAAAAAACTTAAAAAGAGAGTCGAAGTTTGTACAGTTTTATATTACGAGCTTACATCCTCAGATTTATTTATTTTATTATTTACTAGCTGTCTCGCGCGGTTTTACGCGCGTTCCCGTGATAAAAAGCATATACTCGTGGATAAATAAAAACAAACAAAAAAACTTCTTCGCTTTAATATATTAACATAGATTTATTAAAGCCTGAGTGTCTAATCTATGTAAAGTATAGATATAATTAATAAAAAAAACTTTTATGTACCTACTGATGAGGAGCCTGTTTCGATTAAATTTCATGTAGAAAACATCAATATCAGGATTATTGTTAAAATCGTTATATTTTATAACCTAGCCATGCACAAAAAGGGATTATTGAAAGAAGCATTGAGTGACGTGTTTGATAGATGAACATTGAAAATGATTTACACACAAACGATAAAATAATTGTTCAATGACTTATGGCCGATTCCTATAATTTACGGACCGTTATCGGTTAAAATTAAGACTCTTATATCTTTACTAATAATGAAGAAAATACCTCAAAGCTTTGCATAGCAGACCATATGAATGTATAGCTATCACAGGTAAAATTAGCTTACGAAATGATCTATATTCCCAGTTTGGCAATAAAAAACCATTGGTAAGCTAAACGATTCGTTTTTGATTATAGAAACCGGGGATTAGTAGTAAAATCAATTGGCAAAACAATAGAATTTACCGATAACTTGCTTCACAAACTCCAAACAAAGTGGTAAACTGTAACACATGTAAAACGGAAAGTGAAAAACGGGGAATGGGAAACTTATTGTTCGGCGGAAAGCGCATTGTATGGTACGGGCATGGACCGATAACCTAAAAATGTTGGTGGGACTGACTACATAGGTAAAGAAAACGGAATACCTATGTGTAGGCATTGATACCAACGATCCCTTATATACCGCCAGTTTGTAAAACCCCTAAGTTTCCCGAGCAACTCTTGTCTTAAATAACTGAACCTTGCTATAAAAAAAAACCACAAAAATACGTGTGGCACTCGGAGACTGCCGCGGTAAAGCTATTGCATAGCATTTTTTATCAACTTATGCAATTATAATTATTTATTTATTTTAATTTTGTTTATGCAGTATTTTTTTTCTTTGTTTTTTTTTTGCCACCAATTGCAACCAATGCCACCTAGAGGCGGGTTGCTGAACTAAAGAGACAAGCGTGATATTTCAAAAAGTCATTAAAAGTTCTGCTATTCATCGATAGATGGCAAAACTAAAAAGTATCACCGCTGTGCCGGTCGGAGTGGGGGGTGTTAGGTTATTTTCGTTACGGAATTTCTGGATTCGGTCTCCACGCTCAAGGCCCGCGATAAAAGCTATGCAATAGCTTAAAAAAGACGTCTCTTGTATGGGCGCCGTATCAATTTTTAATTTTATTTCATTTTTATTATTTGTTATTATAGCGGCCATAGAAATACATATTCCCTGAAAATATCTGCTGTCTACCTATTATCGTTCATGAGATACAGCCCACTGACATACAGACGGACGGACGGACGGACGGACGGACGGACAGCGGAGTCTTAGTAATAGGGTCCCGTTTGGTAACCTTCGGGTACGTCCCCTCGTAGTGTGGTGACACGTGTGTTATGATTAGAAATCAATATTCTGAGTTCACGGGAAGTACCCTGTAGGTTTTGATTCCCTTGCGAGTAAGTTCAAAATTATTAAAAATATTTTTATTATAAGATGTAACTAATAAATAAAAATGTATGCTTTTCGCAATTTTTCCTTTATCTGTGCTATAAGACGTTGCTTCGTACCAAATTTCAAGATTCTGAGTTCACGGGCAGTACCCTGTAGGTTTTAATTCCCTTGCGAGTAAGTTAAAAATTATTAAATAAAAATTTATGCTTTTCGCAATTTTTCCTTTATCTGTGCTATAAGACGTTGCTTCGTACAACATTTCAACATTCTGAGTTCACGGGAAGTACCCTTGCGAGTGTCGAAAATTTGCAGCATAAACGGCTGTATCTTTTGATTGCGTCGTCTTAGAAGTTTAACTTTTTCACAGCTCCAAGGGTCAGTAGACTTGAGTATTTGATATGAATTTCAGCTTGATTCCTCCACGCGTTCCTGAGAAAAAAGGTATTGACAGACAGACAGACAGACAAAAATGATCCTATAAGGGTTCCGTTTTTTCCTTTTGAGGTACGGAACCCTAAAAAACACTGTCATTATGAGAACGTGTGACGTGTGCCTCTTGCCCGCGGATGCGACGGAACACTATGCCCTGCGGGTAAAAATCCTCTCCCATGACGAAGTATTATGTTTTATTAAATATCAGATTATCTACTAATAAAAAGTGAAACCTTGTAGTTTTTTGCCAATTCTTCTCCGAGCTTCAGTTGGATCGACTTTCATAACCTGGAGCCTAAGCTTTTACTTTGAAAACCAGTTAAATGTGATGAAAAGAGCATAACAACCACAGAATCCACATGCAAGCACAATAAGAATAGCATGCGGCATTTTGCGGACAAAGTTATTGAAGAAATGTATGCAGAAATGGCAATGGCAATATTTTTATCGTAGATAATGCTCAATTTCAAAAACATATTAGTTATTTTTCTTCTCTAGATACGTGCAAAGAAGGTAAAGTTTAGCTTCGTGCAGCAAAGGTTCTTCGAACAACTGCAGTAAATCCCTATCCGTCGCGCGAGCCACGAATCCCAGACATAACATTTTTATATTCTAGTTAGGAGCGTTGTTCACATATGACATATATTTGTTTGTATTTCCCCAGACGCTGTATAGTTGGTAAACACCAGCGCTCGTATCTTTAGATGGTTGTGAATATTATACATGTGCGGAATGTTTTTACTGTGTTTGGTTCCAGAGGATTGTGATGACTGTTTTATTTTTATGGCGGTTTTTATTTAAATACAGTTGACTGAGACTATGGGTTATAGGCATCCGGATCATTATTTGAATTTGTTTTTCCTTTAGTTATTAGACATATTGGATAAAATGCATTTACAGCTAAGATATCCTTATATTTTTCCAAACTTGGCGATGACGGCTTAGTGGTAGTGACGTCGGATGCCGAGATAAAGGTCCCGTATTCGAATCTTACGATGAGCTTGAGCTTTCGGTGAAGAAAAATATCGTGAGGAAACCTTAGCACGGTGGAAGGGTACTTTGAGGTGCCCTCCTGGCTGGCTACCACCCTCAAATCAAAATCTGTCGCCAAGCACCTATCAGAGTGTTGCGACTTGCGACAGCTCCACTTGAGAGCCAGTTCCTCTAAGCTTTGTGTGCTTACCACCTACGGCCAAGTCATCACTTACCATGGTGAGATTGGGATCACATATACACAGTAAAAAAAAAATACATTCATGTGTTATTTGTACATGGTTACTTCCATCTTTTATATAATTTCGGACTAAATTTGAGTCTTAATAACATGAAAAAAAATATATAAATAGAATCAAACTTCCGCTGAAAAAGCGCTACTATGTCACGCAAACTGTTTTTGCAAATTCTGCCAAGCTTTTTATATTTTTAAATTAGGTACCTAATTAAGCGAACCGGTGTAGGTTAATTTTTGTAAACGATGAGTCCCTTATTAAGTAAAATTGAATAAATACTTTTTGATTTTTTAAGAATAATTTTAAAACATCCTAATTTTTTGTAATAAAATTTAAACATTTTATACTCAACAATCTTTTTAACGATAATTATATTAAAATGTAAAAATAAAAAAATGGAAAACCTTACTTTAAAATATTTTTTTAATTATAACTTAATGTTTCATTTATTAGTGTGTCATTCGGATATTTTCCTAACTTTATAAATCAAAGGGAATAATTTAACTCATAATATTAAACGATCCCGCTGGAAATGTTGAATTCCTTCTTTAATTATTTTAATTAATGAGTTTCGAGCTACTGTTAGATAGAAGACATTTTTAGATAATTTCAGAGGTTCAGTAGATAATTATGTTAAAAGATCAGTTATCTAAGTCGGAATTTTGTTCTTGAATTTTTAAGACATTTTTAATGAAGTATTCAGAGATACTTAACTTATTATAGAAAAAGATAATTTTAGAAATATTGTTGATTTTAGATTGTTTAAATTATGACTACATTTTTTTTAATAGTTTTTGAATTGAATGACCATGTTACTAAACAGTCGCTATTTATGTATTACATATATTATTACATATTTACAACAAATATATAAAAAAAATGTTTATACCACTAAGGTACGGTGGCAAACAAGCATACGGCCCGCCTGATGGTAAGCAGTTACCGTAGCCTATGGACACCAGGGGTATTACTCGCGCGTTACCGACCCTAAAAGCAACAAATAATACAATCTACCTATTTATAGAACATTTTCTCCAGGCTGTCGTTAATGGTGATCGGCATGGTTACCAGCAGCAGTCTGGCAGCGTTTCCTTTTTGGAAAACCTTTTACCTTCTCATATCCACAGGCATATGAAAGAGTTTGAAGTGAATGAGGATCTCATAGATCATTGGAAGAATTAGAGAGAGAGAGAGATAAGTGTTTTTTATACTACTTTAGTTAAACAAGCATACTCTGAGAATTAGGATAATTAATTTATTATTATTAATTTATTGCATTTTTTCATATATTTTACCATGTATACATAGGTATGTAGCTGTTGGATATCCTAAGAAATAAAAATACTTGTTTTTTTAAAACACGTTTAAATAACGCATCAAACTTATACTCATTAGCTCGGATTACGCTTTGAACATTTACTAACAATTTGTCTCTAGATTGTGACACTATCCTAATCCTAACTAATATTATAAATGCGAAAGTCAGTTTGTTTGTTTGTTACGCCTTCACGCCTCAACTACTCAACGGATCATCATGAAATTTGGCATGCAGACAGCCTATGGTATGTAGAAAGACATAGGCTACTTGTTATCCCGGGAACGCGGGTGAACCGCGGGGGAAAGATGATGAAGAATTCAGTCTAGAGTCAAGCAGTACACTTCGATTTAAGCCGAGAAGATATTCTATCAAGAAAAATCTCTGCAGGATATAAATTGAATATGTAAACCCCTTAGTTAAAAATATGTGTTTTAGGTAAATATTATACGACATTCGAAATGAGACCAAAACCAGCTGTATTTAAAGTGGAATAATGCATGGTATCATGTTGGTCTTATATTGCTGATCGCAATATTGGAAAACATTCTACATCCTTTTTTTTACATATCTATGTGGATCCCGACATGAAAAAACGTCGAAAAGTCGAAAGCAGAAATTAGTTTCGCTGGTAATCACATCTAAATGTTAGTTAGTTCTAATTAAAACGTTGTAACTTTTGAATGGTGTTTTGTTAATGTTAAATTAGACAATAAATTCATAATTCAAATTAGACAGAGTATAATAATTTAACATTTTAGGTCTAAACCCCAATACACAGTGTTGGGTGCGGTTGTTGCATTTATTAATGTTTGGCCTTTTCTTTTTTGATTTATCCTACTGCCATTTTATTTTATGTTTTTTTAGTGTTGTGACATAGACATCCTATCCTTCAAGATATATTTTTATGAATATAATAGGAAATATAAAACGAAAGAAGTTATAACTGAAAAAATAATACCTCAATAAAATTTTCGTTTTAAAATCATCATCATGAAAGGATATCACGTTTTCTATTGTAAGTTTTCATTTTACATCGATTTCCAATTAAAGTGATTCGATCAAGGCTACTTAACTATTATTTATGTATGATAATCAAGTCGCATTACCTGGCAGTTGCAAGTTCAGAACCGTCCCGTTTCTCTTATGATCATTTTTATCATCGAAACGATGACTTCCCGTATCCACTACCCCACATCTGTCATGCACCACATCATTTGTGTCCACGTCTTTAAACACAAACACTGGCCACTTAGAAAAAAAGAGAATTTAAAAATAAAACGCCTTTATAAATTTTCTATTTTTTAAAACAGACCGCGCGTGTTCCTTTTGTAACTCTAATTTTAAATATACATCGGTGTTTTATGCGAGGGATGGGATCGACCGGCGTGCGCTCTGTCTCAGGGTTGGCAGTAAACTGGAGGGGTGACTTGATATCGAGGCGCGCGCAAAACTGTTGAATCCGTCCGTGGAGCCATCCCGGAGAGAGAAAAATTGTGTGACGCGCGGCCGTTAAGAACAAGGGCTTTTTTCAGATCCTTGGAATGTTTTCTTTTATAATTTAAATGGTTTTGCATCGCAGCTAAAATGAATGACAGATAATATTAATGAGACAAACATAAATTGATATGGATTTGAACCCTAAAATGACCTTGAGTTTTGGAAAAACTAGAGAGTCGGTTCTCTTCTGGGATTTGCATGTTATCATGTGATACCTTATCACATTGAGCCAATACACAGACAATATCGTTTACTATAGTGAGAAATAGTCAAATATATAAAGGCAAAGTAAAAGTACCTAACCCTCTGATTACAGATTCCAATAGCTTTTAGCCGTACCTAATGGAAGCCTTAAGTAATGCAATTACTATGAATGTTCCTATAAGAAAAAAATAAGAAGCTTGTTCTGAATTTGAAAACTAAAAGAAAATAAAGATGAGAAATTTTGTTATCTCTAAAATATGACGAAACATTCGAAAAATAACGCATTCAAAAAAGGAATACTACTCGGAAGATTAGTTTGTGCACGATTATTCAAATCGTTTCATTGTTCTGAAACCAAATCAACTTTGGCGATATGAAACTCGTTTTTTTTTTGCAATTAGTCCATCAATATCGGTTTTCTAACTGCCAGTGACAAAAGTCATTCGATAGGTACGATGTGAACTGTCACCTTGCAATTTGAGTTCGTGACAGAGTTTAATTTAACTACTTACGTTCTGACGGTGTCCTTGCTACGGGCGAGTGTAGGGACATTTTGTAATTTATATCTTCCCTTTGGATTGTATCCTTCACAATTTTATTGTTGGTTTTATAATTTTTTTATGACTCTGTAGGATTTAATTGCGCAATATTTTTTTGAAATAAGAACGAGTATGTTGAGTTTTGTCATGTCATGAATTAGATATTTTTATAAAATTTTATTTATATATCTACTTTAGAACTTTAATTTTAATTAGCTGTGCACGAAATTCTTAAAATTTATTCAATGTAAATATTTTATTCTCGCAACCACAAATTTTAATATTAGCATAACTTTTAGAATTATTTAACTATATTCATGTAAATTTTAATTCACGACGAGATTAAATACTTTACAATACAGTAATAAAAATATTGATATAATCATTTTTAGTTACATAAAATTAATGTAAATTTTCTCAGTATTAATTTACATTAAAAACCGACTGTGATGAAAACGTGAAAGGCTCAAGTTTCACAATGGCCAATCTTAATTTAAATTAAGAACTTAAACTCTGGTTTAATTAATTTGGGACAGAGCTAATTGTTACAGTATATTTACATTCACTACAAACCGGGTAAAGGGCACGCTTTGTGAACGAATAAAAACGTTACTTAAGAATGACTAGCTGTTCCCCGTGGTTTTATCCGTCAATTTCTTCACGGTTGGTTGTGCCGTTTAAAGGTAATGAAGATACAAATATAAACCCGTGTAATGAAAAAGTAAATGTATTTCAGTGTAATAAAGATTATTAAGCAAAATTAAATTATAGTTAATTGACTGTGAGAGTTTAAAATATGCAAGTCATGCCGTGATTTGGAACATGCTTTTCATTTTTATTTAGCGCATTCAATTTTGGGCGTTACGGTTTTAAACTTAAGGTTGACGCTGAAAATCAGCAGTGCAACTAATTGCTGAGGATTAGCGCTCACTTTTGACGGTTTATTTATACTTTTTTTATTTATTTTCAAATAAAAACTACACACGGCTTATATTTTTTTTTATGTCAACAGTTTGATAAGCAGGCAGTCGGGCCACCTGATGGTAAGTAGTCACCGCCGCCTATGGACATTTGCAATACCAGGGGGATTGCCAATGTGTTGTCGATATTGTAGAGCTCTTTTTACGCCTTTTTTGAAGAACCCCATATCTGGGCTGAGGGAAAACCGTAATGGGGAGCTCATTCCACATCCTAATGGTCCGCAGTAAGAACGTCCGACTAAAATTAAAATTGCTTTGTTTAATTTGGATGTTTCGAATTCTAAAAACACTTGTTTCTAAAAAATAATTTGATATATTATTGAAACATCAAAGTTATTTATTGCAACGTAATCCGTGATTGCAACAATGATTAAATTACATTTTACTTAATAATCAACTTCAAATGGGATTTTATATATATTTTAAAATTCATTCTCTAACAGCATCAATAGATTTTGAAACAATAAAACTCTCATAAATACAAAAGGTTTTAAAATAATAGAAACGTTTGTTGAAACCACTGATGTAAAAAAACCGACTCATAGAAGGAGCATTGTGCACGCGTTTGACCATTCTTAGGGTGACTTTTCATAGCCTGGCTTGGCGCTGCCACGGCTAAGATTGAAATGTGGTCAGGTACTTTGTAGTTGGCTGGCTACCATTGTCAAGTTGATGATCTGTCGCCTAGCGATGTGTTCTGGTGGCTGCACTTGAGAGCCAGTTGCCTCTAGGCTTTGTAAAGGTTGGCAACACTTTGACAATTCCCTTGGTCTTGCACTCTTGCTATAATGTCTATTATGCGACTTTTTTCGCCCCGCCGTTTTACCCGCGTTCCCAAAGGATATATTGTTTTCTCGTGTGCCAAATTTCATTACGATCGGTTGTGTTGTTGATGTGTCAAAAGGTAACAAACCAACAAAATCACTTTCACAGTTATTATTAGTAAAAAGTAGGATTTAAAACGATGATCGGACTATCGTGTATAGATTTTCAGAGTAGTGTATCTTCTGGAGTGTTTATTATATCTATGGTTGAGACAATATCACTGCCAGAATGCAATCTTTTGTGTAAAGGGTCGGCAACGCGTGATTGATACCCCATGTGTAGCAAGCGTCCATAGGCTATGATAACCGCTTACCACCAGGCGGGCCGTATGCCTCTTTGCGACCATAGTAGTAAAAAAAATATACGTGGTACCAAGTAGGATTTTAAAACGATGATAGGAAAAACGTGTACAGATTTTCAGAGTAGTGTATGAGCGTGCTCCTTCTAGAGTGTTTATAACTTCTATGGTAACAATATCACGGCCAGAACGCAATCTTTTGTATATTGTCGCGGAACAATTACATGAAATCTTTCATTTTCATTAAGCATTGTGTTAGACCTCATTCTTTGGTATCGGTGTCCGATAACTATTGTTTCTGATGGAATAGAAAAGCCTTCGTGACACACTGTTGGATTAGGTTAGCGAACTTGATTTCAACATCAATTTATTTATTTCAATTTGAATTACCATAAATGTTTGTTACAAATTACTTATATCCTATTTAGTACCTTACATACCTATTTAAAAATAAAAATGTAATTTATAGGTCCGTATGAATGTATGTTTTTCGTGCCCAGGTGTAGCGGCCAGGTTATGCCGGACCTGTACCGGCTACAACCCCACGTGGTCGCCATCTGCGCCGTAGAGGGGGGGCGGGCTCTCGTGTTGAACGCGTACCTGCTCACCCCTCCACGCGCGGCGCTAAGATAGCTCGTCCCGGGGGAAGTGTGATACCTCCCCCCAGCACCCTCGCTGTGCTATCGCACAATGAGTCGAGGACGATGGGTCGACGTCCCATCGTCCTACTTGGGGTCGCTTCTGGGTGCACAGAGCCCCCGCCCTGATTGCCCACGACCTCAAAAGCCCCGTTTAGTCGCCTTTTACGACAGGCAGGGGAACACCGTAGCTGTTATTCTAAGCCCCAGCTACAGGGCAATGAATGTGACTCTAGCTTATATTAACATGTTGGACTTCTTTATATCGTTTCGAGGAGGGGAGAGGGGTAGGAAATACGTAAGTGCAGTGTGTGTCGCAACTCACTCAAAAGTCAATATGCTACGGTACTCGCTCACCACCAGGGGCCCAAGTCTGCTATTTCAATTGTGTTCCAATGAACTTTCAGTGGTCTCAAAATTGTTCGTTTTACGGTTTCGTAGTCGTGTAGTGTGTGTCAAGTAGTGTTCTGAAATTGTGGAGCCACAGCAAATGGGGTTTTCTTAGCGGTGAACGTGCAGGCTTGAGTCTTAGTGGGGTTGAAACGGACTAGGTCTAGTTGGACCCAATCGGAGATACTATAGTTAGTGTACTCTCGATTTCAGAGACAAGCCGTTCGCGTCTTTCCTCCACCTCGGAACGAGGGATATTAGGACGGCCCGTGTAATGCGGGTCCCATGTACTGTAGTCGTCAATAGAGAGCATACTATTGATATGCAGTAGGAACAGTGTTGGGGACACCGTGGACCCAGGTGGGCCGTATGCTCGCTGAGTGCCTATGTAGTATAAAATCAAGTAAGTCGAATGGCGCGCAAGAATAAAAAAAAAATCTTTCTTTTTTTCTTTTCTTTTCCACTGGGTAAATACATCGCGTTATAAGTGATGACGTCGAAGCGAGGAAGGCAGGGTGCACTATCACCATACTATGATTTCCTCAAAAAGGTTTCAGTCAACAAAAATCAATCTTCAGTTTACTCTCAACTTCAACTGTCAACTTAGTTAATAAGACTTAAAATCCAAATAAAATTGAAAAGATGGTTAATAAATATTTGTGTTCCAATAAAAAATAAACTAACGTAAGTATTTCCTGAGAATGTGTCCCGCGAGGGACATTATAACGATAAATAGTCTGAACATACGCCATAAATGCAGGGATTGGATAAAAGATAACGCTGTGAACAGATTTTATAGTAAATGTAAGTCTTTTAGCCGTAGGAAGTTGCTTCAATAATAAATTTAGAAGAAAAATTACATTTTGTTTCAAAATCTTTCTGTAATATGTTAATTACTCTAGATTTAGATTATTCAGGATTGTTTTATACTGTGATTACCGATTCAGGTTGACAAAGATATGATTGAGTTCTACAAGATAAGAATTCTTCAGCACTATTGGACAAATGCCTCTCCTCCTCCAGTGAACTTTTTCCTGTCAGTTGGGTCACATGCTGAAAAGGAAATGTTTTAAAAAAATTACAAGCTGGCAGATGTTTCGTAGTAATACTACTCAAAAAACAGGCTGGTGGCCTGAAAAAATATATTTAGTTGGTTATTTACCTTATTAAAAAAATATTTGACACGTATTTTTTCTTTTGTCAATCAAACAAAAAATATCTTTTTGTGTTTTAGTTCCGCGTGACGTCAGGCGATGTTAAGCTTTTCACAAACAAGTGACGTCACGATTTTTGTCAGTTTGATTTCATAAAACAAAAAAAACGTTTCCAATATTTTTTTACTTATACTTTACGTTATCTTACTTTTTTTTTTTTTTTTTTTTTTTACTGTGTATAGGCCTGTGTTTGACCGCAATCTCGCTATGGTAAGTGATGATGTGGTCGAAGGTGGTAAGCACACATAGCCTAGAAGGAACTGGCTCTCAAGTGCAGCTGACGGAACACACCGATAGGTGCTTGGCGACAGATTTTCAACTTGAGGGTGGTAGCCAGCCAGACGGGTACTACAAAGTACCCTACCACCGTGCTATGGTTTCCTCACGATGTTTTCCTTCACCGAAAGCTCAAGCTCATTGTAGGATTCGAACCCGGGACCTTCGTCTCGGTATCCGACGTCACTACCACTGAGCTATCATCGCCTTAAACTAACGGACTAATTAGAATTATGATTCTGTTACAGTATGAGGCACGAGTGGTGAGCATAGATAGGGAGTAGTGGAGGCAAGCTCGCACATGTACATTTCTGGCCAATCGAATGACGAACCAATCGTGTGCAGCTCAGCGCTCCCCCTTCTTCATTCCGCCAAACAGACCGAAAAATTAACTACTGCGCAGGTGTCAATCTGACTGCTCACGACTCGTGCCCCTTACAGGTCGCATCCCCGTTTGGGGTTTTACCAATTTCTTGTGACTACTAATTTCAATAATTGTTTTAGTGTTTTCCAATAGTGCCATCAGTGTGTAACCCTGTAATAGAATCGAATGTAATTTTCCCTTCTCATTTTGTATCTATTTCTGCCAGCAATTAAATGTCTTCACAGATGTTCTGTCTGGCAGAACGTCTGCCATTGTCCCTTCTAATGGAGGTTAGGTACATAATGTATCGGTGTCGGATTATTTTGTTTATTTTTAAATCGTTTTAGGGTGATGTTCTATTGTTTATGGTTTATAATTTTCTTATAATAAAAATCATGGGATTTTCTGAGATAATTTTTACTGTGACTTTTTATCCCTTAAAATGGTATGGTGTAATGTATTTCTATGTAACAATTGCGGTACAAAATATCAGGGAACTAATAATTTTGCGGTTTATTTTTAATATACTTTCAATACTGTGAATTGGTATAGCGTTCATAGATAGAAAATTATTTTAATATTCTTTGTTTGATATTGATTGTTTTTAGATTAAACATGAAGAAAATATATAAATAAAAATAAGCTTTTAAAGAAAATTGTATTCAAATGTTCTAACACAATAAATATTTTATGATATAATTATAATTTAATTGTATTCAACAATAAATATGTACAAAATACAATCTATATTTACAAAATATAATCTATATATAGAAAATTTCCTCAAGCCTGCCGCTGCTTCCGATTAACGGCAATGTTCCCAGAAGGCTGGCAGCGTTTCCTCTTTGGATAGCCAAGCTGATATAATTATAGTGACGTTGTAATAGTGCATTTTAATAAAAAAAAATAGAAAAAAAACGTAACACAATCTTTTTTAATTGGAAAACATAAACAAGAAGTAATAACAAAAATGTCAGCTCTACAACCAATACAAAACGGCATTAGTCCATCGACCCTACCACATTTTATCTTCGGTGACATACAAAATGTAATTTCGTATGTCCAACCTTTTTGTCCAACCAATAGTTGGTTACGAACATGGCTGAAGGTCACATGGCTTCCGCGTAAGGCATGTTTCATACCATTTCATTTGTGGCCGGTCTCACTTGATCCTTTGATACCCCTTTTCTCGTTATATAGAGCTGAGAATCGTTGTTTGTTAAAATAATAGTTCGGAAATTGACTTTTTATTTGTTTTTACGTATTTGCGCGTGGTTGTTTAGACTTAGTACAAACAATTGTGTACATGAATTTGCTTGGGCTGCTTATACATGCGGAAGTGACCTAGACTGATCAAAATCTTCACCCAAATATCGGAGAATTGAATATGCTCAATCACAAAACCCATATTTACAGCGTTTTAACTTCCTTGGGTACCACTATCTATATAAGTATATAAGCAAGTGTAACAACCTTGCTTGTCCTTTAATAAATAAATAAGTAATGTACCTGTCCAGAAGCTGAAGCTTGTTGTCCTTGTGCTTGCACATTTATAGCTTGAGCCTGTTGGTTTTGTTCCTGACTATCGAGGCCTGGTTGAAGTATCAATTGGACTAATGTTCCATCAGGAGTAACAGTGACTTGTGGCTGAGGGCTGAAGATCTGAAAGATGGTTTCAAGGAGAGATAAGATATTAATGTTTGTTTGTTTGTTACGCCTTCACGCCTCAACTACTCAACGGATGATTATGAAATTTGGCATGCAGATAGTCTATGGTATGGAGAAGGAAATAGGCTACTTTTTATCCCAGGAACGCGGGTAAAACCGCGCGGGACAGCTAGTAATTAATAATACATTGTATGTAATTAAATGAAGTCTGTAAAAAAACCTTGACAGTTCTTCTCAGTTGAGGTCTGCCTTCTAAAGTGATGGTAACTTCAATAGCTTGAACCTCAGTCACAGAATAAGAATAGCACTACCGTACAGAAGGATTACACACTTATATACATACACTGTGTTAAGGTACGAAATGATACCGACAAATAAAGACGTGGCTTAATGGTCTTGGAAGATAGGATAGGTTGGCTAGTAACCAGATCATAAAATCGAAAAAAAAAAACAACCAAGCTTTTCTATCATACCTTTATCTCTTTCGGACGCAGGCCTCTCAATGAAGCGCAATGACGTTCATTTTCAATTTCCCACTGCCGACAATGCGATCTTATTGGTTAAGTCAAGGACACGTGCGCTCTGATTGGCCAAGTCAAAAACACACGATGTAGAGAAACTCTCTGAAAATCTCTGACTTGTTGCGGAGTTTCATCATCATCATCATCAGCCTATAATGTCCCACTACTGAGCACAGGCCTCCTTTCACAAATCATGGTGAAAGTGAATGGGCAGATACTCCACCAGGCGTGCCCACTTCGGATCGGTGGAGCTAGTGGTCAACCTACTGTTGGAGTTTTCAAGCCCCCTAGAAGGCCTCCAACCAGCTTAACGACTATCACAAGTAATAACCGGGACCAACGGCTTTACGTGCCTTCCGAAGCACAGAAACGCTCGATTTGAAATACCACTAAGCGTTCACCCATCCAGGTACCGACCACGACGGTGGTAGCTTAACTTGCCGATCGATTAAGAATGGCTTATCATGAATTCATGATACACCACGAGCGCTTCCTGCAGTTGTTGAATTTGATTGTTCAGTATTACTACTTTAAAAGCGCGCATAAAGCCTAGGGAGCGGCGGCAGGCGGCCTGAGACACGCATTCGTATGTATATTTTCATACCAATGGATTGAGACACGCCTGCCTCAGTGCCTAAACTGTATAAACACCTTTGACTTTGTTTCTATAGAGCAGCATTTCCTTTGAGACACGACATATTATACGACAAAATGAACACGATGACAGCGTTTGAATTTCAACCATTATAATTTACCTTTAAAATTCCCTAGATTTTCACTCTAATATAAAATTCATAGCCGTAAGTCATGACAGACTATCAAGCGAAATAATATTTTAAAATGATCGATATAGGTATGAGATTGGAGTGAAACTGCTCCTTCTCGCCGTGGAAGTATGCTCGCGTATTAATCATTCAGAAATATTTCACTGGCATAAAATGAGATCAATTCAAAATGGCTAGATTGTGGAAATCTGGTCATTTTTAACCAACTTTATGGTTTTCAGATGCAATAGCTAAGTGGCAGCAGTGCGACAGCGTATCGTATCGATTCTCCGTACGTATTTAATGTGGGGACAAATAACCTTTTATGTAATAACGGCTTTTGTTTTATTTTTGTTTTATTTTAGTTCTAATATATTATGTTATTTACTGTGTTTTATTTATTTTTGTTGTTTAGTTTATGATTAGCCACTGTATAACTTGTATTTATCTGCATTATTATTATTTTTTTCTTTTGTTTTTTATGTATTTTTTAATAAAAAAAAATTATAAATAGATATATAATTATGTCATCTCCCACAATTCTTTTTTATGTACGTCCAGTCGTCACCTCATTTAGGGTGCCGCTGAAAATCAGCGTTGTGACGTAACACGCCACAACTCATGCTGAGTCGGTATCCTTTTTGACAGCACTTTTATTATTCTTATTTTTTGTATTTTTTAATTAAGTACTTTTCAACTTTTTTTTTTCCCTGTGTTTTTAATTTCTTTGTATATGTGTTTTTACTGCTGTCAAATAAATATCATTCTATTCTATTCTATTCTATTCAGCAAGATCTAATAGGCTCGTTTGGCAGCAACATATACATATTTGTATCTAGAAGAGATAAACATAGTATGACAAGAAGAAAGAGAGAGAAACCCTCTTGTCTAAACGGGCCTCTCAGATTTCGACACCGGTCAAGTACTAAGTAACCTCTCAATTAAATAAGTAATGTCGATGTTTTTCGCGACGAGGTTCTATCCGTGTCCCCAAGGGACCTATAAAGTTACCCGGATAAAAATTACCCTAAGTGCTAATCCAGATCATTTTCTATCTGTAAGCCAACCAAATCCGTACAATAGTTTTTACGTGGAAGAGCAAACATCCATGGATCCTTTTCTTAGCGGATAAAGCAAGATACCATCTTACCTAGCTAAGATGGTATCTTGTTTTATTTGACTTATTATTGTGCCATTTCTTTTTTTTTTTAAAGTTTCTATTTTTTTTTGGATTTATATAAATTTTTGTTTTGTGATATTATAAAGATAAAATGCGTATAATTGTATACCGAGCGCCTCTTTCGCCAACAAACTGTGTTGTGCAGTTTGGCGAAACTGTGTAATTTATAATAGAATTTATAAAAAGTTAAAATAAATTAAAATAAAAAAAATATAGCAATATTTTTTGTTGCGAAGTAACATTAACCGAAACTTATGTAGTGGTGGGCCGTTAGAGTGCAGTTTTAAATGAAATCCAGAGTCTAATCTAGAATTTTCACAACGCGGAAACTTGTCCCACCAATGTAAGGTTGAAAAAAGCCACGGTAATACGTAACACTCGCGGTTCTCACGGAGCGTAGTACATCAGACACTATGCTGAGTAATCGGTAATGGTAGAAGACCGTGTGATTAGGGATCCGCATGGAGATTCCGTAACACGAACATCAATATTTTAGAATCGATTAGAACCAATTTTGTAATTGGATCAGTAACTAACTATCAATTAACTAAACCTCGAAGCAGATTAACAATTCCAATATTTCAACTGGAAAAGGCTTCAATTCTATGAGTACCTATCAATTAGTCAACCAATTAAATATACTCTTGGCTGATTAAAGAAATTTTATCTTGCCGGGGTCATCTCGTGACCTTGGCTGATTTGAACCTTTGGTATTTTGTTGTTTTGTTTTTTTTTTTTCAATTTAATTAGTTTTCTATTGTACCAGAAAGTCGGTAAACAAGCATACGGCCCGCCTGATGGTAAGCGGTTACCGTAGCCATATGGACACTTGCAACACACGAGCCATCACGCGTTACTCTTCCCCTCCCCAGTGAGCCCTTACTCACGCGTAGGAAGGAACACAGCAAAAATATTTGTTATTTGGCTGCGGTATTCTGTAAGGTACTTCCCCAGTCGACCTGCTCTTTGAGCGAATAAACGCTATGCTCTACCTCTATTGAAAATTTTCATTGCTCTCCGGTTATAAAAGACATGGCTCACAGAGCTCGTAAAGGACCGTTCTTTTCATTAATCCGAGAGTGCAGCTGCTGACATTGAACAATCAAATAAATACTAGAATGTACGTAAAAAGCTCTTCTCCGCATTGCAATACGTCATCATTTGCTTTATCATTCAAAACATTTAGTGAACCGAAGACCTACCAGGAATAGGTACCTAATTGATTCATCACGAGCCCCTGATTACCAATATACGATGCCGTATACCTATTCATAAATGTACTAAGCAATTTCACGCGCTCCGGTCAAAAGCTGTGCACCGCGTCCACGGTGTAGAGTAATTATAACCGGTTATTACCGACTATTACCGGTGGGGTGCGGACAAAGGCAGCCCGCTGGCTTCATAGGATGACATGACATAGATTGTGGTGCAAGTTAGTGGTGGAATGCGGTGTTAGTACCGGTTTGTTTACGTTTGAAAGGGATCAAAAGAAGTGTATAGCTTTGCGTCTAGTATATTTTTTTATTTAATTTTGCACGTTGGTGCTTTGTAGTACCCGATTACCGGCAAGGCTGGCCAGGCATCCGCTAGTGTGTCCCGGCAGAGCTTTAGTTTCCTTTTAGATTTCATCCCCCTTATTACAAGAGATGGTCCCAGGTTTTAACCCTTAGTTACTCGCACTAAGAAAATTACATAACTACTCGCATGGGGTCTCAGGCAATTTTCATTTTGTACTTATGGTGAGATCAAAGTTAAAAATAATTATACTTTTAGGAACTATCCGAATTACTGTCATGACACTGTTGACAATATGTCTTAGAGTGATCATTGCACAGAAATTTTGCGTTTTTTTTTATATTTTGTTGCCACTTTTCTGCGGACTGTTTTTGTAACGCCCATGTTTTGCTGTGGTTGGTGGAACGATATTTTCCAGGTCATGGAGAAAATCGGAACGCGGCAAGTACTTTTTTTTTAAACGCAAAAGTATTTTGACCCCATGCGAGTAATAAAGGGTTAAATATATCCAACATAAACCACGTGTGTTTATCACAGTCTCTCGGGTCGATCTATAATAGGTGGCTTGACAAAATCCAACAGTGGGTTGACCACTAGCCTACCTCCACCGATCCGCAGTGGGCACGCGTGGTGGAGTATTGTCTATTCCCTTTCACCCTCACTTTCGCACTGAAAACAATTGCGTGCCCCGGCGCAGCGGCAAAATTACAAAGTAGACTGAATAAATATTTAATAAGTAAATAAATAGCAAACTTAAGCAGACCAGCCTCCACAAGCAGCACCTGTTCACAAGTATGACGTGTGTGGCAGCCATCGCCCTCCTCGCCATATTGGAGGGAAGTGAGCGACCCGTCACCCGACGCCGCCGCAAGCGGTGATGATGATCAGGTACTATAATAAGCTACTGAACACGGGTGAAACCAAAGCGAACAGCTAGTTACGGGCTAGAGATTTTTATTTAAACTTTATCAATTAGTTGAACGATATTGTATGTATAATAATTTTTGTTCAATTAAAAAGCTGCCATTATTTTAATAATTTATTATTCGATAGAGGAATTGATAGAGTTGAGTGAACTCCGGTTGACTCTGCTCATCGATCAATTATACGTTCCGTTACTAATGGATAGGTGATCGATTGAACAGTACGCTGGCAACAAGCTGGCACCTATTACCATACAAATAAGGGAGTTATTAAACTGATGATTACATTGAGATGGTATTACGAATAGACCTGTGTCAAATGTGTTGTATCTAATATTCTAATAGTACATTATGATAAATGTGTGCAAAGTGACCTGGATACCAGCTTGGGCCTTTAGACTCGGTCCAGCGATGTGCCACTCGAATTGTTGACGATCCCGAGCTCACAAGCGGTTTAGAGCCCCTCAGTCTGAGGAGAGACTTTGCCTCCTTATGTGTGTTCTACCGCTTGTACAACGGAGAGTACTCTAAGGAATTGTTCGATTTGATGCCCACGGCTAACTTCCACCATCGCAACTCTCGCCATCGACGATCGCCTCCCCGTCGTGGTTTTCCCAATGGAGTACAGTATGGGTTTCTTCAGGGTCGGCAACGCGCGTGTGATACCCCTGGTGTTGCAAGCGTCCATAGGCTACGGTAACTGCTTACCATCAGGCGGGCCGTATGCTTGTTTGCCAACTCAGTGGTATAAAAATCTCAATGAGCCCGTGGAAAGCATTGGTTTCTTTTTCTATAAAATATAAATAATCAGTCTGAACAATTTCAGATATTTTGACCTTTCATTATTGCAAAAAATATGATACATACACTTATAAAACATACGTGCTACTATTTACCATTCCGGAATAAAATCCTTAAAACAAACGTACAAATTTTGATAATCTTGAACTTTTTGTAGCTTTCACTGCCATGACCTGTCAATCGTTGCCCTATAATAGTTATATTTATATCAATTACCGCTTCTTTATAACGTTTATACCATCGGCTAAGTCCGTGCCGTCCACGATTGCGGAAGCGCCCGCACTAGTCACCAATTGAGTTGGAAAATTGGAATTTTAAAATGGGACAGCAAACGTATTTTTAACTTATAACGTTTTATGGACATCTTTTAGCACTTTATCCGCAGTTTTACTGTCGATTTTATGGTTCACGTACGGAACTGTTTTAAGACGGTTCGATGGTTTGTTTTCAAAGTTTTAGTTATTTACTTACAATTTTTTTTTGGCCTGAACGGGTTTAAATGGAAATGCTGGAATCATCATCATCATATCAGCCCATGGATGTCCACTGCTGAACATAGGCCTCCCCCATTGATTTCCACTTCGAACGGTTCTGAGCCGCCTGCATCCAGCGGCCCGGCGCCCAGCGACTCCGCCACTTGGTGGGAGATCGTCCCGCTCGGCGCTTTCCAGTACGTGGTCGCCACCACCGTTCCGTAAAATACCATATTAATAGTTTTTAAAAATATATAAAACACAGCGCAGTAATATAATATTTTACAAAATATTTTGAGGCAACAAATAAAAATTATATAGACCCATAGAATTGCGACCCCATAAAACGAACCAGCAGGGGGGCCTAAGTCAACATTACTCCAAATATTATCATGATTATATCGTCGTTGGAAATCCGACCTTAAACATAAATAGTCAAGATACAAATTACAGTGAACACATTTTCCAAAGGTGTACTCTTTTTAGTATATAGGAAAATTACAGAGTATTCAGTATTCATTCATCCGTAGAAACTTGAGGCATCGTAAAATCCTTGCTTTATCCACCATCTATTGGTTTATTTACCTGTTTGGGCTGACCCCAACAATAAAATATAAATAATACATTTGATTTCTGAAAATAAAATTTATTAGTTATATATTATTGTTTCAAAGATTGGCAAGGAGCCAATCTTTACATTGATACAAATTTCATTTGCAATAAATCAACACAAGAATAGATAATCACTTAAGGAATTTCGCTATATTACTTCATCATCAGCCTTTTTAGGGTTCTTTACCCAAAGGGTGCCAACGGGACCCTGTTAGTAAGCCTCCGCAGTCCGTCTGTCTGGCTATATCTCATGAACCGTAATAGGTAGACAGCTGGAATTTCCATACCATACAAGAACGTCTCTGACTGGTTTTTAGCCTACTCCTGGATATAGCATCCAGCCCATGGCTACATATTGGAGGTTGCAGTCCATCGAGCTTGGGGGCACTCCAGATTACACTTGCCAAGACGCGGTCTCCACTCCAACAATCGGCTACTCCATCTACCGTTTGCCACTTTATTACCTCTTGCTAATTCATTTAATATCTTTGTAGAAGCATTTACTATGGTAATATTACAGTATGTAAATGCTCGAATATTAACGTGATATATTTAGGCTTTAAACACTATCGTTAATATTCTAATATATATTCTGACATGCTATAAATATCTTATAATTGAAGTCTACATGTATCTATTATCTAGAATCTATTAATTTAAAGTATATTGTCATAGACTAAGGAATCAATCAATTTTTAGCAAGAAAATCTGTAAAGGTCTTATAAATAGCCTTAAGTTATTTTTGTAACATTAAATAGTTTAGATTTCGAAATGTTTGAACTGATTCAGAGCTGTTTGGATCTAGATGAATTTATATGCCTTGAAGTTATCGGTAGTTACTTGAATATTAATTCATCATTAATAATGTATACGTTGTTTTTAGTATACCAGAGAACCTATTCACTCCAAGATAAGACAAAATACTGATACCTAATGAAGATAGTCTTGAAATTAATTAATAATCAGCTATAGGTACAAATTTAGAGCGATAATTCGTTGATAGATTTCAATTAGAGAAATATTCCAAAAAAGATGTTCCAAGAAAGTTGATAAAAAGTCGTTGTAATAATAAAGTTCGTAGCACATTGCTACGAGGCCTACGAGTTCTACGAGCATACATTTAGTATGATTGAGTAGTAATAATATTACTATTAATACTAATATTTATAGTTAGGATGTTTCCATAGTTACTTAGATATTAAAAAAAACATCTTTAACAGAATATTTCAAAATCTTTTGTTCAATAACACATGAAACTCGATTTTTGAATAACTTAGTATTCAATTGGATCCAATAGCAGATATACTCTAAACCTCAAAACAAATGTATTATTATTATACTACCTACTACGTCTACGCTGAACTTTCACTGTGACCTGAAAACATTTAGTAATCCGATTTTCACGTGAAAAATCTTTTTTATACTCATACGCGTCGGAGAGGATGTGAAATGTGGAACATAATGTATTTGCTATTATTTACGATTCAAGGAAACAATTTTGCCGGCGTGGGACGCGAATTACAGATCAAAAACTAAGCAATTCCATTGAGGTACATTTCAATTTTCCATCACATGGCTGGCAATATTCAATAAATCAGAATGGCAACACTATATGGGTTGGTTTGTCTGCACATCTATCAAACTATGCATATAAATCTACGGAATAATCTGAGAGTGTTGCTCTTGTTAATGATGATTGATTTGATCTATTTGAAATTTTAATAGATCGTGAAATGTTATTTAAAAAGAATTGTATGAAGTTTTTGAATTTAAAATGTTAAAAACTTTGAATAAATTGTTTACATTCGCCACATACAATAAAAAAATACTCATAAGAAAATACTTGTATGTAATAGTTTCTTATAGATAGATCCACGGAAAAAAATATCGAAGTGGTGAGTTTCTTGCCGGATTCTTCTCAGTATATATGTATTACAATAGTAGAGTGTTAGAGTCAATCGTAACGTTCAGTGCCTTATCGAGGCCTGAAATAAATAAATAAGTTTAGAGTTTTTATTAGATTTAAAAAAAAAAAGATTAAATAAACTGCTTTTGTCAATTGCATTGTTATTTAAAAAATCTACTTTGGCTAGCCATATTTTATTAATATTATCAACACTTACACTAGGAAGTTAATTTATGACAAAAAGGGTTGCATTCATGAACAGTAACTAGAGTACACCAATCAGTGAGCACGTCCGTCTATCCATTGTTGTGGACATTTAATTTATCGTATTGTTTTGTTTCTGTCGTTTGTGTGTCTCGTCATTATTGGAACCGCTGGCTGTTAGTAATATTGCGCTTCTGTAATATTTGCGTTTTAGTCTTTGATTGTGTTTGATAAGAGGAACGTGTCGGGAGATTTCTTTTTGCTGATTTATTTCAACTTTATGTGGTTTGGATACTTTTGTTTAAGTTTTAAGAGAGGTAGAGCATAGCGTTTATTCGCTCAAAGAGCAGCTCGACTGGGGAAGTACCACCTTACAGAATACCGCAGCCAAATAACTTTATGGTGTGTAAAGTTGTGTTCCTGCGCGTGAGTAAGGTCGCCAGAGCTCATAGGGGAGGGGGGAAAGGTCGGTAACGCGTGAGCGATGCTTCGTGTGTTGTAAGCATCCATATGGCTATGGTAACCGCTTACCATCAGGTGGGCCGTATGCTTGTTTACCGACTAAGTTGTATTAAAAAAAAAAGTGTTCATTTATCTACTAAATAAAACTGTAACACTAACTGTCTGATGAAGCCCAGCCTAAATCGGTAGACCAATTTAAAATGTTGAGGCAATGTTCAATGAGTACTTCAGGGTGCTAATCAGACGAGTATATATAAATAATAACAATATATAAATATCCTGGGACATTCCTCACACGCGGCTAACTGATCCCAAACTACAGAGGTTGTACTATGGAACCCATATAGTTGATATAGTTTTGGTTTGTAAATACAAACTTAATAAACATAATTAAATAAATAAACTAACTAAACATAACTTAACATAATGTACTTAATAATATAAAAGCTCTTTAAAAAAGAAACCGACCAAGTGCGAGTCAGACTCGCACACCGAGGGTTCCGTACAATATTAACTAACTCAACTTTGCTGTAAAAAATAAACGTTTCTTGTATGAGGACCAAATATTAAGTCAATCCGACCACTAGAAGTGTGTGAAATTCGACTTGTAAGATTTGAACCGAACATACATACATTGCAAGTTAATAAAAAGCTTGTATAAAAGGGATCATCCGTCTTAACAATATTGGTTAATTATAAAAAAAGCCATAGCGCTACTTAATGTCTCGTTAATTTATTCTTATTAATTCACAATTGAACTCTTTATTTACCAAAGTATTATACATTCAACGGTGTTGTTCCAATTTATTTATCGGCATCGAAATCATATTAATTTATTTATTGAATACACCAACAGAAAATCTGCATTCGATTTCAATTCTCTTACGTGATTTTTAATTTATCTGTCGCAGTTGCACGTGCGGTTCTCATTGCATTGCTGAAATCAAAAATGTATATAAACTTTTGACTTGAAATGTATAAAAAAACAAAATCCTCAGCTATATCTTCGATAATTCATTTAAAGCGATGATTACTCTGGTAGTTTTGTAGAATGCCATAACAATGCAAATCTTCTCAGCAAATGCAACCTTCCGAACCGGTATTAGAGTATTAGAGTCAGACTTTTCATAAGTGCCTGCGAAGGTCTATTTGAATAAATGATTTTGAATTTTGATGGTCGTGGGTTAAAACCTATAATGGGTCTTGGAAAAAATCGTCAAAAAACTGTTACAATACACGGTGTCAAATTCAAGGCTTTCATCATTATTACAAAATATACTCAATCATAAATACCTACTTATAATTAATGCGTGTGGTCAAAAGGTCCCTACCTCCTGGTCAGTGTCACTGGGAGCCATTGGATGGAGTTGGCCCGGAACCGTTTGTTGTAGAAAACAATGGGTGAGGCTTATGTTCTGCTGAACATAAGCCTCACCCATTGTTTTCTACACCAAGGATATGCACTGCTGTGCATATCCTTGGTGAATCAGCTACACAGTTACCTATTCCATATAATGTATCTTATTACTAAAAGCTTCTGTATTGAATTCGAACTTGTAGCTAAAGTGGATAATCAAGTATCTCTCTTCAAAATATGACAATGGAACTCTCAACATATTGATAAACCCAGCAGTTTGATATCGCGAAGCCACCAGTTCATCCATTCGATTACACAACGATTCATCTAACTCGTCGATTCTCAGTATCGAATCGTTTTCCGGTCTTTGTAGAGAATTCAATAAGGACGCGGTGTTGTTTGCCTTTACTTGACTTATGAAAAGAAGAAATGGTATGAATAATTTATACCATCGGCAACGTCCGCGTTGGTTTTGATTGCATAGCTATTTTTAATGCTGAATCGATTCGGTTTTTATCGATATCGTTCGTTTTGCTATTGGAATAATAAGATATTATAATGGGTCGCTCTGGTTTAAAATGGATTGTCCGTCTTTTTACCGGGACGTTTTCTCCGTCCGTTTTTTTGTGACGGGTCGCCCTCTTGGTAGGGCGATGGCTGCCACACGCGTCATACTTGCGAACAGGTGCTGCTTGTGGGAGCTGGTCTTTACTTATTAAATATTGATTCAGTCTAATTTGTAGTTTTTGCCGCCGCGCTATTTTGGGGCACGCAATTATAGTCAGTGCGATTAGAATGTAAATATTATGTAATAAATCTAAGCTTGTTTTGAAGGAAGCAGAGTAAATGCTGAATTTATTGCCGGCTCTTCTCAGAAAATGCAATCTTCCGAACCGTTATTAGAGTCCGTCTTTCCATAAGTGCCTGCGAAGGAGTTTGAATTAGCCTATTGATACAATGTTGTGCAATTTAGGCATTTTTTTACTATACCTACTTTACGAATTTAAGACTTTACTAGGATAAAATAAATCTTTTGGTTCAATCAGGATATGGAAGCGCTCCTAGTTTAGCACGATTAGCCGTTCTTAATCGATCGGCAAAGTTCAACTATCCCCAGTGTGGCCATTCTGGTACCTGAATGGGTGACCGCCTAGTGGTATTTCAAATCGAGTGTTTCCATGCATTGGAAGGCATGTAAAGCCGCTGGACCCGGTTATCACTTAATTGTGATAGTCGTTAAGCTAGTTGGAGGCCTCTTAGGCGGCTTGACAAATTCCAACAGTAGGTTGACCACTAGCCTACCTACACCATTCAGCAGTAGGCAAGTGGTGGAGTATTGCCCATTCCCTTTCACCCTCATTTGTGAATGGAGCTGCCAGTGCTCAACAGTAGGACATTATAGGCTGATACTATACCTCCCTCTATACCTTAGTACTTAATTTCATTTGTAGCTTCGACCATACTATCATGGACGGTATGATTCTAGATGACGTCATTGATTCCGATAGCTGTTAGTACTTCAATTATGTTCAGTATGCGGGACATAATTTATGTAATTTTTTTTGGTTCTGTACCTTAATGTTTTCAAAGTATACCTGCGGGGTTTTAATAATAAGCCTACACTGTTTATCTGGCATTGTGTCTTGTTAACTGTAATAGTGGCTAGCTGAAATGTTCACAAAATTAAGTAAAACGTACGAGTTGCCTACTATTAACCATCCCTTATTTACTGAAAAGAAGTTGGCTTAAACAAGCTAAATCTGTATTTACACCGTTAATAAACCCTTTCTCCAATGGCCGCCATTATTACAATTATACGTTTCTGGTGTTTCCATTCCTCGATATTCAAATACACAATATCAAAATAAACCGTTTTACACTTTCATAATAAACTAGCTCCTGCTCGCGGCTTCGCTCGCGTGGCCTACAGGAAACTAATGATATATTTTTCTACAACAATAAACCAAAATAAAACAACTTCATCCCGCTTCGAGGGTGGAATTATTAAAAACGCTGAGACACGACATACATTAATTTTCAATCTTCAGCCTATACACAAAATTTGAAGATCCTATTATATAAAGTGATGATAAAGTTTCACTTTCATCCCCTATTTTACCCCCTTAGGAGTAGAATTTCGAAAAACCATTTCTTAGTGGATACTTACTCTTCACAAAGAACAAAGATCCCTCTAAATTTCATGTTTCTAGGACCAGTGGATTAGGCTGTGCGTTGATATATCAGTCAGTCAATCAGTCAGGACTTTGAATTTTATATATATAGATAATGCTGAAAATGAATTATAATTAATCAATATTCAATGGTATGAAATTAAATAATATTCAAATAATATAATGTTAATGCTAACACTACTAACATGTCATATTGCATCACACCAATGCTTTTATTTAAAATTTGATTAATTTCATTAAATTAAACACAGCAAAAGTATATGAAACTAAAAGAACTGTCATCGAATAATAATAACACTAGTTATAACAGTCATACGAAAAGCCTCTCATTATTCGTTCAGACGAAAATAATCACTAATACAAGTGCAATAAAGGCTAAGATATTCTCCGATCATATTTTCCCTGTTAGCAGAAGCACACTAAATTATTAAATTATTCGTGCCATCCCTTTGGTGGAGCGTTTACCTCACTTAATTTATATATGACTTGATGTGTGTAAGTCAAGTAATAATAATTATGTGTAACTTGAATTGAAAGAGAAATATGTATACTGCACATTTCTAAATTAAGGCCAGATTCTACTCCATGAAATTGACTTAAAAGTTATCTCTTTAGAACTTTAGTATGCATATCTATACGTACGTGTCGATTGGTATCTGCAAATATAAAAATAACTTAAAAAGTATGTCGTCAAGTATAAAAACATAAAAAAAACCCAGTAAAAAGTATGTTGTAAGTATGTAATTTATTTCTAGGTTCATGGTCGTCAAGTATAAAAACATTTAAATTATTAATATACTTAGACAGCTATTTAAAAACTCGCACAAGTACTAAATCATTTCAAACACACCCTGATTATGCTTTCACGTGCGGATCCCTATATCATATGACACGGCATATAATAATGGAAGCGTCTTTTGGGCAAATTTGCAAGCGACCCGACCTTTGTAATAACGCGTTCTTTCTTATTTAATACTGGTCATATTTCCTTTTTAAAAACCTCTTTATTGCTCTGCTGAAAATATAAAATAGAGATCATATTTTACTTTGAGTGCCGGTCTCTGCGATCACAGTTGTGCGTTCCACGATTGTGCACACCGCGAGCAGTCTAGAGTTCTGGAGATCTGCAATATTCGCCAAGGATTACACGTCTTACTCAATTTGTCATAAAATCAAAAAAATACGCTTGTGTCACTAAATACATTTTCCGATAGCTCAGACGTGTCTCCTGACTTGCCAGTGTTCGATAATGGAACGACAGAGTATCTTAATAATAAAGAGTTATAATATCTCTTTTTGAAATTTGCTACGTCTATCAATTTTTTGTTTTTCGTACCCAAAAGGCAAAACAAAGCCCTATTGTTGTCGCTTTGCTGTCTGTCCATTCTGTATGTCATGGGTCTGGTTGTAATTGTGTGTATAATCAGACTTCCTAATTAATAATGTTTGTGTGAGATTAACTTTATTTGCAACAAATATGTACAAAATACAATCTATATAATTATAGAAATTTTCCTCAAGCCTGCGGCTGCTTCCGATTAACGGCAAGGTTCCCAGAAGGCTGGCAGCGTTTCCTCTTTGGATAGCCAAGCTGACGCATTAGTGGAAAAAACTCTCCACCCGCTGGTCTCCGGAGATCTCGATCAATTTTGATGACAAGGTGCGAGCAAAACGGTCCGCAAAAGGCATTATAATATAATTGGGTCCAATCGATGCGTATTTTTTTCAATTTTCCACACTGGCCGCAGCTGCCCCTGCAGCTTTACAAGTCGCCGATAAGTGAGATGGCATTATATAGATGTGTTATTATGTTATTTGTATTATATAGATATCATAGCATATTTTATAATGAATACAGAATAATATATTATAGATACTATAATATGACCCACAAATATAGTTATAGATTCTAATATTAATTGAAGCAACGGGCCAAGCGACGGTCAAATTTGGTTACCACTGAAATTTGTCATGCAATTCCGTGCACCCAAACTGCAGATGAATTTACATACAAATGAATACAATTATACATCTTTGCATAATAATGTTCATGGAGACGATACCGCCATTTTGCTTTGTAATAAGTAAGTATTTGCTTTAAAGCGCTTTAATTTGTTTGGTTAATATTGAAGTAATTAGTTGTAAAGAGTCTGCGCTGTTCGGATGCACGGAGCAAACCAACAAAGCTGTTTAGCTGTTTTGCTGAGTTTGTATCTGGTTTATTCAGATTACGGATATGTATTATAGTAAATATACTGTGTACCTTCTTATGATTTAGGTTCAGTAGGGTTTCTCTTTGAAATTATCTTATTGAACATTATAATGGTTTAATTGTAATTATAATTGGTGATTCTATTTCGATGTAATATTTATAATAGGGTATTTAAGATTTTAACAGATGTAAAAAATACTTGCATATATTCAAAGAGGTCTATATTTTTCGTATGTATGTTGTTTTTTTTCTACAACTAAGGGTCACCGCTCACTATAACAGCACGGCTACGGCATTTACCTTGCCATGCAAGTGAGGCCTTTAAATCCTATGCGTTAAAATAAATTTTATAATGACTAGATAAAATAGTTGGCGCCTCGCAGCAAGCGCGCTTGCCACTACAAGCCACTAGTCCTGCTGACCACACGCTTCCAGCGAGCGGTCCGTTCCCTTGCTTCGTGACGCCAGCAAGCGGTATCTTGCCAAAGCCGCGCCACCAATTTCACCGGCGCCGCGCCGCCCGCGAGCTGCCACCTCGCAGGCGGCGCTGGCAGCTAGTGGTTGAATTGAGTTCAGGCGGTGCCGGGCCGTTGCTGCGGTGGAACGGTGCTGACATAGTGAGCGATGACCCTCAGTCGGTAAATAGTACGTCCCACCTGGTGGCTACCGCAGCCTTATGGACACTTGCAACACACGGGTTATCCCGCGTTACCGACCCTCCCTCCCTCCCTGATGAGCTCTGGCGTCCTTAATCACGCGCAGGAACACAAGATTCAGTTATTTGGCTGCGGTATTCTGTAATGTGGAGGTACTTCCCCAGCAGAGCTTTTTTTTTTAATTAGATGGGCTTGCGTTTGGCCACTGACCCGCCCATAAGGGGCGATGACGAAGCCTAAGATGAAACACGCTTACCCAGAAGAAACCTATTCACTCTGGCCTTGAAAGTTCCTAGATTGTAGGCGTCAGGAAACAGACGCCGGAAGCAGGTTCCACTCCCTTGCTGTCCGCATTATAAATGAGGATGCAAAACGCTGTGTCCGTATTTTCGGTATGTCAACAACGTACGGGTGAAAATTTTCCCGGCGTCTTGTGGTTCGGTGTAAAAATGGGGATGGTGGAATTAGTTTGAGCTGCTCTTTGAGCGAAGTAACGCTTTGCTCTTCCTGTTTTATTGTTATTATTATTTTTAACAAGAGATGGAAATAAACTTGTCCGTATAACAAACTTATACCGGCAGTGAGCTAAAAGCTGATTCCTTCAAGAAAAGGCTTACAAAATCTCGTTATAAAAACGTATAAATAAAATCTTCAAGAAAAGTTCCGGTCAATCGATATACTTCAAAAAGGAACTACGTCAAAGCTTAAACAAGACATTGTTAACCTGTGTTATGTCGATAGAAAGCTTTGTAAGTTCAACGCAGAATTTAATCAAAAGAAAGAGCAGGCAATATAATATCTCCGATCAAAGAATTACAACATACACTCTTACATACAAATCGTTATGTTAACTTTAGTTGACTCTTGACTAAACTTGTCAATGCATATTTTTCTTCTACCTTATTCATTCATTAAGATCAACCTTCTATGTAATTTTCGTTAAAATTATGCTGTCTTATCTACGAAAAATAAAAGTAAAAGACTTTTATTATTGGTAGTGTCTTATGCTATTCTTGTCTTTCTCGACAGTGCATGACCACGTAAAGGTCGTGGTTCGTTTCATCAGAAATAATAGACGTTATCGTTATCGTTTGTTATTTTGGCTTGTGTAAAACCGTAATGAACGCAGAATTACCAGCTGACCTGCGTATGAGACGCGTTTCTATCGTACTGAGTTTGTTTAGATACTGGATACCTCATGGTACCTATATATTTTAAGCACTAAACCACAATCTAGTTACGTCTTTGATCGGAGGGAACAGACAAATACGGAATACAATCTCACTTAATGAGCCTCTTAGTATTCTCTCAGAGTAAATGCGTATAGTTCAGCGAGCATACTACATTTGCTCATTCAATGTATTTTGAATTTTAGTCTATGTGAAACATAAATGTTGGAGTGAGTGAAATGATTATGAGGTTGACACGTAACTTTGTGATATGCGCATAATGCTTATAGAAATAGATGTATGTATTCCTTTTGCACTCAACATGTTATGGTAATATCGAGCTGGATACCTACTGATCGAAATAGTCATTTTACAAATTGGTCATGACTTTGTTCCTATCTTCGTTCGTTTGTATTATTGTGAATCTGTTGAGTTTTCTGTGTGGTTGTGACTGAAAATCAGTGCTGTTACCCGGATATGGGCTAACAGTGTTTTACTGGGTCACTGACCATTTTTGATGTCACACAAAATTTTTCTTTTTTGTTGTTTTTATTTACCTGTATTTATTTGCGTGTATGTTGTGTGTACATCAAAATGAATATATTTCTTTCATATTTCTTTCTATGCAAATAAAAGCACATGAGTAATCATCAAATAAATATTGACCACTCAAATTCGATTATGCGTGGTAAAAAAATTGAGGTAGATTTGAAACAGTAGAAAGTGCATTATACAATGAACGAATAACAAAAATGAATTATTAAAACACTGTTTTAAAATTTTATCAGAAAGATCACAAATGGAAATAATAAGAAAAATCTCTCAATCTTTCATCATTTATAAATCATTGGATTTATAAAATGTAGGTAAAACATATATTATTCTGAACTTACAGCGGCGTCTACGAGTTCGTAGTGCCGCTACGAACTCGTAGCAGTCGTAGCATGACGAATAAAAATGTATAAATTCTATTTCTCTGTAAATAGAAGTCTTTATTTCAACAAACACATTTTCTATTGTTCAATCACAACAAAAGTGAGCAAAAGACGCATTCTGTTTACTTTTACTACGCCGGAGGGCCTGGCTACGTAGCGTAGAGACAGCAATATATTTTTTGTTATCCGAGTTGGTCTTTTTGTTACGAAAAACTTTACGTTTGCAAACATCCTACTTCATAATGATATGATATAACTTTTATAAGACTTGTTGCTTTATTTATAAACAGGAACCTGAATATCAATAAATATTGCGGTATATTAATACACCGTTATGGTGCGTCCTTGCTTGGCGAACCGAGCACCAGCCGAGCCACGAACGAGTACACTGCGAGCACGATTCGCGGAGCGTGGACGGGCCTGCGAGGCTCGAACGAGCATTCGTAGCGTGCTCGACTGCGCTCCGCCCGAATGTCAGTTTTTTCACGAACACAGGGATTCGCATCGCGCTCATTGTAGGCTTGTTGTAGGCTCGTTAAGTAAGTCCACGCTAAAATCGCGAGCAACGAACGAATTCTGTACGTTCGAGGCTCGGCTCGAACATATGTTTTTTTTTGTTTGTGTATCTAATATTTTCTTTAATAGTGTGCAAATCTAATATTGTACATAATAGAAATATACTCGACTAAGGTCTGATTTTTCATTGGCCCGATAAGCGGTACTTATGTAGCGCGGTATCAAAGAAATAGCTTAACGTAAGTTTCGCAGCGATTGAAAAATTGGATCTAAGAGAAATATCTCTTATATAATAAGATTTCATGTAAGTAATAACAGTATTTAGCGGAATCTGGTGCGTCAGATTTTTTCACTCAGACTTTAGGTTCGTTGTAACGTTCACACTTGACATCGCGAGCAACGAACGAATTCTGTTCGTACGTGGCTCGGCTCGTGTCGGTTCGCGTAGCATGGACGCACCATTATGTGTTCTCATGACATAAACTATACTTTATTTTATTCCAAGCTAATTAGGCATTTAACGACGTGATTGAGAAAGAAACACGCATACAATATTAATTATAATAGGAAACAAATTTCTATCAATCGTAATTTTCTTTCCGGCAACAGCGTTGTTTACCTTCTGGAGTTTGTCTTCGAGAATCAGTATATTAGTTAAATAAATAGCGCTTTATGAGTAAGGGGGTTAATTGGCATATCTGAGTAGAGGCGTAACTATCCAAAGATAAAGTAAATATTATTATGAAATGATAATAATATAAATAAATAAATAAATAATTAATCACTATCTCAGGCATTAAACAAGATCTTACATAATTGGACTGTTTTACAAAAAACTTAAACCACCTTCAAAGTACAAATCCTGATCTGATGACAATGAGACCAAACGGGAAGTGTACCCTTCCAGACAAAAAAAAATTACAAATCGGTTAATCAATGATGGAGTTATGAGTTAACAAACATTTAAAAAAATACCACCGAATTGAGAACCTCCTTTTTCTGAAGTCTGTTAAAAACAAATAACTGAGTATTGATAAAAAAAAATGTTAAATAAATTCAAAATAATTATGTCAAACCTTAAGCCTGGCAAATCCCACTCAGAAGTGATTACTTTTCCCAAAAAATAATTACTGATGGCTAATGACGTCATCTTTCGGTGGCAGGCCATTAAAAAGTTGCCGAGGTTAATGAAAAGCTTCTGATTTACAAAACAATTTTCCCCCGCACTAATGCTTTGTTTGATTTTGATAACGAGCAAGAAGGGTTCCTTAAGCGTTTTTGAAAAACTCCCATCAAAGGGGAGCAGATTGATGGTTCCGTCGATATTAATAGTATGCGGTTATTTTTTAAGGCTTTAATTTTCCGGTCCGTCGAATGTTGAAAAGTATTTGTAAATATTTATCAATATTAAAACTAATTTTTTATGGGATATTGTTGACGTGTTTACTTTTGAACAGACAACTCGTGACCACGATCAATACAACTTGGTCGAAACGTCGAGGTTAGACAAAATTAAATTTTGATAATTATCTGTGCACGAATAGATCCAATACCATGGATGTATAAAATAATCAGGACGGAGCACCGCCTTATAAGAGTGAAGCACGTAAGTGAAGCACTATATTTCCTACTTATGTGTGAGTAAAATCAGTACTGGCCCAAGCAGGCACAAGTGATACTGAGCCTTATTGTCACTGTCGATGTATCAATGCGGAATGACAACCAATCAATTTACTATGGTATAAATGTTTGTGTGAGGCTTGTATTTACGAGACGGCCCGGCTTCTGGCGGTTCGTCACTCCGTATAAGACACTCCGTCCTGTTTTTTTATACGTACATGCCCGATACGAAATTAACATTACAAAAATACCAATGGGTGAGTAATTACTTAGCAAGTTTATCCACATCAACTTTCAAATAAACAAAAAAAACCACCCCATACCAGATAAATTTTATCTACCTATCAAATGTAAGGTAGAGCATAAATTAATTTTGATTCAATACCGCTGGTGAGGTATGAAATATATCCACATAAATCCTCAAAGTACCCCAGCGGAAGTGGTACGTGTTCGACTTTTTTTCATTCTATTTGGAAAAACTCCGGATATTAAACCACGGAGCTTATTCCTCGCATATTTTTGTCTCAAAAACCGTTAATCTTAGCCTTTGTTAGAATAGAGATTACTTTGGTCTGTTTGTCTCTGGTTTTGCATAGAATAACAAAAAATATATGGATGATTTTAATAGTATTTTTTTAAAGGGCTCTCTCTATGTAAAACAGAAAAAAGAATATTTTAATATCGGTTTGTATTTTTTGATAATAAATAAATATCCTGGATCATTCTTTACACATGGCGATCATTCTGATCCCAAAATAAGCAGAGCTTGTTCTAACAAGATACCGTATATACTACAAATTTTGTTTAATCATCATCATCATCATCAGCCTATAATGTCCCACTGCTCAGCACAGGCCTCCTTTCACAAATCAGGGTGAAAGGGAATGGGCAGATACTCCACCACGCGTGCCCACTGCGGATCGGTGGAGGTAGGCTAGTGGCCAACCTACTGTTGGAGTTTTTCAAGCCGCCTAGGAGGCATCCAACCAGCTTAACGACTATCACAATTAAGTGATAACCGGGACCAACGGCTTTACGTGCCTTCCGAAGCACGGAAACGTTCGATTTGAAATACCACTAGGCGGTCACCCATCCAGGTACTGACCAAGACAGACGTAGCTTAACTTTGCCGATCGATTAAGAATGGCTAATCATGCTACACCACGAGCGCTTCAAATTTTTTTTACTCAGCTTTATTTACAACAAATATGTACAAATTGTAATCTATATGTGGAAAATTTCCTCGAGTCTGCCGCTGCTTCCAATTGACGGCAAGTTTCCCAGTAGGCTATCCGGTTTAGAGCTTGCTACCCGGTTGAGAGCTAAGAACGCCGACTTGCCCGCGTAAAGATGATAAGGCTTATCTTGGGCTGTCATCTTCTTGTCAATTCAACTGGCAGCGTTTCCTCTCGTTACTACGTTTTGATTATAAATACAACTTAATGTAAATAAAAACACTCAGACTCAGGATATGTTCATACAGACAAAAGCATGTCATGAGTGGGAATTGAACCTACGACCTGCGGATAGGTGGAATTTTAACCAATCAGGATAACTGGCCCGTCTGATAAAACAGAATTTCTTAAAATTATGTAAAGAAGAAAAATTATTTCTACATTTTATGTATTTATTTTATACCACTAAGGTGGCAAAGAAGCATACGCCTGATGGTAAGCAGTGACCGTAGCCTATGGACGCTTGCAACACCAGGGGTATCACTCGCGCGTTGCCGACCCTGAAGAAATCTTATCACGCCTTTCTTGTATAACCCCATGCTGTACTCTATTGGGAAAACCACGACTCCCCGTCGTGGTTTTCCCATTCCACATCCGCGGAAGAAAACTCCTGTGTAATATTCCTTGTACAAACCAAAATATTCACATGATATTAACATTTTTAAGGGTGCTCAATCAATTTAATATTATACTTTATACCTTTTCCCGGGCCTCTCTTGGGCTCACGTTGAATAGGCCCTTGAGACATGAAGGGCTTTTTCAGAAACTAAGGCGGAATAATTAAAAGACTCTGTATTTATTCGAGAATGTTAATACGTTCATTTGTTTTTAGGCTTTTCAATTATTTTGGTTACGTTTTGTTTCAATTATACAAATTTTAATAGCTATAGAAAAATATAGTCCGAGTCGAAAATACAATTCATCTTAGTGATAGAATAACTGCGGTAAAAATTAAATCAAAACCAATAGATATGTTTATAATACAGATATACATGCCAACAGGATCCCACCCAGATGAAGAAATAGAAGAAATGTACGAAAAACTAGACTCATTAATAGATGTAATCAAGGAAAATGACAACGTAGTAGTAATGGGTGATTTTAATGCAGTTGTAGGTGAGGGTAAAGTAAATACAATCGTTGGAAATTATGGATTAGGTAAACGAAACCAAAGAGGTGAAAGACTGATACAGTTCTGTAAAGAAAATGAAATGACCATCCTGAATACTACCTTTCAACAACCAAAACGTAGGCTTTATACATGGAAGATGCCCGGCGATATAGGAAGATATCAGCTTGATTACATTATAATTAAAAGTAAATACAGACAACAAGCATTAAGTTGCAAGACATATCCAGGTGCTGATTTGAATACAGACCACAACTTACTAGTTAGCAAATTGAATATAAAAATTAAAAAGAATAATAGAAAACACAGAACTAAAGATCTCAATTTAATTACGCTTAAGAACAGTGATAAGGATCGTGGCAATAATAAAAGAGTGCAATATAGTAATAAGTTAGAAGATAAGTTACAGGATTATATCAAAATAGAACAAAACAGTACCATAGAAGAAAAATGGAATTATATGAAACATACAATAATAAGTAGTGCAGAAGAGACCTTAGGTAAAGAAAAGATTAGACCTAGAAAGAATTGGCTTAATGCAGAAATAATAGATATAATGCTAGAAAGAAGAATGCTAAGAAACAAAGGAGATGAATATAGTATAAATACATACAAGAAACTCACAAATCAAATAACACAGAAATGTAGAGATATAAAAGCCAAAGAGATTGAAAAAGACTGTGAAAAAATAGAATACTATACTAGTAGAGGTAAAATAGATGTAGCGTATAATATTATAAGAAACTTAAGTAAAAAGAATAAGCCAAAGAGTACAGCAATAATGCACGAGGATGGACACATCATAGTCGATAACAAAGAAGTCGTAGATAGATGGAAAAGGTATATAGAGAAGCTATACGATGGAAATGGATTGGAAGAAGATGATATAGAATGTGAAATGCTAGTAGATCAAGATAGTGCGGGTCCAGATATTTTAAGAGAGGAATTTGACGCAGCTATTAATTCTATTAAAAATGATAAAACTAAAGGAGACGACAATATTGCTATAGAACTCATAAAATACTCAAATGAATCACTTTTGGAAAAATTGTATAAATTAGTAAAATTAATATACGCCTCAGGAAAGATACCCGATGATTTTAAAATTACGAAAACTGTTACTTTGCCAAAGAAACAAAACACCTTAAAATGTGAAGAATATAGAACCATCAGTCTCATATCACATATATCAAAAATATTATTGAAAATTATTCAAAAAAGAATAAGAAATAAGATTGAACCCAATTTAGGAGCTGATCAATATGGATTTAGAACTAGTAAAGGCACGAGAGAAGCAATTCTGGCATTAAGATTAACTATAGACAGACGAATGGATATTGGATTAAATACTCATATAGCATTTATAGATTTAGAAAAGGCATTCGACAAAGTAAATTGGAAAACTATGATGACAAAATTAAAGAATATAGGATTAGATTTTAGAGATAGAAGAATAATTTATGAGTTGTATAGAAACCAAGAAACGGTAATAGAGATTGGCGAAGAGAGAGAAAAAGCTAAGATAAGACAAGGTGTAAGACAAGGTTGCACACTCTCACCCCTCATATTCAACATATTTATAGAAGCAATAATACAAATAATTTTAGAGAAAACTGAGATAGGTGTAAAAATAAATGGCAAAAGAATTACATTCATAAGATTTGCCGATGATATAGCGGCACTTGCTGAAAACGAAAAGGATCTGGAACTGTTACTCAATTGTATGAATGAAACTTTTATAGCAAACGGCATGAAAATAAATAGTAGTAAAACAAAACTTCTAACAGTATCGAAAAAACCATCTACGGGCGGCCAAATCAAAATTAATAATAACATATTAGAGCAAGTACAAACATTTAAATATTTAGGAAGCATTATCACCAGTGACTCTAGATGTACCCCAGACATTAAAAGCAGAATAGCCATAGCCAAGCAAGCTTTTCAAAATAAAAAACATATATTCAGGGCAAAAATATCAAGTAAAGTTAAGAAGAAATTTATTAAAACATACGTTTGGAGCATAGCACTATATGGGTGTGAGACGTGGACTATGACGCAAAGGGATAGGGAAAGACTGGAAGCCTTTGAAATGTGGTGTTGGAGGAGAATGGAGAGGATTAGCTGGACGGAGATGGTGACGAATGAGGAAGTGTTGAGTCGAGTAAAAGAGAAAAGGAACATTATGGAGACGATAGAGAATAGGAGGGGAAATATGTTTGGCCACCTTATACGACACGACGAATTTATCAAAAACATAATAGAAGGAAAGATAGAGGGAAAGCGAGGAAGAGGAAGACCAAGAATAAGTTACACAGATCAAATGAAGGCAAAAATAGGCGTCGGGTCATATAAGGAGGTGCAAAATGTGGCTAATGATAGAGCAGAGTGGAAGAAGCTACACCGACAAGAGCACAGCTCTTAAATACAGAAGAAGAAGAAAAATATAAAGAACTTAACTGATGATAAAAAAACTGCCTTGCAAGTTCATCATCCTATGACCGATTCCTTTTTATTTTAGAGGATTTTTTCCTGTATTCTTTTGTGATTACTTGGACAAGAAGTACGGTCACCAGAGCTTCATGAGAAGGCGGTGTGCTGCGGGGCGTGTACTGTGTATGCGGGGACCAGCGGTGTAGGACCCATCCGCTGTCAGCACAGTGACTCCTCTGAATTCCCTTTCGTCAAGAGAGCGTAGGAAACGCGCGAGAGATGTTAAATATCCTGATGTTAAATATCCTGGGACATTCCTGGGACATTCCTCATACACGGTCATCTGATCCCAAACTAAGCAGAGCTTGTACTATGGAAACCAGGTAACTGATATAATACATATACTACTTAATATACATAATTACACCGGACATACAGACATGTTCGTGCACACAAATGCATGTCCTGTGTGGGAACCCACGACCAGCGGCGTCAAATCAAAAGAGTCCGCCAGCTGGCTCGTCAAACCTTGCAAGCGTCAAAAGGCAACGGTACCCGCTTACCATCAGGTGAGCCTTAAAATAGGATTTGTATCAGAATTCTAAAGAACTTTATTATGAGTTCTTAAACGTGAAATTAAACAACAATCCCGATAAAGTCAAGTTTATCTCAGACTAACAACGAACTGATGTCTGGATTTAGCATCCCTGTCATATCTACAAATAAAAGAATTGCGTGGGTACAGATAAAAACTGGAAAAACAAACTCTTGTATGGAGTTGACATAGACTATGTAATGACTGGATATATGTTAAATATTGTAATATTACTATTGTAAGTAGTTTTATTGAAATCTCTATTTTGAAAAATTAATTATTAAAATTATCTCTCTGAATGGCTGTGGAACCACTGTGGTCGTACTTTTTATACTTTCACACATTTCCTCATAACTTATTTTTTTATAGTTTTAAATTGAATATTGGCGTTGCTTCAAAACGATAATAGCGAAGTCAACTGTAAAGTTCAGCATTCTTTTATGACTATATCGGAGGTACAACTTGGCTCAACTTAGTCTCGGGTACATCAAGTTAGTTACGTGGTGAGCCATGCCAAAACAACTTGAGTTCTTGGCAACTATGCCCTATAGTAATAGCCGTACGTGTACCGATTGTAAAATGAGCGGTCAGCTATTTTAGGGAGTTTTAGTTACAGTTCTAGGAACAAAGTGATTAAAAATAGCCTACGTATGTCTAGATTTTATTTCTTATGTGCTTGTCGAGGGATATAGGCTATGTCTGTGAGATGTCAAGTGTCACAGTTACACAAAGAATAAAATGGATTAATTAAACAGTACTTTTTTAATTAGAAATTCTTCAAAAAAGGCGTAAAAAGAGCTCTACAAGGTCGGCAACACATTGGCAATCCCCCTGGTATTGCAAATGTCCATAGGCGGCGGTGACCACTTACCATCAGGTGGCCCGTCTGCCTGCTTGTCAAACTGTTGACATTAAAAAAGTTTATTTTTTTCATTATTAGAAGAAATTTGTACGGAATTTTCACCATAAAATCTTATTACAACATATACGCCCCATATGTTTTACACACTTGATATTATGTTAATGTACAGCACAGAAATGGCAAACGGTAATTCACCAATCTATGCTGAACAATCAACGGAGCTAATCAGCTCCACAATACACTAATTCAATGAATCGCTGCAGATTGCCTTCTCAAATCGTTTACCACTAACGAATAAACCGAGAGTACCGGATTCAGGTAACAAAGAAATAAAATATATTATAATATGGAGTAAAATCAGTGGCCAGGAGGTAGGACTTCGTTATAACTAATCTAGACTATATACAACGCGTAACTTGCGAGACTTGTGCGAACTGGCAGACTACTATACTGGATGCGAACTGACGCGCTCCCGAGATGCGGGGTGTATTTATCTAACGAAATCCCCTCTCCTAAGCGAGCCTTTATTTCTATAGCAAACTTATTCTTGACTTAACACATTTAACACAGTTCATACATAGTGGGAAAAGAAACTAACTATAAACAATGGGATGCATCACAAAGGGCTATGCAATTAAGCTACGCAATATTCTTTAACAATTGGTTATTAAGACATTTAGACAGAAAGGACTTACAAATAATATTAATGGCTGTGCAGTTTATTTTATAGCTGCACATGCTACCCGACGGGATACTTTCCGTGGGAAAGGATCTTATGACAATATGCTCACAAAGACAAACAAATACAAATTACTCTATAGAAAGTATTGGGGAAACAGCTGAGGATTTCTAATATTTTATTACGTTATGAGCAATACCCATTCTATTCTATATTACAATCTATGATTACAACTCTTATTTTTAAATAATTCCAAACAATATACTAGTACATACTCTGTCGCGAACATACTCCCGCCGTACAGTTTACTGTACTACAACTACGTGGTGAGCGGCTATGTCGAGGAGGACCATTATCTTCTGTGGGGCATCTCATCATATTGTCAATTACACAATCACAATTCACATTACAATAACACTATCTTTGTCGGGGAATACTCGTATCACTTATGTTCGGGGTCACATGTTCCTCGCCGTAGATAAACATCGAGCCAACACGTAGATCTATGCTGCACTCGCGGGGCTCCCGCCGGTACTGCAGCAGTCACGCGTCCAGCGCGACCACAAGTGGTTTGCAAGCGCAGACCACAGCTGGAACTGGCTACAGATGTTGACGCCATTAATGGTGCCTACCAGCGGTACCTTGGACGCCCGCCCAACGATAATGGCGGGCGCTTGCACGCTTTCATGATAGCGGCGTACAGCGTAGTCGGCGAAGCTGGCCAACAGGGACACGGCCGCCTCCAAATTCAAGGTTAGTGCTGGCAAACACATGTCAAGCACTAAATAGCACTTGTAGTGCCGGCGGCTCACGGTCACCAGGAGCGGCCCGAAGTAGACCAGGCCTACACAGCTAAGTAGGCACTGGTGATGAGCATGGCGATTGGCATATTGATCGCCAATCGGCGGTTCAGCAGGCACAGGGTAGCGGAGATGGCCGGCCTGACATCGATTGATGGCGGTGCACACAAGAGGTCGTAAGCATACGACCCAGCAGCGCTGGCACACATTGCTTCTGACTGTCTCGACACCGGCTTGCTGGAGCAGTCTGTGGGCCCAGTCGGCATCAAGCCGGACGTAGGTATGGTCCCTGTATAAGACCGTACACGTGCGCTGACCAGCAATGAGACTGGCCCCGGCGAGCACACGCGGTTTGAGGTGGAGAACACTGCGCCCGTTACGTTCCACGACGAGCTGCCACGGTCGGTTCTGATCGCCCGGCGCCTCTCCTCCGCCAAGCTCATTCAGCTCGGCCGCAAAACAATTTTCCTGTGTTGATCTGACACATACATTGATAACTACTAATAAAAATAACAAAACCACAATATTGTTCGCGTCCGCCGCCAGAGAGTGCCACATCAAACAGTTACAAATTGTGGCACTAGTTTGACCCAGCGTTTGCCACGCGGGGTCATCGTCATTATCTTTTCGCTCTCTGACGGTGGAAGTAGATTTTTGTTTACATAATTTTATGAACAGTGACGTCCGAACTATGGCCACTCTATGTCGTAACAAAAACAAGAAACGCTCCACTTGCGGCAATAAACTTAACTTTACCTTTTCCGGCCATTTATGTTTGGCTCTATGCAAAACTGCAGGACCTTCAAACCATCTGTATTCCGGTGGCTTCCGCCGGGTAATATCGTCAGCGGCATTCAATGTGAAAACTTTACGTCGGCGTTTGAATAACGCGATCTCAATCTCGGCCATTCGGTGAGCCACAAATGGTTTGAAAGTCCTAATGTCGGCTCTCAGCCATTTCAATTTCAATACTGTCTCAGAGTTAGCCCTATAAAAGCAACATGCAATAGTCAGATCATGCGATTCATCTACCGTGCAAGCAAATCTTACACCTAACATAGCGGCCAGCAACTCAAGTTGCGATAACGATGTTACTTTCACCGGAGTGAGCTTTTTCTTTGCGGCTATCGACGCCACGCTGACACTTGAGCTTCCCGTGGATCTAAAATACACTGCCGCCACGCATGATATTCTGTTAGCATTCTTATAACTATTTACCTTAACATCCGCGGCGACTGCGTATTCGGGGAAGCAGTGCGGTATTTCAATCTCGGCCATGTACTTGAGACGTGAAAGCCACTCTTTACATAATTCTAAAAGCGGTTGCTTATCCCACCCGAGCCCGTGCCACCAGGCATATTGTACTATATGATCAATCTGTGTACTAATACTAACCGGTGTCACGAGGACGAGCGGATCGCCCATTGACCTCTCCGCATGCATTACCCCATGCTTGTTATCTGTCAGCGTTGTATACACGGCAGGCATGCCATTTAACGCAGCGGTTTCTTTTGTTGTTCGTAGCGGTAATTCTAAATTACCGCACTTATGCACCGATACTACCTGTTTCATTGTATCTTTAGTTTCCGAGATCAAATTAAAACTTTCCAGGTAGTTATCCCTGCAATGGTGATGCATAATCGACTTAGCTTCGGCCGGATATTTATTAGGCCGAGGCTTACAATTTTCAATATCATGCATAGCGGTACACGGACCAGATGTGGCTCCAAGCAAAACAGAAGCCACTTTCATCTTCATTTGTTTGTCCGTCGGGATCTCCCGCCGTATATACTGTGATACTTCTCGGTCGACCGCATGCGCTTCATCTCTCAAAAACAAATCCTTTGTATCGGCCGCCATCGCTACCAGTAACATGCCAGGTAGTGACTTCAATAGATTCGGGCTGGTCAATAGCACATCGTAAAAGGAAATATTTTTGGCACGTGCGGCCGTATCATAAACAATTCTGAACTTACCTGGCTTCGCCGGGTGAGATAACTTTAAGTGAAGTATCTGTGTGAATCGACCTTTAACTATTATATTTACCTGCTTCTTGAACGCCGTTTGTAACTCGGCGTTCTTACCACACTGCCTCTCATCGCCTATCGGGCGCTTGAGTGTGCCATCTTTGTCGACTGAAATAATCTTGCCATCCCGGGCCAACAGCAAACAGACTTTGTAGTCGCTGTTAGGTATCTCCCGGGTCGTGTGATCTAAGGTATTTGGAGCTTTGGCTTCAGGTTCACTGCACGACTGCCTCAACTCAACCACCAAATTCTCTAGGCTTAAGTGTTGCTTACTATCATCTAGGCGCTCAACCTCTTCGTCCCTGCAGCGAAGCACAGCATGGCTCACCTTATCAACGGTGGCGCTACACGGGTGCGAAGCGGAGTGAGTGCCATGCAACACACAGCCCAGCGGGGTTTGAGACGCGGTGGACACGCGGCCTTGCTCTCTACTTACCTCTGAATCGATCAATAAATCTGGCGGTTTCACAGTGGCGAGCTCGGCTATATCAAATCGCGCCTGTGAATCAGCGACCGCCTTCTTATCACCCTTCTGGGAACTTTCCATAACTAAATCCCTATCAATAAAAGCGTGCGTATACTTACCATTGTACTGCTCCGCCAACGGGGCCCTGGATGCTCCTGTGATGCCAGCCGTGCCTCTCAAGGGCACTGAGCTACTGGACATGGGAGCAGCTGTGAGGGCCCGGAACGGTACATCGGAGGCAGCCGGTGCTGGCGTGCCTATGTACTGCTCCGCTAACGGGACCCTGGATGCTCCTGTGATGCCAGCCGTGCCTCTCAAGGGCACTGAGCCACTGGACATGGGAGCAGCTGTGAGGGCCCGGAACGGTACATCGGAGACGGCCGGTGCTGGCGTGCACATGTACTGCTCCGCCAACGGGACCCTGGATGCTCCTGTGATGCCAGCCGTGCCTCTCAAGGACACTGAGCCACTGGACATGGGAGCAGCTGTGAGGGTCTGGAGTGGTACATCGGGGACGGCCGGTGCTAGCCTGCCCATCTCGGCTTCGCCTATGATTATGGCGGCGGCGCTAGCCCGCGCCGCACTAACAACTGCACGCGCATTTTCTTCTAATGAACGTAGCGTTTGAGGTGACTCAGGTCGAGGAGCAAAGTTACCCAACGACAATATGTTTGACGCCCACAACTCTTCGTCCAATTTATTTAGCTCACGCTTAACCTCATCAACTTCGCTTTCTTTACTGACCAGAATAAAAGCTAACCTAGCTTCGGCTAACTCTAGTCGCGCTTCAAGTATTGCGCGTTGTCTAATTTTTCTGCGTAAGGATCTGTCCATTTTCGATGGGTCACGTACCCTATGTGTAACATGACTACTGGACGACGGAGGGACATGTGATCTTAGCGTCACTCCGGAGTTCGCTTCCCTAACCATCTCACCGCACTGAGATCTTGTATCTATCATTATTACTACGACGTTTTACCTACCCGACAATTCACCTGAGAACCACAGACCTACCCAGTACTATAGTAGAACCTAATCCCGGACTCTCAAGTGGTAAATAAGGCAACCAACAGCGATCCGGCTCGAAGGACCATTTAATGTACAGCACAGAAATGGCAAACGGTAATTCACCAATCTATGCTGAACAATCAACGGAGCTAATCAGCTCCACAATACACTAATTCAATGAATCGCTGCAGATTGCCTTCTCAAATCGTTTACCACTAACGAATAAACCGAGAGTACCGGATTCAGGTAACAAAGAAATAAAATATATTATAATATGGAGTAAAATCAGTGGCCAGGAGGTAGGACTTCGTTATAACTAATCTAGACTATATACAACGCGTAACTTGCGAGACTTGTGCGAACTGGCAGACTACTATACTGGATGCGAACAGACGCGCTCCCGAGATGCGGGGTGTATTTATCTAACGAAATCCCCTCTCCTAAGCGAGCCTTTATTTCTATAGCAAACTTATTCTTGACTTAACACATTTAACACAGTTCATACATAATGGGAAAAGAAACTAACTATAAACAATGGGATGCATCACAAAGGGCTATGCAATTAAGCTACGCAATATTCTTTAACAATTGGTTATTAAGACATTTAGACAGAAAGGACTTACAAATAATATTAATGGCTGTGCAGTTTATTTTATAGCTGCACATGCTACCCGACGGGATACTTTCCGTGGGAAAGGATCTTATGACAATATGCTCACAAAGACAAACAAATACAAATTACTCTATAGAAAGTATTGGGGAAACAGCTGAGGATTTCTAATATTTTATTACGTTATGAGCAATACCCATTCTATTCTATATTACAATCTATGATTACAACTCTTATTTTTAAATAATTCCAAACAATATACTAGTACATACTCTGTCGCGAACAGTTAATATATCACAATAAATCCGAATCCACCCTTGACACAAACAGAACGGCGAAGTTGAAAAGGCTAACGTGAATAAATGGAGTTCATATTCAATTCTATATTAGGTTATTCAGTTTTCAAGAGAATATAACTCGTAAATTTAATTTTGAAGCACGAAATAAAAATGCTTTATAGTAATTTATTCGATGAAAATATTTTACCAATTTGCAATAAATTTATGGGTATAACGATAAAAATTATATCGTTTTTGGCCTTAAATGCTCGATGTAAAAAGAGGAAAGGGCCATAATAGTATCTTCAAAAAGAAAGTGATAGAAAGCTTTTCATTCATTGTAGTACGAATTTATGAACCTCAAATCGAGATAAACTCAGAGATGAGAATTAAATTCCTGATTATAATATCTCGTTCCTTGTTAATTGAATAGCTATAGAACGGGACGGGTCTACAGATAATCAATCATTATACTTAATTGACGTCTGAGAATAGCCTTAAGTAAATATTTCCGAGATTATAATTTTGTTTACTGCAAAACAATGGTTGATTGCTATAGCTTGACTATACCTACTCAATTTCTGAGTTAACGTACTTCGTTTGGAAAGTTAATCTATTTAATTTGGACATTTAGTCTGGGACTAGTCAAGGGATATTCAACCTCTCAGGCCTCTCTCTTTAATATTTAGTGGATACTAGATAAACCGAAAATCGAAGTAACAAAGTTTGAATTTCAAATTACTCTTTGTTTAGGTCACAGCCTATCCACCGTTACGTATTCCATGTACATATAGGCCAGTCCGCGATGGCCCATTGTCACCGGCAACCAAGATGGCGGACGATGTTTTTTTATTTCGTCACAAAAACCTAAGAATAAAGAAGAGTTTCGCGTTATCTGTATTGAGGGTTGCGAATGGGAGGACATTTTATGTTTTCATTTTTGTACTATATAAAAATTTGAGAGGGCAACAATTTACCTTTAGGTGGGTAACTAATGGTTTGGTAAAAATATGCTTTTTATGCTAAGTCGGTAAACAAGCGAAACTGGTGGTAAGCGGTTACCGCAGCCTATAGACCCTTTCAACACGTGGGGCAACACTCACGCGTTACCGACCCTTCCTCACACTCCCAATGAGCTCGACTACGCGCAGGATTCGGTATTCTGTAAGGTGGAGTACTTCTCCAGTCGAGCTGCTCTTTGAACGAAACAGCGCTAAGCTCTCTCGAATCTCACGAGAACGAACGAGTTAAAAAAAACTAATGGTCTTAGGAGAAAAGTTTTTTGTTCTCAACAATGGAAAGGGCGGGCAATTTTTACTGCTGGCAAGCAAAAAAGGTTTCAGAACTGAGCATGCTTGAATATTGTCGATAGTAGACACGCACTTAACTGGTTATAATATGCATCATCATCATCAGTCTATAATGTCCCACTGCTGAGCACAGGCGTCCATTCACAAATCAGGGTTAAAGGGAATGGGCAGATACTCCACCACGCGTGCCCACTGCGAATCGGTGGAGGTAGGCTAGTGGTCAACCTACTGTTGGAGTTCTCAGGCCACCAACTAGCTTAACGACTATCACAATTAAGTGATAACCGAGACCAACGGCTTTACGTGCCTTCCGAAGCACGGAATCGCTCGATTTGGAATACCAATAGGCGGTCACCCATCCAGGTACCGACCACGATGGTGGTAGCTTAACTTGCCGATCGATTAAGAACGGCTTATAATGCTACACCACGAGCGCTTCATATGCGCTTAATATGCTTATTTCCATATATTATTTATTTATATTTTCCATATATTATTTATTTCGATATATGCTTATTTCCATATATTGAGCCACAGTCAAAGGCATTTATACAATTCAGGCTGTAGTAGGGCACTTACGAAAGTCAAATCTACTGAAGTTGCAGTAATACCCAACTGATATGGCGCGTCGTGAATCTTCGTTCGCACAGAAAAGAAAGTGTGGCCCGAAGATTAACGAAAGAATGCTTACAATCAACCTTAGATCACTACTATAAAGTTCATAATACACTGCAGCTAGTTTCGTCTCACTCGCAAGTCACGCCCCTCCGCTACAGGCGGCAGCTGCCGACCAATAGCCTTTCCCGCGCATTGAAAATGTATCTTCTGCGCAGGTACATCGGTAAGCCATATTAGTTGGGTACTACTATACCACCAGTTCGTAAGTCGGTGTCGACAATATTGTACATTTATGCGTAGTTATTAATAAGTTAAACAAAAACATCACGGAGGATTCTGAAACATCTTATCGGTGTTTATATACCATTGTAACACAAGAAGCAAAGGTAAATAAAACAACATTCGCAATTAAATCCCTCATTAGCCAATATAAATACTTGCACAAGCGTCACGGACCCCTATTTACATTAACAAAGTGACAAAACGATGGGTTCCTTACAGCGATACCACCGTTTGCTGTAATTTATTCTCGGGTGGGCCTCAGACAGGACCCTTATCACTTCTGTATATTATGTACATAATAATTGTCTATTTGAATATAAGCATGGTTAACATTAATGTTTGACTTGTATTAACATGTTCTTTGTGTAATCAAAATACTGGTTGTTGTTAAAATTTACATACAACTATGTTTCTGTTAGTTAGTACTGTCTGGGAATAGTAATACTCACGGATTTTAGTTGATTAAAGGACGTACGTGTGTTGGTTTGGAATTGTGATTGTTATCTAGAAGACAAAATTATAAATATACAAGCGGGGTAGGAAGAGGCAGTTCAATTTACTGATCGTGATATAATTATAAGCCCTCGTGGTCTAGCTTAAATAGTTGTGTGGATCGTATCCGCGACCGCCGCTGTATTCCCAACCTCTCCTGTATTCCCAACCTCCCCATTGCCCACATCCCCATTAATGGGGCCGTTGGGAATTTAATAAAATAATTTTAAATTGTTCCCGACATCCCCATTGCTCTATCTCCATTGATGGGACCGTTGGGAATTGAAAAAAAAAAAAAAAAAATTCTTCCCGATATTCCCATTGCTCTATCCCCATTGATGGGGCCGTTGGGAATTGAATAAAATAATTAAATATTGTTGGGGATAGAGTAATGGGGATATCGGGAATAATTTTAAATTATGCAATAGGGAGGTTGGGAATACACCCGACCGCCTTGTGGTATTTCAACTCGAGCATTTTCCGTGCTTCAGAGGTACGTAAACCCCGGTTATCGCTAATTGTGATCATAGCGATCGATTTTGAAATTTTTTTTTGAAAAAGAACCATATCTCCGAAATTACTATTTTTTTTCAATAAATTTTAATGAATTTTTTATTTTCTTCAAAATTCAACTCGGTGATCCTTTCAGCGTTTTTCTCTAAGACCTGTAGTTCAGAAGATGCCCACACTGGCTAGAAAAAAAACAGCCTGTATATTTAATCGAAGGTATGCATTAAGCCTGAAAATAAAATCCATTATTTACAAAGGGGCCACACATAAACGCATATATACACTCATTTCTAATTCTACATCACCCCTGAGGTCCATTTGCTCCAATTAACCGTCTCTAGGGTGAAATTTAATCACTTGCTGACGAAACATTCGCTTCGTTTCCATTACTATTAAAGGTAACAATAGACATTACTCGAATCCTCGTAAGTATGTTGCTATGGGAAAATATATGAATACATTTTAATGTATTGTATTGTTTGAGTAGTTTAGGGTTCGGTGTATTGTTAGAATTTCTAAAACTTATTATGTATCAGCTCATATTGAATTCTGTAGTTGTTTGTTATGAATGGAAAGTTCTTTTATTATTTGCGAAAGTATTTTACACATTAGGTGTGGTGTGGGATGTTACCTGTGTAGATACATTTGCAGCCTCCCACATCCATTGCACGCGCCACAGAGCTGGAGCGGCCGCAGAAAATGCGCAGTTCCTCAAGCGCCGCAAGTACTCATGTCTAACTGACGACTATGAATTTGCGGCGCTTGCGGTAGAGACTATTGGCCCTTGGTCATCTGACACTAAATCCATAGTAGAAGACATTGGCAAGCGTTTGGTCTTAGCCACTGGGGACTTGAGAGCGAAGTGTTTTTTTGCCCAGAGACTAAGCTTGACCGTTCAGCGGGGTAACGCCGCTAGCATAATGGGTACCATGGATAATTTAGAAGATAGTTTGTTTTAAATATGTTTTTAAATACCTTTATCTTTTTTCGTTATTTGTACATATACGGTCTTATTCATAATGAGTTATGATAGGTTTATAAGCTCGATTCAAAATTCAAAAATTCAAAATTCAAAATCATTTATTCAAATAGACCTTCGCAGGCACTTATGAAAAGTCTGACTCTAATACTCTAATACCGGTTCGGAAGGTTGCATTTGCTGAGAAGAGCCGGCAATAAACTCAGCAATTACTCTTTTCAAAACAGGCTTAGATTAATTACATAATATTTACATTCTAATCGCACTGAAAACAATTGCGTGCCCCGGCGCGGCGGCAAAATTACAAGGTAGACTGAAAAAATATTTAATAAGTAAATAAATAGCAAACTTAAGCAGACCAGCCCCCACAAGCAGCACCTGTTCACAAGTATGACGCGTGTGGCAGCCATCGCCCTCCTCGCCATATTGGAAGGAAGTGAGCGACCCGATAAAGTGACATTTCCAAAAAGTATTATTCATAATGGCTTGATAGCGTTAAAATACTCATTAACTGTTCTATAACGTCAGTTTGATTTAAAAATGCCAAGACCCTACTATAAGCCTCCGATCAAGCTCCGATAGCAAAACATATGGACGACTTTGATCAGCTGTTTTGTGATTGACGTTAATTTTGTTGTTGTTGTTTATAATATTCGCCAAAAGGCAGACAAAGGTCTGAGCCATACAGCCTAGTTATAGTTTTTAATTTGTGAGAAATGAATATGGCTGTACCTAAGTGAACTGAAAATTAATATTAAATAAATAAATATCCTAGGACATTCCTCACACACGGTCATCTGATCCCAAACTAAGCAGAGCTTATACTATGGAAACCAGATAACTGATATATTACGTATATAACTTTTTGTTTCAAAATACTGTAATTTTGTTTTATTAAAATAAAACTTTACGCATTTATATGGAGATCAAACATCTTTTGTTACAAAAACAACCACAATTCCAAAGTAAAGTAAAAGGTGTTCATAGATATACTCATCTATAAACAACTTTATTTAATGGAACCAACTTTCAACGTCCCGTTGAAGAATTAAACATACCTTTGTCTGTCTCTACTACTAGGGCTTGAACTTACTATAAAGGTTACAGTCCACCACGCTGCCTCAGGACAGATCTGCAGATGTCACATCATCACAAGTCTCTAATTTGACTTCAAGGTGGTTGGTTGATTTGTAGTAACATAAAAATGTATTTTTCTCCATTCAGCGTTAATTTCTGATCATCAATCAATCAGGCTTTAGTCTATATAATATGTATATTGCGATATACATAAACACTGCAGAAATATAGTATCTTGTGTAAGATGCAACTACTCGTCTCTAGATTAAATCTACATACTCGGAGCAACCGTAAATTCAGTAAGCTAACGTGATCCAAGGATTACTCTAAGTATTTAAGTTTGTGGGTAATGAAAACTACATTGTCTCGCTTTGGTATTTTAACCTAAACTATCAACTTTATTCAATTAAATTTTACAGGAAGTATATTCATGATACAAAATTACAATTTGTAGGTAAAAGAAAACAATATAAACAGCAACGGCCCAGTTGTCGTGTTCGATAAGATCCCTAAGGCGGTTATCACACTGCCACGCATCTAGCTGCATGTTGCGTGTCAACGCACCTACGCGCGTACTTGCGGGAGTGCAGATCTCCATCATCGTGCGGGTTTTTACGCACTCACGCGCGTAGTTGCGTTTCGTGGATTCACGGCAGCTCTGACTCATTTCATTCAAAGCCGCCACAAACACACTTCAGGCCCATACAAAATCACGCACGGCACTGCGACTCGGTGTGCCATACCTAGCGTCTCGCCCTGCAACCACGCGCGTGTGTGCATGTTTCTTCGCTTGTAGGCGCGTGATCTGCATGAACGCGCGTGGATGCATTTTCAGTGTGTTGGACTGTGCGTGTTTTCTATACAAATTAAATACTTACATGCAATGTTAAAACACGCATTCACCCGCTACGCTGCGTGGTGCGTGGCAGTGTGATAACCGCCAAACTATCACATCACAGGTCGTCAGCTCTATTCCCACCCAGAACATGCATTTGTGTGTATGAGCATAATGTCTGGTTGTCCTGAATCTGGGTGTATTATGGTTATTAAAAGCTAAATATCTTTTCAAAAACAAAATAATAATTAAATTCCCACGGAACCTACAACATGTTTGTTCCACTCGAAGCATTTTTTCGTGACGGTAGTTTTGTGCACAGAACATTGTTTCGAATGTTTTGAGCTGCGTAGATCTGTGAAAAGACTGCCTCGTTTTGTCTTTTTGATGTCTTGCCTTTTTGGTTCGTAAATGTTTGTAGATATCAAGATGTATTTATGTATGTATTTTTTTTTAAATATTACTTGTTTCTGCCCACAGCTCAACGGAAGGCTAGTCACTGTACCAAAGGAATTATTAAGCACCAAAGTCAAAGGGCGAGAGTGCCCTATGTGTCCTTACATTTAAAGTAATCTTAACTATAAACACTACATTTAAATATAATTACCGTTAGCTTGAAATCCCATTACCTATTATCAAAATATTCCAGACACATTGCTGCCATTCAAAATACACCCTTAAGACGAGGTCTTACCTCAAACTCACAAAAATGGGTTTCTTTGAGAGTCGAGTATGACGTACGTAACGCAATGAAAATACCTAACGCAAAAAAATACTGTGGACAGAGAGGGTTTTGAGAAAAATGTTAACCCAATAGAATATTACAAAGTGCTTTGATATTCCCAATAAAAAATTCGTAAGTTACATCTCAAAAATATCTTTCGCGTCGAAATTCTCCGAATTTTCAGCGATGACAGCAATTTTATTTTCAAGAATATATTAGATACAGGATTATATTAGAATGTTAACTGGGCACTTATTAAATTTAATGTGTATATTCTGTATAATCTAAAGAAAACCCGTAAATAAATGTCCATTTCATAGAGTCGACACATTTATGATTTACCATTTTCAACCCTATTCCAGTGAAGAACGAGTGCTGTCATCGTAGTCAATCGTAGTCAGTCCGCGCCTTAAATTCAATTCGCAACATCGATGCAGCATTTCGGCAGAATAAACTTCAGTGCAGTTTTTGACGAACGCAAATCGCATCTATCTTTACAGTTATAGCAAAAAATAAAGAATTTAAACGTACAGTTCATCAGAATAGATAGGCCGTCATAGGATTTCAACCACGATGAACGTTTACGCCGAACGACATACGGGCCGATCAAAAACCCCAGCGCTAGGTTTGTTTTTCATTGAGTCACCACAGTGAGACTAATAGTGGTTTATATATGCGCATAATTTCACTGATGGTAGGTTAATTCTACCATTTTTTATTATATTAACACTCGAGCCCAAAGAGATGTAATGTTACTGTCTGTCTATCCTATTATTGTCTTCGAGAATACTAATCGTGACTTATTGATTAAGTTATCGAGTAATGCGTCGAGTAATAAAACTATCCTGCCGAGCATGGATCGTCAATAAGTTTAAAATATCGATAAATTAGGTTTTTGTTAAATAGCAAATGTCATTCCCATAGAGATATGTCAGATTTATTGGCAAAATTCGATAAATAAATTTATCGATACATCCATCCTCACAGCGCTGGTAAGATTGAATATGCTTTAAATATCTATATCTCTTCTACATATAAAAATGAATTCCTATGTCCCTTGGTCATATAAGTCAAGCCATAACTTGAGAATGACTTTACCGATTTCATCCATTTTTTAAAGTTTTATATAATACTCTGAAGAAGGTTCTTACGGATACTTTTACGAAAATTGCGTAGAAAATTATAAAATTAAAAAAAACTTAACGGTAGGATATTCATCGGGTACGCGGGTGAAACCGCGGGGCGCAACTAGTATTTAATAAATATTGTTTGTTTATTAGAAAAAACATGTCTCGCTTTTTGGCCCTTATTGCTATTACTTATCTGTGGGTAGTTATGATGTGGTCAGTGGTGAAAAACAAAAACCAAAAGTGGATACTGCGCTTCAGCTTGGTGGCTCAGTGAAGTATGCGCCTAAGCGAGGACTTGCAAAATCCATGCAAAGAGATCGGTATGCTGATTGGATCCCAACTTTTGCTATTTTCTGGCTATTGGCTGCAGCATTTTCGGTTGCCTTTACTGTACAGAATTTTTAATTTCTAAACGAAACAGAGTACCGCCTTCTAAATTGCAATGAATTTTAAAACTGACACACGCTTCAGAATAAAATGCAAATTTAGCTACGTAAATACTAAACTGATTTGGATGAAACTTCGTACACAATTAGGTCATATCCTCGAATAACTTAGAGGTTACTTTTTATCCCGGTGCAGCTTTAGATCTCTCGAGATGGCGAATAAAAACCCCGGAGAGGAACCCAGTAGGTATTAGGTATAAACCTAATGTGAGCTATGTCTCAGTTCATTTGTCCTACTTCACAATTCAGTATTCTAGTTACAATTATAGTTTACCGTATAACCATTCAGCTCACAACGATTATAGAACCGAAAACACAATATCGCAAACATTTGCACGTAGTCCTTTATTCCAGTTCGGGTGTAATCATACCCTAACCGCCGCTAATGTGATAAGAGACCTACAGGTCGGTTAACTAAAGCTGGCACGTTTCAACACATTTACACCGTCTCTCTCGCGCAAAGTCAAGCTTATGAGTATGAAGGAGACAGTTATTGTTTTGCTTTTGCTACTGCTCATAAATATAGAGTGGTCTATTTTTGCATTCGTCCATTAGACTTGACTGATTGCAAATTTATGAGTACTGTGAACGTGCCAGCTTTCGTTAACCGACCTGTACATAGATCAAAAAAAGTTTAACTTTATCAAAGTGTATACGTTATTATCTTTTTTTAAATACAAGGAACCTATGTTAAATCATATAGCACCAAGGCTTTTCGCCCCTTCAAGTAGTGTCTTAAATAATCACATAAAGGTAACATAGAAATACACTGTTTGAAATTAAAAAATAAAACTTTTTTTCATTTTTTTATTACAAAAATTAAGTAATTCAATCCTAACGGATACTCAAAATTGCAAGTGATAAAAAAACACTTTACTCCCATATAAAAAGAATATCGGAAGGTACGCTGCCGAGTTTTCTATACTACAAACGCTATAAAAATATAAATATCAACAATAAACCTTTAAAACGTTTCCGTATTTTAACAAGTTTGTAAAAATCTATTATTTTAGGGTCGGGTTTTATAAGTATCCCTGAGGAGCACCCCGCTCCTTCGCCAGGTGTCCGAGATTATTGATAACTGGCTGGTGACCCTCGTGCGATGGAATATTTAAGGGCTTTTAGGGTAGCCACACTAAACGATGTTTAAATGTCAACTGAGAATATTATATTGAGATCTAATATTATGTTTTGAGAATAATGGGGTTTTAAAACTAGTTCTGATAAAGTTTACCTTTGGCAGTTTTTGATATTCGGGTGCCTATGATTGATGATGTAGACCAAGGGAGAGGTGGATAGATAATTTAAATAGAATGGTCGGCAAAGACTGGATTAAAAAAACCGGCCAAGTGCGAGTCAGACTCGCGCACCGAGGGTTCCGTACAAACCTGTAGGTATATAAGTAAATGGTAGTATAGACCTGAGTATTTGATATTAATTTCAATTTATGACCTATTAAAAAAAAACTACTTACTAGATCTCGTTCAAACCAATTTTCAGTGGAAGTTTGCACCGTAATGTACATCATATATTTTTTATAGATTTATCATTCTCTTATTTTAGAAGTTACAGGGGGGGGGACACACATTTTACCACTTTGGAAGTGTCTCTCGCGCAAACTATTCAGTTTAGAAAAAAATGATATTAGAAACCTCAATATCATTTTTGAAGACCTATCCATAGACACCCCACACTTATGGGTTTGATGAAAAAAAAAATTTTTAGTTTCAGTTCTAAGTATGGGGAACCCCCAAAATTTATTGTTTTTTTTCTATTTTTGTGTAAAAATCTTAATGCGGTTCACAGAATACATCTACTTACCAAGTTTCAACATTATAGTTCTTATAGTTTCGGAAATAAATGGCTGTGACATACACGGACAGACAGACAGACAGACAGACAGACAGACAGACATGACGAATCTATAAGGGTTCCGTTTTTTGCCATTTGGCTACGGAACCCTAAAAAGCAAGAGTTAGATCTCTAACTCTTTGATGCATCTGCATGTAATGAAATGGAGGAGGCCTTTACTCACAAAGAGGTCCTTAATAAATGAGAATAATAATATATTTTTTTTTATTATAAATTACTTTCCTCGAGCTCACAAGCGGTTTAGAGACCCTCAGTCTGAGGAGAGACTTTGCCTCCTTATGTGTGTTCGACCTGATGCCCACGGCTACCTTCTACCATTGCAACTCTCGCCATCGACGGGGAGTCCATCCTCACACATTGAAACCAGATTTGTTTCGAACTGTACGGGCTAAAAGGAGTTTTCTTCCGCGGACGCTCGGACTGTGGAATGAGCTGCCCGCCGTGGTTTTCCCGATGGAGTACAGCATGAGGTTCTTCAAAAAGGGTGTGAAGAGATTTCTTCAGGGTCGGCAACGCGCGAGTGATACCCCTGGTGTTGCAAGCGTCCATAGGCTACGGTAACTGCTTACCATCAGGCGGGCCGTATGCTTGTTTGCCACCTTAGTGTTATAAAAAAAAAAAAAAAAACTTTATTTGAAAGAAAATAAATTGCATGTTTTTTTTTATATTTTACATACCTTTAAAAAGAATAAATAACTACTAAATTAAAATACTATTTTATAAAGTGGAATTATATAATGCATGCTAAAGAATAAAATATAATTATAATGAAATGTAATATAATAATAATAATGGATGAAAAAAATCATCCTATATCTTAAATGCTTGTGTGTATTTCTGTTTGTATGAATGTGTGCGTGCTTACTTGAATCACTCAGTACAAAGTATGGGACAAATCAAATATAATTACGGGTAATACCAGAAAATAATGGTCTAACACACTTTAAGTAATCCCTTACATGCATTTTTCATCAAACTAATGTGAACTTTTGCATTAAGAGGAAAGGATGGCTGCAAGAAATTTGAGTAGAATAGATTTTTAACATAATATCTATTGATGTCGCACTATGCCAGAGCTATCCCGCCCGAGGGCAATAGAGACAACTACAGCTTGGACCGATTATACCTATTTAAATAAGACGAAATCACTATTTCGAAATCCCCGGTTTTCTCTTAGAAAACTGCATCGATAAAAAAAAAACAAGATTCATAATAAGAAGGGCTTTGGCTATGTCTGTCGGTTTTCCTGTGTTTTTATATCCGTCAAATTTGTTCGCTGGACGTCTGATAAGGGCGTTAATAAAAAAGGGTAAGTTTCTGTGATTTTAGAAGCGTCCTAATTCTTATAATAATTAATTTATGGAGAAAAACACAACCGAGGGACATACAGTGGTACCTGCAGATTGCATGGTAAAATAATCATTGCTCTAGTGTCATTATCCAGAGAGGAAACTGAGGATTACGTTTGTATGGAACAAACGCCACCAACATTTCCTCTTTAACTTTTGACATAACTTATCCACCAAACCGTTTTGTGTCAGTAACATTTTAATGCTTACAAAATAATTTGCTGTTCGTCATACTGAAAAACTACGACTATTAGGGTGAGTTAGTTCAAAACATTGAAACAACATTTCCTAAGGTTATTTCAGGAAGTAAGGGAAAATATTGGACTATGAAAACTATGCAATGCTTTTATCCCCCAGTTATGAGACTATTCAATAAATAAAACGACAGCTTCAAACACAATGAGCTGTACAGAATGAATACTTACAATACGTTTCGATGGCACAATGAACTCTTTCGCTTACCGAGTGTTATTGTTGCATTTCATTGTGATTTATTATAGTCAACTTGTACGTAAGTACTTTTTAGGGTTCGGTATCTGAAGGGTCCCTTTCACCCTCATTTGTGAAAGGAGGCCTGTTCTCAGCAGTGGGACATTATAGGCTGATGATGATGATGATGATCTGAAGGGTGCCAATAGGTTCCAGGGGCTCTACCGCGTAACTTTGGTGGTAATCGTCACGGACACCATTAACTAATTTCATCCAATCAGGGCCCAGTCATTGTCGCGTCATACCGCGTGCGCGTCATTGGATGAAATAATTAATGGTATTCGTTACGATTACCACCAAAGTTACGCGGTAGAGCCCCTGGACCCTATTACTAAGACTTCTCTGTCCGTCCGTCTGTCTGTCAGTGGGCTGTATCTCATGAACGGTAATAGGTAGACAGCGGAAATTTTCAGATAATATTTATTTCTATTGCCGCTATAATAACAAATAATAAAAATGAAATAATATTCAAAGGGGCGCCCATACAACAAAGGTATTTTTTTTTGGTATTTTGTTTTCATAGCACAATGTATTGTACGGAACCCTCCTTTTGCGAGTCCGACTCCTTCCGTCCCTTAGATTCATCACAAGTCCCACCGTATTATTCCTTTAGGAGTTGAATTAAAAGAAAAACCTTTATCCTCTTATTCATAATCGCTTTTTAACTAAATCAGTGTAATAGTGTCCTCCGTCTCACTTTTTCGATCACCAAATGATATTATATGCAATAGTAATAATAATATTTATTTTATTTTTTATTTGAAGCGTTCGTGGTGTAGCATTATAAGCCGTTCTTTTTCAATCGGCAAGTTAAGCTACCACCGTCGTGGTCGGTACCTGAATGGATGACCGCCTAGTGGTATTTCAAGCGTTTCCCTGCTTCGGAAGGCACGTAAAGCCGTTGGTCCCGGTTATCACTTAATTGTGATAGTCGTTAAGCTAGTTGGAGGCCAGAAAGAGGCGGCTTGAAAACTCCAACAGTAGGTTGACCACTAGCCTACCTCCACCGACCCGTAGTGGGCACGCGTGGTGGCGTATCTGCCCAGTCCCTATAACCCTGATTTGTGAAAGGGGCCTGTGCTCAGCTGTGGGACATTATACGCTGATGATGATGATGAATAATAATATTCTGTGAGTTATTTACTATGAATCTATGAAGAAAATTTAACAAAGTACTATAAAAATCCGAGAAAACTCAAGCAGAAAATTGTAGCCACACTTAGCGTTCGCTGAACGAGCAAAGTAATTGGTTAAAGAGCCAAACCAAGATATATGAGGGAGCTAATATAAAATTTACAGCAGAAGTAGGCAAGTTTTCGCATAATGTATTGAACTGAAATGTATGTAGTACGCTTCGCCTATACTTCTCCTAGTTTCAGTTTTCAAAACTTTATAATGGAGTTTCAGAGCACACTGATACACATATTTTGTGAATATTGAAACACGTAGTCGGTAAATAAATAATGAGTCTGTTTTACATGTAACACTAATGGATGAATTTAATGTAGGTATTTTATTTTATTTTTAATAAGACATAGACATAGGTTTCTTCAAGTTTTGAATTGATTTTTGTAGGGTTGGTGTTGCAAGCGTCTTCTAGGATACGGTAACCGCTTACCTTCAGGCGGGCCGTGTGCTTGTTTGGGACCTATCTTGTCCTCTATGTCGCCCTATCTAGTCCCAAAAAACTCCATTACGTCCAGAGATATGAATCAAAAATGTATGTATCGTAGTAATAACAGCTCGATTCACGTAAATAGCAGCGATCCAAATATCATTGACATTCAGAAATCATTATACTGAAATTCAATCCATAATTTGAATTATCCTGTCACTTTGATAGGACGACAACTTAAAAGGATCGAAATATTGCAACTAGTGAACGACTTATCAATTGCTAAATTTGACGCTTAATTGATTGAATTAAAGGTAAAAAACACCGCTGAAGCAACGGTTGACGTCCGTATTATGCCCGAATACGCCTAAACGATTTGTTGATCGAATTTGGTTAAGATAGTTTTTCGATCGTACGCATTGCGTGAATGCGACATAGTTTAATCGTTGATCGTCTCGACGAGGCAGTTGAAATTTCTTTTTAAATAAAACTTACCTACTACCTAAAGTAGGTAGGGATGAAGTCCATTGACCATATCATGATTTAAAAAAAAGTTTTTTTTACTTACACGTACATGTCATCTTATCGTTATTTTCGAAACTCGTAAATATTTTCGTTTTTCTCCGAATCGAAGACCTTGGCATTTTCATCCTTGATATTAATGCTGCCGATTGGTCATTGAACCACGTAATTACTGCGGAGGAAGTCGAATGACATCGTCTAACTTCGCGGAAACTTGGGGAGAGTGACAAATACTGTCAGCTGAAGTTACGGTTAATGGATGCTGTGGATGATTGACGTAGTCTTGAGTGAGTTACAGAAATGGTGTGTTTGGGAAATAAATATAAAAAAACAGATTTTTGTGTTTGACCACAATCTCAACATCGTTAGTGATGTCGCCGAAGGTGCTCAGCACACAAAGCTTAGAAGGAACTGGCTCTCAAGTGCAGCTATCGGAACACACCGATAGGTGCTTGGTGACAGATTTTCAACATAAGGGTGGTAGCTAGCCAGATGGGTACTACAAAATACCCTGCTACCGTGCTATGGTTTCCTCACGATGTTTTCCTTTAACTAAAGCTCAAGCTTAGGATTCGAACCCGGGACCTTCATCTGAGTATTCGACTTAACAACCAACCTATAACTCTACATATTAGTAATGTAAAGAGTAAAAACAATAGTTAGAAAAAAAATGGAATGTTAATTAGCATAGGGTAAAGGACTTAATTTATTAACTGGACGCTGCAAAGTACTCTTTTCGGTACGAAGTGTAACGCAACGAACGACACCATCAGGGCCAGGATGTAAAGCTTCTATTTTACCAAGCGGCCAGTTACAAGAAGAGCGGTTGTCCATTTTTATAAGAACCAAATCGCCAACTTTAAGATCAGATTTAGAAGAAGTCGTGAACCATTTAGCTCGCTGTTGCAGCGTGTTCAAATATTCACGACTCCAACGATTCCAAAACATTTGTGAACATTTCTGAACGTACTGCCAGCGTGACAGTCGATTAACCGGTACTTCTGAAACATTATATTCAGGTACCGCAATTAAACTTTTTCCTATTAGAAAGTGTCCCGCAGTTAAAACATTAAAAATCATTAGGGTTGTCACTTGCCGGTAAAGGACATAACGGCCTAGAGTTTAGTATCGCTTCGACCTTGCAGAAAACTGTATAAAGTTCCTCAAAGGTTAGAGTCTTTTCTCCTACAGAGCGAACTAGATGATATTTAGCTGACTTGATGCCAGCCTCCCAGAGCCCACCCATGTTTGGAGCACTGGGAACATTAAATTTCCAAACTATTTGCCGTTTAGTACAGCCTGAGCTAATATTGTCTCTGATGGCGAAATCAGATAAGAATTTTTGTACTTCGGTCAAATGTTTACTTGAAGCTACAAAATTTGTTCCGCAATCCGAATAAAGAGTCGAACATAAGCCTCTACGAGAGACAAATCTATCCAAGCAAGCTAGAAAACAGTCTGCGGATAGTGACGATAGCACCTCGAGGTGTACGGCTTTCGTAGAGTAACAAATAAACAATGCTAGATACGAACGTTCAACCCTAGCATTGCGCCGTAAACTTTCTTTAGTAAGAAATGGACCTCCAATGTCTACGCCGACATGATCGAAGACTTTATTTGGCATCAACCGAGTGGCTGGTAGCGGAGCCATCTCTGGTTGCAATAAGGAAGGCTTATGTTTATAGCACCTTTTGCATCTTGACAAAACTGACCTAACTACGCTACGAGCGGCTAGAATCCAAAAATTTTCATTGATAATATTTTGTAAGGCACGCGGACCTACGTGTAAGTATTTTATATGATTATATTCAATAAGTAGTATAGTGAACAAACTGTCTTTGGGTAATAGTCGAGGATGCTTTGCATTATATGGTAGTTCAGAATAAGGAATACGACCCCCCACCCTCAGAAAACCACGGGAATCTAAAAATGGAGACAATTTTCGAAGTGTGGGAATGTACTTAAGGCCTTTAGAGAGACTATCAATTTCTTGACTAAAGTGTGCATCCTGAACTAATCTTATTAGGCAGTCAGAAGCTTCATTTAATTCAATTGTTGTCAGAATAGGTGACCATTGTACTGAACTATCGCGTTTAATTCGAAACAATTTTAAAATTCGAGCAAAACATCGTTGTAATTTAGAATAAGAAGAAAATTGTTTGAATATTCTATCGCAAAATTCTCGCTTAGTTTCATCGAATGAATAACAATTGTTCACTACTACGTTAAAAGTATAAATATTAGCTTTAAGATCCGGTATTTGACCGACAATGTAAGTGGATACTGGCCACTCCGATGGTTCACTGTATAACCAATCTGGCCCTAGTAGCCACTGTTGGCTAGCGTTGACCAATTGGGCCGGCGAGGCACCGCGCGAGCCTATATCAGCCATGTTATTCTCACTGTTAACATGACGCCAGCAGTGGGAGGGCAGTGACTTTAGTTATTTTAACTCGTTTTAAGATATCGCATACAAATTTTATTAATTTGCTTAACAAAACTGACCCCATCAATTCTAACCTAGGAATAGTCATCGGTTTGATCGGAGCTACCTTTGACTTGGCTGACACCAAACGAACTTTAACATTATTGCTATCGCGGCTAATAACATAAACGCACGCTGCATAGCCGTGTGAGGAAGCGTCACAAAAACCTACAAGCTCGCATTCGTTCTGTTGAGGCAGCAGCATGTGCCGTTCTATTGAAATTTCTCCTAAACGAGGTAGCTCGGCAATGAAGTCTATCCATCGTTTGCATACATCGGATGGTAGCTTTTCGTCCCAACCGACGCCTAACTTCCATAAATCCTGCATGATGCCCTTAGCTATGAAGGTACATGGCGCTATGAAACCCACGGGGTCATAGATTGATGCGAGTAATTTCAGCACGGAACGTTTGGTAGTCACGTGGTCAGTTTTATTTACCGAAAAGTAAAAAGAATCCGTAAGTGGAACCCTTTTTTAACCGACTTCAAAAAAAGGAGAAGGTTCTCAATTCGGTTGTATGTTTTTTTTTTTTTTTTTTTTTTTTTTTTTATGTTTGTTACCTCATAACTCCGTCATTTATGAACCGATTTGGAAAATTCTTTTTTGTCTGGAAGGGTACACATCCCGTTTGGTCCCATTGTCATCAGATCAGGATTTGATTACTTCTTAGTGTACTTTGAAGTCGTTTTAAGTTTTTTGTAAAACAGTCCAATTATTAAAACTAAATAGGTACTTACCCGCGATATTCTAATATTTTTTTTGTATTTTCTATTCAATTTAACTTTCCTTCCTAGTATTTATATACTCTGAGTGTGACTCTGAGCTACTACTAACATAACATTAACACAATAAAGACGAGTACTAGTAATTATTGAAGTATTGATACACATACTTACTCAGAATCGAACTTTCAGTGTCACAAAACAAGCAGAAAATATCAAAAATCATATAGGTACCTACATATTTTTGGCGATAATAATACAGAAAACTAAATAAAATTAAACAAACCAAAGACATGTCTACGTAATTAATAATTAATGACGGGCCAGTTAGCCCTATAGCGCCGCAAGTCGTGGGTTCGATTCCCACACAGGACATGCATTTGTGTGCATGAACATGTCTGTATGTCCTGAGTCTGGGTGTAATTAGTTGTTAGAGTTAAATGTACCTGACTATAAATATTAAATATAATAAACAGGCCTTTTTCACAACCACTGAGATATAAGTATTAAGAAAATGTAACCTTGCTAAGTTTCTCGCCGGTTCTTCTCAGTTGAGACTGGCATCCGAATCGGTGGTACCATCAGAAAACCTTCATAAGCTATTTATTTTAATGCACGTAGTATAAAAACCAGTTGATTACCTGCATAAGTATGAACTTGTGTACACGGAAAAAAATGGTTTAGCTATAGTTGCTAAATTCGGTTAGCTGTCGAATCCTTCGCTGCTGCTTCGAATGTCTTAGCTACCTGAGCGAAGCGTTATTAGATACAACTAAGACCACTTCGTAGTCTTTGATAACGAAATTTAGCTATCAGAATTTCAAACGATTCGCAAGTTTAACAAATTTATTATCAGTCATCACAAACTTCTTAGTTACATCAACGAAAAAATTATCACGGTTTGTCATATCTATGACAACAAATTTTTAAAACAACAAGTTTTTAAAACATAGAAAGATATAGCTTTCTATGTTTTATTTATTTTGTTATGTTATAAAAATGAAGATGAAGGTCACATTTACTGAAGTTACCACCGGTGCGGAACTCAGCCTTCAACTAAGAAGAATCCGGCAAGAAACTCAGCATTAAATTATAAAAGCAAAGAATACATGAAATTAATTATTAATATATATAAAAATCAATGCCACTATTCGTTGTAATTTTATAACTCAAGAACGGGCTCACCTATCCAAACCAAATATTTAGGCTTTGTTAGGACTATTTAGTAGATGGTTTATGTGAAGTTTGCACAAAATCGGTCGAGCGATTCTTCATTTATCACATTTTTATTATTTCACTTTATACGTAGCGAAGCACGTACCGGGCCGCTAGTTTATTATAAATTTGTTGGCAAGGATAAAAAGCTGGCGCTTTTTGGGAACCCTTCCCTACAAGCCTGCATTACCTTGTTGAATTGCTAGGCTAATGCGTTGCCCGAGGTAAGCGCCAGTTAGTTTTGTTAGTTCTTTCTTTGTTTTCAGCTGCATATTTTACTTTGTAAAGTCTAGCTGCTTAGTCAGATTGTCCAAAAAACATATGAGAAACTGCAATCTTTCTGAGATTCTTACCGGTTCTTCTCAGTTGCAGGCAGACTTCCGAAACGGTGGTAACTTCAGCAGCTTTGACCTCCATAAGTGCCTTACTAGTGCTTAAAATGAATAAATGACATTGACTTTGATTCAGTGAAGGCCCTAGGCTCACAGTTATTATTAGATATGGTATATAAATGCGAAAGTGAGTTTGTTTGTTTGATACGCCTTCACACGTCAACTACTCAACGGATCATCATGGAATGTGGCATACAGATAGCCTATGGTATGGAGAAGGACATAGGCTATTTTTTTATACCTGGAATGCGGGTGAAACCGCGAGAGACAGCTAGTAAACAATATTTTGAATTTTCGAAGGAAATTTTACTAAAACTGGAATATATTCAAAACCTTAAAAAATAGTTTTCAGAAAAATATGATTCATCTATACATATAAAATGCTTTGTCCTGAATGACTGACTGACAATCAACGCACAGCCTAAGCCGCTGATCGTAGAGACCTGAAACTTGGAGGGTGAGTTCTTTGTATGACGTAGGCATCAGATAAGAAAGGATTTTCCGAAATTCTACCCCTAAGGGGGTGAAAAACGGGGGCAAAGTTTGTATGGGACAATGTGATTCCTTGGTCCGATCTACTTCAAATTTTGCATAAACATTCCTTAACAGAATTGATGGAAGACATGTTGCGTATTTTATTGAAAATCATCGCCTAACGGGGTCAAAAAGGGGTAGAAAGTTATTTTAGGGGTGATTTGCATCGAAGTTGATATCAATACTCCTTAGTACCTACTTTTGATTTAAATAACATTTTTTATTTTGACACAATGACATGTCTCAATCCGATTTTCACAGATTACAGAATAAGACAGATGGAGCGAACGGAATACGGGAGTGAGACCAAAAAAGAAAATACAGATTGAAAAACACATACCAGGGGGACGATTCCGTAACTAAATTTCAATCAGTTTTCGAATTGAAATCGGTTCAATATAGCGGTTTTCTGATATCTTTTTTACGTTCTGATAACGGCAAATACAAACAGTGGTTCATTAGAAATGGAACCATTTCCGATTTCGTTATATTTCTACCGATTCAGAGGTTATTTCAATCGGAATTTCATTGCAATAAAGTTACGGTTAATTAAATCCACGTACTGGTATTCGCCTTTGAATTCCTATTTGCTTTGTTTAAAAATCTTTATTTAACGAAAACACTTTCTTTTTAATAAATTAGCACACAGCAGCTTTTAAACATATCAAATACAAATTCAATAGCGAATACCAGGTATATGTTTTTCAATTTGTACCTAATTGTTTTTTTTGACCTCACTCCCGTGTTTCGCGCGCTCTATCTGCCTTTTGTTCTGGAAACTGAAATGCTCTTTAAAATTGGAATGTCAAATATTAAAGAATATTTAAACGGATTGGGATTCGAAATTTGTTTGGAAGTTCCACGGACGTATGAGTAGTACGTAGTACAAAGTTCATTTTCTCGGACTTATTGGCGACAACTTGCAGAGTGACGTTGCGTTTCCATTTTTATTTTCATAAATTCGTGTATTTTGAGTTTTGGACGGTAACTGACTGCATGAGGACTATGTGAAAGTGATTTATTGTGACTAGAACTTATATAATATAACTGGAAATTGGCAAAATACACACCCGTGTGACGCAAATGAAAAAAAAAAGTTCATTTTCTCTATTTCATTACAATATTTTGATTGTAGTTAAATTAATTTCTTTCTCATTTGATGTTATATTAATTAAATAAGATTCTTTGAGTTCGATTTTTTTGTGTACGTATAATATAGGTTTTTAGTTTTAATTGAAAAAATATCTGTGGCGTGCATTGGTTTTCGAAGGAGAAAATTCAAACCGTACGCGGGTGAAACCGCGGGGGTCTGCTAGTTTATTAATATAAAGCAAAATGGTGTGAATATAATGTTAATCTTAGTAAAAATAAAGAGCACATAATAAAAAATAACTATGAAATCTTTTCACAAATAAAAATGTTTTCACACAGCCGGTATAATAAAAGAGCGATAAAAAGAGGCTGCTAAAACAATATGCTAACATTATTCAACACGTAGTGCGTATCGAGTGCGTAACTCTTGATTCCGCTTAATTTATCGGCCCCCAATGTAAGCTTTTGACTACATAAATCATAAGCAGGCGGAGTTTCGCCCGCGAGAAATTTTGCAATCTCTCTCGCTTTTCGCGTGTTGTGGAAAATGTTTTGTTTTTCTATTTTTGAAAATAAACACCTTTGCGCTTTTTATTTACTTGTTTTTTTTTCAATTACATCAAGTATTTCAACTCGAAAAAACTTAGAAATAACCTACTGTATTTTCAACGTCGTCGACCAAGGTTGATCTTTTGTCAGTTTTTTTGTCGCGAAGTTTGGGTCCATCGTTTGAGTTGTTCAGCCATAATGAATCTAACATAGCTTTTATATTAATATATTTTATTTAAAAAACCCATACTGTAATAAAATAAAAATACCCAAGTATTTCTATTTATGGGGTAGCTATACAAATATACCATTAATCTCAGATTGATAATTTATTTTCATTTTCATGACCTGAAAGTTTTATTTCATGCAAAATCTTTAGCGGAGCGGTTTTCTTTACAAAATTCACTTAAGGTGAACTCGACTTCGAGATATGTAGTGTGTACAAGCAATTCGGGTACCAAAGTTGGCTAATTTCTATGCAAATGCACACCTGCCGGTGCAACTTATGGGGTTCCGCGAGACTAATACTGTTTATGTATATTTTGATGAAAGAATTTAAGGTAATATGAAATTAATTACGTTTTATGGGGCAGAAAAAAGTAAAAAAGAGAACGAAAGTAAAATATTTTATTTCTGTATTTATTATTTATTACACTATCATTCTAAGGACAATTAAAAGTGACTAAGCTACAATAAATAATCTTATCGTACTTAATTCACAAACTGTCTACCTACTACTAACCTCACAATGTTTTCCTTCCTTTATCACAGAGCCAAAAAACTACAAAAAAATCCATTTACAAAAAAATGTGTTTTTTTTTTTACTAGTAGGTACTCGCGAGGATTATGAAAACTTTAAATACTGTTTCAATCCGGAATCGGAAATCAATGCACCACAGAACAAGAGGTTATTAAAGCTATCAACATGCTTGCAACACTATCCCGGAATGTGACCACGTTTGGGCTATTGAAACATCGTGGTTCTGCTGTGCAGGAATACTAATACTGGACAAGGTTAGGAGCACCTTACGACTAACTAAGTTAAGGTCTAGAATTCTAGATTCATCATCATCATCATCATCAGCCTATAATGTCCCACTGCTGAGCACAGGCCTCCTTTCACAAATGAGGGTGAAAGGGAATGGGCAGATACTCCACCACGCATGCCCACTGCGGATTGGTGGAGGTAGGCTAGTGGTCAACCTACTGTTGGAATTTTTCAAGCCGCCTAGGAGGCAACCAACTAGCTTAACGACTATCACAATTAAGTGATAACCGGGACCAACAGCTTTACGTGCCTTCCGAAGCACGGAATTCTAGATTAAGGGTATTTAAAGGTTATGTTATATGCTGGTTTTCAGCAAGGTCTGTAATGAAACTCTTATCTTCTCTTATTTCCTCTTATTATAAAGTCATCGGAAAAGAAGTAGGACTTTGAAAATATGTTTAAAATTCTACCAAGATGTTCGGTACAGCAGGATGTTTTTTTAAAAAAATACCAAATTCTAGTCATTTGAGTTTGTGCATAATTATTCTATGTATGTTAGTGATAACATAATTGACTCATCATCATCATCATCATCAGCCCATAATGTCCCACTGCTGAGCACGGGCCTCCTTTCACAAATGAGAGTGAAGGGGAATGGGCAGTATCTTCAACACGCGTGAATTTTGGATACTAACTATCTTTCCGCTCGCGGCTTCACCAGCGCCCCCTTCTTTACCCCCTAACCTTCTCCTACCCTACCCTACCCTACCGCGCTAAGGTTAAATTATATATACGCTGACCTCCCATTGTGCGGAAATCCTATACAATGCGAGATCAGCTTATCAGCTTGATCTGTAGCCATGGGTACCAATCTCACATACCGGTACCCGGTATAAGTGCTTGTAGACAGATTTTTATTTGTTTGAGGAGTTTTTTTTACCGATACCACAGAATAAGGAAGAGTACCAGTCGACAATATGTTTATTAATAAATACAAACTTGTGATCAAATGTGCAGATTGGGCCCCAGGTGTATTGTAAATTTTGATCTATAAAGCTATTTATATTGCCAATCGTACCTGGATACATCATCAACCATCCTGGTTGAACATATTTTGCTGACATCGTCTCATATTCACAAAAAAACTGTCGCTGTCAAAAACTTCAGAATACAATTTTAATTTCGCGCCCGGTTGGTCGGCGTATTATTTCATCTCAAGTATTAAATTGTTCGGAATAAAAGCTGGTGTAGGTAAGTTTCGCTGGCTGCAACAAAACTGCGATATAGATGCAGCTTCAAGACAAGTTGAACGGGCTCCAATTAAGCACTGCTTTGCTAGGTTGAGGTCGCACTTAGCCTCATTTAATAAAAACAAGAATTTAAATAAAGTGAAAAATAACGAGGAGTCATCATTACTTTTTGCAGAACAGAATGAATGGAAACTGGACGGGAAAAAAATAATCCTTATTTCTTCATTAGGGGTAATAACCTGGCAACACACGTATCATAAAAGTCTGCCTTAGAAATAAAAAAATAAACTAAAGGGAAACTACTAAACACACAATTTGTTATCACTGTGACTATTGACAAGTTTAGACTAAATATCATTTATATAGAAAATATAACAATTAAACATACATAATTATATATCGATGAATTTGTATCAAAATAAATAAATGAAGAACATTGAATTTAATTAATTGCAATATAATAATCTGTAAATTAAAAAAAATTATAATATGTACTGAACTCAGACCAACAAAAAAATAAAGACGGAACGGTCGGTGTTCCTAAGTGACGCAAGTAATAGGAAGCCGGCGTTATTGTAAATACATGGCCTCACACAAACATATAGACCATAGGAAGCCGAATTGGTTGTCATTCCACAATTCCACATTGACCAGTACTGATTTTACTCATGCACACGTAGGAAATTTTTTGCTTCACTTTCTTATAAGCTGACACTCCGTCTTTTTAGGGTTCCGTAGCCAAATGGCAAAAAACGGAACCCTTATAGATTCGTCATGTCTGTCTGTCTGTCTGTCTGTCTGTCTGTCCGTCCGTATGTCACAGCCATTTATTTCCGAAACTATAAGAACTATAATGTTGAAACTTGGTAAGTAGATGTATTCCGTGAACCGCATTAAGATTTTCACACAAAAATAGAAAAAAAAACAATAAATTTTGGGGGTTCCCCATACTTAGAACTGAAACACATTTGTTTTTCATCAAACCCATAAGTGTGGGGTGTCTATGGATAGGTCTTCAAAAATGATATTGAGGTTTCTAATATCATTTTTTTCTAAACTGAATAGTTTGCGCGATGGACACTTCCAAAGTGGTAAAATGTGTCCCCCCCCCCTGTAACTTCTAAAATAAGAGAATGATAAATCTATAAAAAATATATGATGTACATTACGGTGCAAACTTCCACCGAAAATTGGTTTGAACGAGATCTAGTAAGTAGTTTTTTTTTAATACACCATAAATTGAAATTCATATCAAATACTCAGGTCTATACTACCATTTACTTATATACCTACAGGTTTGTACGGAACCCTCGGTGCGCGAGTCTGACTCGCACTTGGCCGGTTTTATTTTTATATGTCTATGGTACTGAAACAACAAAATAAAATTGTATCTTTATAATCTTGCTCTCAGTGTGCCAGTAGGTGTACAGCTAGTGTTGCGCCAACCCGTCTCAGTGTGAAAGCTCACAACTCATTACGTGCAACAAACTTAGACTCGCAGCAAATACTGCAAAATGAAATATTAACGCCTAAAGCGGTTAAATTAAGATGTAGATTTTGCCAAGTGTTAACGTATTTGTTTATGTTCAGTCTAATGAATTTTGCTTTGGCGGATTCGCAGTCAACATTGTTAGTTGAATGCGTTCACTCACAATGGTTCTTGCATTCAAATCATTAAATTACATAGCTGGTTTTCTTCGTAAGTGCATAATGTTATATTTATAAATATTACTTAGATTTTTTAAATCATTTGTGATTGTTACCTCGCGGGGGGCAAACATCATCTCTTAAAGCAATATTTTTGTAGTGAAAACTTCTTTAGCGGCCGCGGCGTTGTGCTCTTTTTTTGGGATGGGTAAAAAATGTTAAACTCGCGTCAGATGTCACGTGGCCAGTAGGCTTAGTGCGAGTTAGATAAAACAAACCGAATGACTTCACAACAGCGTTTTCGAGAATTCCTTCGTCACGTCGTTTAGTGCATAAGTGCGAGTGCGAGTGACAAGCTAGGTATTTGATTCAAGTGGTGTTTCCTCACTGTGAACTGAGTTTGAGTTCTTATATTGGCAGCACGTTTCGTCTTCGCAGTAAGCCGGCTAAATTAAATACAATATTTTGCTTATGCTATTTGAATGTAGACGTTGTATATCAAAACTACTCGGGTAACGCGTAGCGTCATCGCGTCACTTTGTTTATACAAACCGAATGGTAGGTACTCGTATTGCCAAAGAAATATTAGTTAGTATATCATATCGTATCATATGGTTATCTCATCTAATATAGTAGTCATCCGTGAAACAAACTTAAACTTAAAACGAAAAATAATAACAAGCCAGCGTTAGTATCGTTTATGGAAGCTAAGTAATAAAGATATTTACAAAATGTTATGTTTAAAGTTAGATAATAGGTATATAAGGTAATAAGGCAGTAAGATTCTTGGTTTGAATTATTGAAGTAAAGTTGTGGTATATTACTATTATTATTATTGTGGTGTGGAATTTTATCTAGTGACCTGTGCATTATGTTATGGATTAAAGATATTTGATTTGATTGATTTGATTTGATTATTTTGTATGACTGTGTACTTATCGCTCGACATGGAGATCTTAGTGAATCAACAATCAATGCAAAGCTTAGGATGGTGCAAATTAATATTTGGGAGGAGCTGGTGATATCAGTTCCTCTGTGTTGAACAGTGATGAGGGTGATAGTGATACAAAACTCACAAAGAGGAAAAGATTTGCAAACACATAATTTTATACGTACTAGTACTACAGTACTAGGTATCTATTATTATTGGTTGAGGGACCGGGTTATTTTATTTTATTTTTTGGATGTTTTCGTCACCCTACCCGTCGAAAACATCCTCCAAGCGAAAAAAATCGTAAAACCATTATTTTCTCTACTCATTACAATCCCATTTGGGTGAAAATAAGTTTGTAAAATATGCTCTCACTGCAAAAATCTCCGTGACAACATTAACATGCTTCCTTGTGAGACGTCGATAACACCTGTCAAAGGTGTCTAAATTACTACTCGCACTCGCAAAACAACGTTCACGCTCGTTTCTTTGTTTACTTTACTTATTATTCGATGCTTGCTATCGAAAAGGCTAACATAAACAATCTCGCACTCGCAAATTATGTTTCACAATTTAGCCGCTGGGCGGCGCTGTTCCGACGCCATACAAATTTGAGTTAACGATAGTGACTATCGACTCGTTAAGAAAACTCACACTAAGCACACTGATCGAAAATTCGTAAGACGGAGGGAGAGTAGTTGCAAATCAAACTGTATTTTTTACTGGGGGGTTATGTTCAAATCCTTATAGGTAATATTCTCTAGCTAGCCCGAAAGGTAGGTAGGTATAGGAACCATTTTTGTTCCCATTTTAAGTAAATAAAAAAATCTTATTCAAAAGTATTATTTGTACATGTATCTTGAACTAGCTTTCCGCTTCGAGAATTCACTCGCGATCACCCATTTCACCCCCAAGGGGTTGTTTTTCAAAATGTGCAAAATATCTAGTTTCAAAAGTGCACAACAGTTTCCACTTCTGCCGGCACTCCCGGAGTGCAACCCGTTGTTTTTTATAACCTTACTTGTCTTTTGACCTGTTTTGACGTCGGATGTCAAAGAAGGCCATAACACAAGTAATGTTAAAGGTCTTCACTCAGTATTACAGCACGGCTACGCCTCGGCAAAAACTTGCCACCCAAGTGACGCCTTTAAACCTAAATTTTATAATGACAAGTGACAAGATTAAACAATTGATGATTGACGCGAGCCGTCAACTATTTTATCTGGTCTAAATTCACTAATTTAGTGATAATCTCAAACTGCAATTATAAACTTATCAGACATGTTATTCTCAGAATTGCGACGAAAAGAAATCAATTTGATTCTTAATCCATATTTAAATTACATGTCACTAATCTAATTACATCAGGCGGCATTGAAGCATGATAACTTTAAGTTGAAGTAAACTAATTAGAACTTAAAATTTATTTTTGTTACCGTCTAGCCGCTCGCAGTACTTACCTATAAATATCTAGTTATACTGTAGTATAATTATAATTTTATTGATAATGCGATAAAGTTAATAAGCTTCTGGCTGGAAATCTTTTTGCTCATGTAACTTTTGCTGCTATTAATTGAGCAACCTTTTCTAGAACAGGTGCTGCTTGTGGGGGCTGGTCTGCTTAAGTTTGCTGTTTATTTACTTATTAAATATTTATTCAGTCTACTTTGTAATTTTGCCGCCGCGCCGGGGCATGCAATTGTTTTCAGTGCGATTAGAATGTAAATATTATGTAATTAATCTAAGCCTGTTTTGAAAAGAGTAATTGCTGAGTTTATTGCCGGCTCTTCTCAGCAAATGCAACCTTCCGAACCGGTATTAGAGTATTAGAGTCAGACTTTTCATAAGTGCCTGCGAAGGTCTATTTGAATAAATGATTTTGAATTTTGAATTTTGAACCTTTCTATTTTTGATACGGAAACATCACCCTATTTTATTTATTTTACACTGTACTGCAAACGCATGCGCAATGAAATTAACTAATAAGACGATTATTTGTAGTTGCGGTAAGAAAGTCACTTTTTACCCGACTGACCCGGAAGGAGGGTTATGTTTTTCGAGTGTATGTATGTATGTATGTATGTCTATTTCTTTGGCACGCTCTGCAGCCTAAACGGCTTGATGGATTTAAGCATATGAGGTGTCGTTAGATTCGCCTTGACTGTGGGAGTGTCATAGGGTATATTGTTGCAATACCTTATAACATTCAAGTAATATTCCAGAGCTTGTTTTTCTCTTTTAAGTTATTTTTGTTTTACGCAGTCGGGTTTTTTGTTTCTTTTAATAATTTAATTTTCTTACTAAATAAAGTTATTTTTTTTCTTACTTTATAAAGTAAGAAAAGAAATTGTCAGCAGAATAGGTACCTTGCGAAAGAAACTTGAAAATGTATCCAACTAATATTATAAATGCGAAAGTGAGTTTGTTTGTTTGTTTGTTATGCCTTCACGCCTCTACTCAACGAATCATCATGAAATTTGGCATGCAGATAGCCTATCGTATGGAAAAAGACTTAGGCTACTTTTTATCCCGGGCACGCGGCTGAATCCGCGGAGGCCAGTTCAGTCTTCTATATGTTTGCAAAAAGGACCTCAAGACCACAGATTACAGAATAAGGCAGATGGAGCGCGCGGAACACGGGAGTGACGTCAAAAAAGCAAATACAAATTGAAAAACACGTACCTGGTATTCGCTTTTGAATGTGTATTTGCTTTGTTTAACAAACTTTATGTAACAAAAAACACTTCATTATTAATAAACTGTGGTTAAACAATGCAAATACAAACTGGAAAACGAATACCAGGTATCAGATTTTCCATTTGTATTTGCTTTTTTGGCTTCACTTTCGTGTTCCGCGCGCTCCATCTGAATTATTCTGTAATCTGTGCTCAAGAACTTTTGTAATAATTTCATAGCTATTCCTGTATCTATAATATATCCTTATTTTTGCTGGTATCTCCAAATACTTTTCACCTGATCGGTAAAAAAATCTTGTTTCTCTAAACTCACTTTCGTAACTTATAAAACGAAAGTTCCCGACAGTAACTCGCAAAAATAAAATCAACCTTGTTATTTCTTTGACACCTGACGAAATTAAAAGAACCGATTCAAGGTTTACGAGAGATCGAAACTTTACGTCGCAACCAGCAAAAAAAAAACAAAGAAAGGCAAAGAAGGTCACGTTGGGTGAAATAAATCGAGTTGGGGATTAAAATAAATGCTGCTTTTGTGAGTAGGGTGTGAGGAGATTTTTACAGGGTGGGCAACGCGCGAGTACCCCTGGTGTGTAAGCGTCCGGTAATTGTTTGCCTTCTGGCCAGCCATATACTCCCTACTGCCTAAGACTAAGACCCACTTGCTTCATAACTCTGAGTAAGTTACTTACCTAGGGTTAAATATGTTACCGTATGCGTGTTTAGGTAGCAAACACGCATACGGTATAAAATAGTATAAAAATATATATACATAGGGTAACTGGTAATTAGTAAACGATATTTAGACACATGATTGTACTCATGATAACAAACAACTTTAAATGGTCACGTAAATAATGTCACATTATTTGACGATGACAATAGATTGACGTTATTTACGTGACCCTTTAAACAGTATTTTAGTTATATATAACGTTTTATGAGTAAGGAGGTAACTCTTCAATACATAATAGCGCACAAGACTACATTTTCAAAGATTTATAAGTCAGCGCCATAGATTCGAGTACTATATTTTTTTAAATGCATCGCTCAAACTCCATAATCCGATTAAAAAAAAACCTCTTTAATGTTGGTCATCACGTTTAAAAATCGAATCACATTTTTCCAATTTCAAATAATATATGAAATTCATAATTCAAATTAGCCAGTAATCCGTAGGAGTCTCTCCAGACATGCGAATGAAATGGCTGAAACCACAGAACTGTAACTAGTGAAGCATAATGCCCTTTCCGACCTTTTTCTTGAGTTCCGCTCCGTAGTTCATACAGCCATAAAGTAGCAATCCGATCTATGTAACGATTATTTGATACATCGAAACGATATTGTCTCACGATTGTATTGGTTAGGAGGGCACTAGATATGTCATGTTTCTGGGTACATTGCAAATATATTGCTAGTCATAATTTCTGAACGGGACATAAAGCTATTCAGTTTTATATTGGTATTGGAAAGAGTCATCTTTGAACATTGAGCTATTATTCCTACGTATAGAGAAGACGCCACACATCACAACTATGTTCCGTTCAAGTGAGGTCATCCGGCCACACTTGATGTTGTAGAACGATGAACGAAACGCGTAAGCGCCGTGAAAGTCACGGTGTTTGCGAGAAAAATACTCCTAGAAGCGTTCTGATAGCGCTATTTGTTTCTACTGTCTGCTTAGACGACTAATTATTTTGTCAGCGCTAAAGAACACTTTAGTTGAATATAAAAAAACTTTAAACGACTTCAAACTACACTAAAAAGTATTCAAATCATGATTTGATATTTGATGACAATGGGACCAAACGGGAAGTGTACTCTCCCAGACAAAAAAAAATTGAAATCGGTTAATAAATGACGGAGTTATGACGAAACAAACATAAAAAAAAAAAAAAACTTACAACCGAATTGAGAACCTCATCCTTTTTTTGAAGTCGATTAAAAATGGGCCATAAAGCCCATCACACACGTAGCTATAATATACATATATTCATATGCCGAGCTATAATATAAATGCCAGTACAAGTTGGTGAAGTAACAGAAATATATATTATAGCTGCGTGTGCGGTCACTCAAAGATTAGTATTGTAAATATATCGTAATATGCCTTGCTATGATTCATATTAATATATATTATAGCTACGTCTGTGATGGGCTTAACCTTTGCTTATAATAGCTTCTAATAATAGCTCATGTCTTTGTATGGGAAAAATACCTCTCAAGTGGCTACGTACCTCGTACGTTCGGTACCTGCGCGATAAACGGGATACACGACCATCCGAACTCATAACTGCTAGAGAGAACCCTTGTCAAGCTTTAAGAAGCAGTGATAAGCTTTATGGAATTTGGATCAAATTTTCTGGCATTCTACTATTATTTAGGGGGTAGGAGAGTCGAAGTATTGGCTTTTCGAGCCTCCGATAAAAAGTAAGACATGGTATGGTAGGAATGAACCTATTCTTCTACCATACGCATAACGCAAATTAGGCGGCGATCCTGCAGCGAGCGGTCTAGAGTTCTGCGGTCAGAGTTCTACGTGCGATCTAATTGACCGCCGCGGTCACTGTGTGCAATGATCTAAAGCGCCGCATAGATTCTTCCCCCATAACTCTAGACTGCTGTGGGGTCGGTGCGTAATGGCCATTGATAAGGTACAGAGATTGCAAGTCCTGCTCAGATTGTAAGAACAAACGAGTATAAATCCTATTATAAATGCGAAAGTGAGTTTGTTTGTTTGTTACGCCTTCACGCCTCAACTACTCAACGGATTATCATGAAATTTGGCATGCAGATAGCCTATGGTATGGAGAAGGACATAGGCTACTTTTTATCCCGGGAACGCGGGTGCAACCGCGGGGGCAGCTAGTAATATTATAAATGCGAAAGTTTGTTTGTTTGTTTGTTTGTTTGTTACGCCTTCACGCCTTAACTACTCAACGGATCATGAAATTTGGCATGCAGATAGCCTATGGTATAGAGAAGGACATAGGCTACTTTTTATCCCGGGAACACGGGTGAAACCGCGGGGGACAGCTAGTAAAAAATATGTGTTAATAACGCAAATCTTGGCGAAAAGGATAATCTTATTAAAACTTACCAAACTCATAACTCAGTATTTAAATTAAAACGAAAGATAAACCGATTTCATTGCTTGAAGTCCCAACATTTCTGTAGGCGTCATCGCGGCCGAATATCCAAAATTATTATTTCTAAGGATTAACGTTCCTCGTTCCGTTTGGTAACAATCGCAGGAACTTCGTTCATTTGTCAAGTTTCATTTGATATTTCAATTGAAAGTTCCATTGTTTTCTTTGCGAAGATTATTATGTCTTAGAAAGTAGAATATAGCTCGGAAAGTTAGGGAATTTTTATGTGTATTTTTTGTAATTTGTTTAATTATGATAAAAAGCCTATTGCGTACTCTCTAAGCCCAATTGAGGTGGTTAATATAAATTTTAATTTAGAAATTAAATATAAATTGAAGAGGTAAAAGAGGAATTTAATGGAGGAGCGGTGCCCCTAAGGATTTTTTATGAGTTTTTTTTTATTTATTATGTCAGATTCAAAGTCTTGTAGAGTCAGGTTGTTTTTAATTTCATTAATGTGATATAAAAATATACCTTTACAAGCAACACATTTATACTACAATCCTCTGTGTTTATACCAGGTAATTTTCACTTCTTCTTTTTCTTAGTTTAAGTTTGGCAACCAAATCCAAATAAGGATTTATTTCTGTCATTTTCTGTTTTTTTTTTTTTTTTTTTTTTTTTTAATTTATTTTATTATAGTCCTCAGTCAGTCACCGTCCTTAAAAGTCATGTTTTACAACAATGGTGGTCATTGTACTAAAACTCTTCACTGACTTTTTGAGACAACTTAAAAGTCACGATAGGTACACATAATTCATTTAATTTCACTTCACTGGTGCACATGGATTGATCTTTATTGGATAAAATACCACCGATAATATGCAATAAAACTCAAAATACACGAATTCATTAAAATAAAAACGAAAATAAAACGCAACGTCACTCTGCAAGTTCCCCAAAAAGCCAAATTATCACTTTTTACGATAAATAAAGCTGTTGGTAACAGATAAAAAACCGGCCAAGTGCGATTCAGACTCGCGCACCGAGGGTTCCGTACAAAACTGTAGGTATATAAGTAAATGGTAGTATATACCTGAGTATTTGATATGAATTTCAATTTATGACGTTTAAAAAAAACTACTCACTAGATCTCGTTCATACCAATTTTCGGTGAAAGTTTGCACCGTAATGTACATCATATATTTTTTTTAGATTTATCATTCTCTTATTTTAGAAGTTACAGAGGGGGATACACATTTAACCACTTTGGAAGTGTCTCTCGCGCAAATTATTCAGTTTAGAAAAAAATAATATTAGAAACCTCAATATCATTTTTGTAGACCTATCCATAGACACTTATGGGTTTTATTAAAAAAAAACAACGAGTTTCAATTCTATGTATGGGGAACCCCCAAACTTCATTGTTTTTTTCTATTTTTGTGTGAAAATCTTAATGCGGTTCATAGAATTCCCAACATCACATCTACTTACCAAGTTTCAACATTATAGTTCTTATAGCTTCGGAAAAAAGTGGCTGTGACATACGGACGGACAGACAGACAGACAGACATGATGAATCTATAGGGGTTCCGTTTTTTGCCATTTGGCTACGGAACCCTAAAAATGCCAACATAGACCCTTCAATTAACTGACTTCTGTAGCTCAGCGCACGACACAACGTAATTTGAAATTTCAAATTTCGAAGGTAGACGAGTCAAATAATCAGCAACGGAATGGCTCAAATGTTCAAGTTGACAAAGTTGGTTTGTTTTGAAGTGTTTGATAATGGAACAAACGTTTGTACAGGGCGAGCTCTGAGAGGGCGACTTGTGACGAACGGCGAATGCTTTTTGTAACTTTGTCCGTCGACAGTGAATGGGGAGGAATTTGAGTCTGATTGTTATGAATTGTTTGGAATTAATTTTTAATTAAAGGAGAAACGTGGTTGTTGACAATAAAACTCGCTGTTCCTCGCGGTTTCGCTCGCAATTCCCTTCTTCTCTATATTACTATAATAAATGCGAAAGTGAGTTTGTGGTTGTGTTGTGTGTTGTGAGTCAATATTAATTCGAAGATCAACCCATATCAACCCGGATGCTTATGTATGATTTTGTAATTTACTTAAAATAATTACGATCGTGCAAATAAAACTAGAAATGTGTATTTTATAGACATTGTCACTTGTAATTCACTTCAGTCTACTTTGTAATTTTACCGCCGCGCCGGGCACGCAATTGTTGTCAGTGCGATTAGAATGTAAATATTATGTAACGAATCCAAGCTTGTTTTGAAAAGCGTAATTGCTGAGTTTATTGCCGGCTCTTCTCAGCAAATGCAACCTTCCGTACCGGTATTAGAGTATTAGAGTCAGACTTTTCATAAGTGCCTGCGAAGGTCTATTTGAATAAATGATTTTTGATTTTTTTTTCTTGTTGTGCGAATAGTATGAAAAAGCCCACATGGTAATACGTTTCACAGCTAAATACGTATTTTTTCATTGGAATGTTTTCTTCTATATTGTATCACAATATAAGCATTAATCGGCTCCAAAATCAGTTTTTACAACAGGATATCCATTTATCTATGTCTAAATATATAAGTATGTAACTCAAGAATAGTTTAAATTTTTCCCTAAATCGCTAACATTCATTGTCGTCTTATACCTGGCTATGTTTTTCTTGTAAGTACATTGGTTAAAACGATATCGTAATCCAATAAATGAATGTTAACTTATGTTTTTGATGTCTGTGAAAAGACAAACAAAAACAAGTTGTACAAACCATGCAAATATTTTTTAAGTTAGGTACCTTAATAAATATCTTTATAAACTTGTTTTTAATCAAATGTTAACGATTTTCAATAGAAAACTTATGGTCCCTTTATAAAAGCTTTCATAACAATGAGAATGTTTCGGAAAGCTCATTGTGTGCTTTCCAAAATTAAGTCAAACAAATCAACGAACAAACTTTCCTTTTATTACCTGACTAAGTTCAGTATACTAAACTTATCGATTCTACGGGTTTATGTTATTTTTCTCAGTTCGCAAATTTACACCGATTTTAGTATCTCTAGCTTATTACGAACTGGTACTTTTTACATTACATTACCGCACTAGTGTTTTATGATATTATCCTGATTATGTTACCGTGCAAAGATAGTAAAAAAATGCGGTTAATTAACACTCTTCGATATTTTGACGGTATGGTTTATCAAAATCAAAACCAAAAAGTAATTTATTCAGTTTAGGCCCTGGTAAGGCACTTATGAACGTTAAATTGGTACATACAGTTGAATTTACCACCGGTTCGGAATACACTTAAACTGAGAAGACTCCCGCAAGAAACTCAGTAAGACTCTTTTTTTGTGGAAGATCTTTTCATATCAGATAAGCTTACAAGAAACCACCATTTCACAAGTATCTGAAAAGCGGCTGATAATTACCACTGTTGATATCACTTGAGACTTAGAGGGCAAATTTATAAGTCTATTTGTCGGAATATACTTAGGTGCTTAACAACAGCTTTTCATCACGGCGCTTAAGAACTTATAATGGTTGTTTTATTGTAGGCTTCAATATTACTACAGCTTTTGCCATTGTGTCTGACCTCAATACTAATTGGGTTATAATAACTGACAATTTAAGATTGCGGTATTGTTTATTGCTTATTGTTATTTTATTTATTTTACCCAGATTTCTATAAGAGAGGTAGAGTATAGCACTCCAAGAGCAGTTCGACTGGGGAAGTATCTCCACATTACAGAATACCGCAGCCAATTAGCTTTATGTTGTGTTCCTGCGCGTGATTATGGGGAAGTATCTCCACATTAAAGAATACCGCAGCCAATTAGCTTTATGTTGTGTTCCTGCGCGTGATTATGGGGAAGTATCTCCACATTACAGAATACCGCAGCCAATTAGCTTTATGTTATGTTCCTGCCCGTGATTATGGGGAAGTATCTCCACCTTACATAATACCGCAGCCAATTAGCTTTATGTTATGTTCCTGCGCGTGATTATGGGGAAGTATCTCCACCTTACATAATACCGCAGCCAATTAGCTTTATGTTATGTTCCTGCGCGTGATTATGGGGAAGTATCTCCACCTTACATAATACCGCAGCCAATTAGCTTTATGTTATGTTCCTGCGCGTGATTATGGGGAAGTATCTCCACCTTACATAATACCGCAGCCAATTAGCTTTATGTTGTGTTCCTGCGCGTGATTATGGGGAAGTATCTCCACATTACAGAATACCGCAGCCAATTAGCTTTATGTTATGTTCCTGCCCGTGATTATGGGGAAGTATCTCCACCTTACAGAATACCGCAGCCAATTAGCTTTATGTTGTGTTCCTGCGCGTGAGTAGCGACGCCAGAGCTTATTGGGCGGGGGATGTGAGTGATACCTCGTATGCCGCAAGCGTCCATTTGACTACGGTAACCGCTTACCATCAGGCGGGCCGTATGCTTGCTAACTTCCCTCTCCCCAATGAGCTCTGGCGACCTTACTCACGCGCAGGAACACAACTTTACACAACATAAAGTTATTTGGCTGCGGTATTCTGTGAGGTGGAGGTACTTCCCCAGTCGAGCTGCTCTTTGAGCGAATAAACGCTATGCTCTACCTCTCCCAAAACTCTACTCTCTTACTATACGGAACTCTAAAATACAAATTTACTTAAGCAACTAATTGATTTAAAACACTACTTAATACTTCGATGATAGATAACAAAATTGTATTTCCCAAACTCTATAAGAGCTATATCAAACATAAAAGGTGCCGAAACCTTTGAGCCATGTAACAGAATAAAAGCTTTCAATGTCTCCCAAACTAATAATTCGACATCAAAGAATTATAGCCAATAAAATGTCTAAGATACCGTGCGGTTATATCAGTTATACCTACTCTAATTTATAACCTTCTAACCAACTTTCTCTATTATAGACTTAATTCGACTTATCTGACATCGTTACTCATGAAGAGTCGTTATGGAGACATTAAGGTCCATCCTGAAATATTCTTCGGGTTATACACTGTTTTATCTTTTGGATAAGATGGCTGAGCTTCAAACAAGTGGTGTTTGAGCGTGGACAATGGTCTCTTTCTAACAAAGAACATAAGAAAAGGAAGAAAGAAATTGTATGCTGTCAAATTAGTCCACTTGCTTGTTTTCAATATAGTCGCCATCAAAATTGGTTACTCACTTAAATTATTTTTTATCTTATTATGTGATAGATTTAATAATATGATAGATAAATTAATCACGATCTAAATTCCACAATAGAATTATAAATAAAGGTTTCATTCGTACAAACACTTACAAATAGTGTTCAACAAAGTCTAACGTGCAATTCAAGTAATTCTAACATTGCCATTCTCTCGCCAACACAAATTGGAAGCGGCCGCATAAATTATTCCAACGTTTCCGAATCTGGCTGAAAATTCCAAACGCTCGTTATGTTAATGGAATACCTCCATTTATTCTTTAAATTTGAATTTAATTCTGTCATTAGAAAATAGGTTTATAGGAGTGAAGCTAATCTATTCTTATTCAATGGTTCGTTATCAGTGTTTATCTGTTCTTTAGAATTTGAAATTAAATGTTATTTGCTTGTTATTTATTTATTGATTATTTTAAATGTAATTTTGTTATGACGTCGAATGCGACGAGTGGATTACTGTGGATGTGTGATGAAGGTTTGGAATCCACAATAAGGTTATGCTTTCTTTGAAGAAAATTTTTTTTAGGATTAATATAATTTTCCTTTCTCTTTCTTAACTTTGTAATTTTCGATGATGTTCATTTCTTTTCCAGGCTTTTTTCACTATATTTTATTTATAATCTACCTGATTATAAATTGCCTACCGTCTGCAACCGATGATTGTAAGCATATTTTTTAGTTAAAATCAATAGCTTGTTGAATCAAGACAATAAAAATCACTCGCAAAAAAAATACAACGCCACCTATGAACTACATATCCTATATATTTATATTAAAAAAAAAATTGTAAATAATCCAAAATACTAATTGATATTTTTTAAGCATAGTTCTATCAATGGAATTTATCGTAATGTAACCCCTAAGTGTGGGGGAACGTGGGACGGGAAAGTAATATTCAAACCTCTAATAGACATTCTAATCTACATAGGACATATTTTCATACCGTGCAACGTTAGTTGCCTTTTAATAAAGTAATCCAACACGAAGGCTATAAAGCCGGAGCTGCTTATTAATTAAATTACCGTCTGATCGTCTGCCACTTGATTCTGCGTCGGGTAAATCTGAAACGGTAAATATGATTTGTGTTCTCGAAGAAAATTTAACCTAATATTTACTTAAGATTTTGCTATAATCGGTTGGTTTTAAGAAGTGGAGCGAGAACCCCAATCTCGATTTCTTTATTCGAAAGAATTGTTGACCAATTTTGACTGTAATTAAAAATATTTTTGATAATTTTTTTATGTGAAATATTTATTTATTATTTCTATCATCCACTTTTTCACTCATATGTACCAAAAATAGGATAAATTTTTGTTTGTTTTGACGGTGGGCCATAACAACTAATGCAAAATTTGAAAATACCATAGAATAGGCGTTATGGCCATAATGACTAAAGATCCTAAGAATAATAATAAATGTATTAACTTTGAAAAAGAGTATAGAGTTATATAGAGTACCTACTCTGTTTATTCCAGGCAATACGGCAAATAAAGGTACTTACCTGTATTTTTCCTTTGAAATTGTAACGGGACAACTCTTTCAAAAACCTCTCAAGCTAACCTCTATATACCTTGCCAAATTGGCCTATACTTTGCCGATATATCGAGATGACAACCAGAGTGTCTAAAGGTAACTTTGTTCCGATGTGACTTAGTATTCGTGAGTTGGCTGGGATGAGAGGTAATGATTTTATAGGCTTCGAGGGCGGATTGGAGATATAACTAATGATTTTATGGGCAACTGTGTGGGGACGTGGCTGAGTTACGTTTATCGGGACTGTAGAAGACTAAGTGTTGTTGGTGGGATTGCTTGTTTTTTGACAAACATTGTTTGAATTGAAATTAGGTATACTGAATATTTATCCTTAATTTGGCGCACCTAAAAAGTTACATAAGTGGTCACGTGGATTGTATAAAACCCCCGCATAAAGAAAAATGTGAGTAACTCTACATTTGATACAACTTTTGCTCGCAACTGAATTGTCAATGTCACATTTGTTTACGAAGCTGCTTTTTTATTTTTTTATACCAGGACGTGACAAACAACCCGCCTGATGGTAAGCAGTTACCGTAGGCTGTGGAAGCTGACAACACCAGGGGTATCACTCGCGAAGAAATCTCTTCACACCCTTTTTGAAGAACCCCATGCTGTACTCCATTGGGGAAACAACGGCGGGGAGCTCATTCCACAGTCCGAGCGTCCGCGGAAGAAAACTCCTTTTAGTCCGCACAGTTCGAAACAATTCTGGTTTCAATGTGTGATGTTGGACTCCCAGTCGATGGTGAGAGTTGCGATGGTGGAAGGTAGCCTTCGGCATAAAGTCGAAAAATTAGAACACTCCGTTGTACAAGCGGTAGAACACACATAAGGAGGCAAAGTCTCTCCTCAGACTGAGGGGCTCTAAACCACTTGTGAGCTTGGGATCGTCAAGAATTCTTATGGCACGTCACTGAACCGAGACTAAAGGCCCAAACTGGTATCCAGGTGCTCATAGATTACAGCAGTACTCCTTATGAGGCTCGACCCCAATTGGAGACACAAGTTAGTGTACTCTCTGTCAGACACCAGCCGTTCGCGGCTTTTCTCCACCTCGGAACGAGGGATATTTGCACGGTCTGTGTAATGAGCGTACTGTCGTCCGCACTGCAATGAATACCGTCAATAGACAGCATATCATTGATATGCAGAAGGAACAGTGTTGGGGACAGCACAGAGCCTTGCGGGACTCCGGCATTTACGTCCATGCTATCGGAGCAGCTACCGTCAACGACGGCTCTTATGCATCTGCTGGACAGAAAGCTGGCGACCCATTTGCGTAATCTCTCGGGAAGCCCGTTTGCTGGTAACTTCGTGAGAAGACCCCTGTGCCAGTCCCGATCGAACGCCTTCGCCACATTTATGTTCACTGCCAATGCCTCACCTTGAATCTAGAAGACAAGCGCGCAAAGTTATTATTTTTAATGTTTTTTTAAGGGTTCCTGTCCGGTCAGCAATTGATTTTTACTGACTAGTAGTATCAGTGTTTATCGTAATTTAGAGTCAGTATCTAATTATTTTTCTAAAAAAAAACTGGAATTACCTTATATTTGGCTTTATCATTTTATTACATAATATACAAAACGCAAACATGTAGTAAACGTTGAAAACAAGAGGTTGTATAATCAAAGTTTTATCCAAACAGTATTAATAAAATTCGTCTGTCAAAACAAACAAACAATTTTACAATCTCAAATTTAGTAGGAATATAAAATTTGGCATTCACGCGAGGTTCACAGATGATTTAATACAAATAATGACTTTATAGCCTGTAGTAAACTTAATGGATCGGTTTTGGTGATTCGTAATAGCTGTCTTGAGTCTACATTGCGTTCTTGTGCGTGAACAGCATGGAATTCTTGTAGAAGTAACACAATTAAATCTAGAATATACTTGAGTATGTAACCAAAAATAGCATGATTATATATTTATGGTATTATGGTGATAAAACCTTCGAACGTATGCAATCATAACAAAAATACTGGTTAAGTATAGAAGCCTACCTATGATAATGTATATTTTATTTTTTCACTATTATAACTAACTAGCTGCCCGGCGGGACTTCGTTCATGTGGTGCTACCCTACCCTACCCTATATGAATAATTTTCCCCGTTTTTGCAACATTTTTCACTGATGCTTCGCTCCTATTGGTCGCAGCGTGATGTTATATAGCATCAAGCCTTCCCCGATAAATGGACTATCCAACACAAAAAATATTTTTTCAATTCGAACCAGTAGTTCCTGAGAATAGCGCGTTCCAACAAACAAACTCTTCAGCTTTATAATATTAGTATAGATTATATAGTTAGAAGTTAGATAGTAATAACTTAGCTAACGGAGCAATTTCTTGGATAGAAAAACAGTAAATTTCTGGTTTCACACGAGTAAAAGGTAAAAATAATTCTCTATTTAAGTACGGCTCTCAGTTCTGACTTGTTCATGTTTATTCAGCAAAGAGCGCGCTTGGAATGAATTATTCACGGCCCTTAGGCCCGTGTACAATGAAATCTGCCCTTCGGCCTATGCTCATAATGATAAGTGAAAGCGGAAAAATAAAGTGACTTTTTAAAATAATTCTATCCACCACATTTTGAGAGAGGTAGAGCATAGCGTTTATTCGCTCAAAGAGCAGCTCGACTGGGGAAGTACCTCCACCTTACAAAATACCGCAGCCAAATAACTCTATGTTGTGTAAAGTTGTGTTCCTGCGCGTGAGTAAGGTCGCCAGAGCTCATAGGGGAGGGGGGAAAGGTCGGTAACGCGTGAGCGATGCTTCGTGTGTTGCAAGCGTTCATATGGCTACGGTAACCGCTTACCATCGGGCGGGCCGTATGCTTGTTTACCGACTTAGTCGTATAAACAAAACAACAACAAATATACAAAAAAGCAATATATATTATAGAAAATTTCCACGAGGCTGTCGTTTCTGTCCATCATTAGCAAGGTTTCCATCAGGCTGACAGCGTTTCCTCTTTAGATAGCCAAGCAAATGCATCGGAAAGTTCCCGTGCCGGTCTACCGAGGCCTCCAATAGTTTTTATTGTCCCATAATTTAATAAATTCTTTCTGGTATTTATTTATGTCAGTATCTTGAGTATTTTAAAGTATGAAAAATAACATTAACGGGAGTAATTAATTGAACAAAATTTTAGCGTATCTATTGACTTACGTCATAGTTGACTTAAAAACATTTAAAATTCTGAGCCTTATAATCACGTTGTAAAAATATATGTATAAGTGGATAGTATAACGTTTGGCAAAGACGAATTTAACCGATTTAGCTCGAAATGTGGTTGATAATTTCAAATATTTGTACGGCTTAGCAATCAATCGCTCTCGCTCCCCGCTCCGCTTATAATAATGTAGCCCCTACCTGCGGTCTCGAAATGAAAGCTACCCATAAGACCTTTACCCGTAGAAGAGGCGTTTAGCTAACATATTTAGAAGTCCACGTTTGTTTATACATTTGCATTATGGGCTATATTAAGTGGAAATTAAGTGTAAGACGTTTAGTTAAGACCGGAGTCTTATTATAATAGGCTTATTGATACTAAAGCCACAACAACTTAGGTAGCAAACAAGCACACGGCCCGTCTGATGGTAAGCAGTTACCGAAGCCTATGGACGCTTGCAAGCAACATAACAATAAGAGTGTACATAATTTTAAAACGAAAAGTCTACTAACTTAATATTGTAAATGCGAAAGTGAGTTTGTTTTTTCATCATGAAATTTGGCATGCAGATAGCCTATGGTATGGAAAAGGAAATAGGCTACTTTTTATCCCGGGAACGCCTGTGAATGTCTATTTATTTGACACCGGCCTGTTGGCGTAGTTGGTTACGGTTCCACTACACCTATCACGGCGCAGGTCTTGGGTTCGATTCCCACACATGCTTTTGTGTGCATGAAAAGGTCTGCATGCCTTGAGTCTGGGTGTAATTATGTATTATTACAAACAACAAGTAGAATAATAGATATGTAGTATATCAGTTATTTGGTTTCCATATTCGCTCTGTTTAATTTGGGATCAGATAGCTGTGTGAAGAATATCCCATGATATATATTATTTATTAACATTTCATAATAAACCACATCCAAACTGCCATTTTGAATGTAGCGCATAGTGAAATATTTAATTAGAAGGATTCGTAACAGCAGATATTGCGTGAAGGATTTGGGTTGGAATAATTAGAATTTCTGGACGACAATGCCATGTTTAAATGGTAGGGTTGGTTAGTAACCGTGTTTATTTGACAAGATAACTCATCGTGCCATCTACATAGTTTGGAAATTAACACTCCATTACACAATTACATACAGTCCAAGTATTTGCACATACTTTAGTCTATGGTTCGGGATCATCATGTTTATGTTCATCTAGCTGGATGTAGACCTTATTAAACATGCTACAGATAATAGCATATCTATACAGTACCACTGTTTTTTTTTTTTATACCTCTTAGTTGGCAAACAAACATACGGCCCGCCTGATGTAAGCGGTTACCGTAGCCTATGGACGCTTGCAACACCAGGGGTATCACGCGCGCGTTGCCGACCCTGCAGAAATCTCTTCACACCCCTTTTGAAGAACCCCATGCTGTACTCCACTGGGAACACCACGGCGGGGAGCTCATTCCACAGTCTGAGCGTCCGCGGAAGGAAGCTCCTTTGAGCCCGCACAGTACGAAAAAGTTCAATTCAAACTGAACCAGTAATGATATTTAAAGCGCTATTGGAAGCACTCGTGGTGTAGCATGATAAGCTGTTCTTAATCGATCGGCAAGTTAAGCGACCACCGTCGTGGTCGGTACCTGGATGGGTGACCGCCTAGTGGTATTTCAAATCGAGTGTTTTCGTGCTTCGGAAGGCACGTATAGCCATTGGTCCCGGTTATCACTTAATTGATAGTCATGATAGTCATTAAGCTACTTGGAGGCCATCTAGGCCGCTTGAAAACTCTAACAGTAGGTGCTGTGTGTGTAGGTCCACTACCCGCAGTAGGCACGCGTGGTGGAGTATCTGCCCATTCCCTTTCACCCTGATTTGTGAAAGGAGGCCTGTGCTCAGCTGTGGGACATTATAGGCTGACGATGATGATGATGATGAATGATTTGATTGTGTAATGATTTAGAAAAATTATATCAGCGAGCTTTGATACGTCATAGTTTTTAAAAAACGTACTAATTACCGGGCAAGTATAGTATCAAAAGATGGCTTATTTATTCACTATTTCATAATATCGTACAACACTTAACTCTTTTCATTCCCTCAATGCTTAAGCGTTACAAATTTACTCTACAAATTCTACAATAGTTGATATTGTATGCTGAGTAGATTATAAACCTTGATACAATACTTGATGATGAAAATATTATGCTATAAGTATTTTAAGCGCTTTAAATCTTGCATTCTGTAGTAAATGAAATACCTAACCAAACACAAAGTTAAAGGACTCAAGTCACAGATGTGAGGTTAGCCAACAAGCGACATTAGTCCAGCAATCGAGCTAAAAGCCTGGTGGTCGGAGTGCTCGTGCATCTGACCCCGCTACTACCTTGTGCTCCTTTGTATAGTATGGTCAGCAAATAAAATCGATAATCTGTTATATTACAAAGCAGAAAGAGTAATTTTTCTAAAAAATAGTCCAAAAAACTGTTTTACAAAAAAAAACAACTTTAAAGTACACTAAAAAGTAATCAAATCCTGACACTGATGACAATCGGAATCGGAAGTGTACCTTTAAAACTGTGTGTGTAAGTAACCTTCCAAAAGGGAAGTGTACCTTTCTAAAAAAAAAATTTTTTAACAAATCAGTTAATAAAAGGAGTTATGAGCCACTTTTTTTGAAGTCAGTTAATAAATGAACTCTTTATGAGGAATGTATTGTACCTATGCATTTATTACAGTAATGTCCTTTTCCATGCTATAGGTTATCTATGCGCCAAATTTCATCGCTGTCAGCTCAGCGGTTTAGGTGTGAAAGAGTTACTTTCGCATTTATAATATTACTAGCTGTCCCCCGCGGTTTCACCCGCGTTCCCAGGATAAAAGGACACAGGGTATCTGCATACCAATCAGGTCCGAAAGCGGAACAAACAAATAAATAAACAAGCTCACATTCGAATGTCAGGATAAGTATGGATGATTTAAAACTAAATATTGGTTCTTTGTCAATAAAACGGAAATTGGTATTAATGTATTGTTCTATAACATTTTGCATTTAATACATAAAATATTGTCGTACGTTTCAAGCGCGGATCACAAAATCACGTCCCATAACCGCTTAAAATTGATGTAAAATAACTCAAAAACCGAAAGGAATTCAAAATCTTACCTTATACTTAATCAGAGAGTACAACATTTTATTTAATGACAATACAAATAAAAGTAAACCTTCATCATAACAAAACTTACTCTCAGTTTATTCATTCGGAATATAACTGACCATTAAAAGAGAACAAAGCTCAGCATATAAAAGAGAAGTAAAGAAGTAAGCGGCGTAAGTCGAGCAATCCAACTAAAAGCATATGAGTGGCTGAGCGCCACACGTGAAGCCATCTTCAGCTATCTCGTGCCTTATGAGGTAGCGTTGGCAGAAACAGTGAAGTTTTATTTATATATTTTTTAATTTTAGCTTAATTATTCACACACTTAATACTTGTGAACAGGTGCTGCTTGTGGGGGCTGGTCTGCTTAAGTTTGCTATTTATTTACGTATTAAATATTTATTCAGTCTACTTTGTAATTTTGCCGCCGCGCTGGGGCACGCAATTGTTTTCAGTGCGATTAGAATGTAAATATTATGTAATGAATCTAAGTTTGTTTTTAAAAGAGTAATTGCTGAGTTTATTGCCTGCTCTTCTCAGCAAATGCAACCTTCCGAACCGGTATTAGAGTATTAGATTCAGACTTTTCATAAGTGCCTGCGAAGGTCTATTTGAATAAATGATTTTGAATTTGAATTTGAATTTGAATTTGAATTCTTATTATGCTAATAAATTTAGAATTATAACAATAATATTACCACCATAATCATTATCTTTTGATTTCAATTTCTCATCTCATTTGACTAATATTATAAAAGTTAAAGTTTATAACTCGATTACGCATCAACGGCTGAACGGATTTGGATGAAATTTTGAGCACGGACCGAATAAGGATATATTCTGGATTAACATTAAAGTATACAAAGTATCCCGGGCTAACAAGGTACGGTACGGTAAGCTAGTAACTAAATATGTTCATTAATAATCTACACAAAAGGTATATAATAATGTACTGGTGAAATTGATCTATTAAATATTAAATTTCATTAATATCTAACTTGAACTGCTAGGTCTATGAGTGACATTATGAACTTCTAGAACCATTCCTGGTCTCATGAGTACGATGCGACCAAAAAGTTTCGTGTGACGGACACCCATTCACGGAAATTTGTTTGATGTAGCTAATTGCACCCTTTGGACGACCCTTTTAGCACAAATTCGGTTCACTTAATTAAGTTATCAACTACTATAATAGCGTGTGACAAAAGTTTTTAAATTAAACATGAGTTTTTGATATCAATGTTGGGTGATTGAGGTTATTTTGTTTTAGGAGAAAATTAATTTTGTAATTATAAAAGATTTTTTTTTTTGCAGTAAAGTAAATATAATTAAAACTGTCATTAATACGCAAAATCGTCTTGGCGCCAAACCCCACTTAAATAAATATAATATTTAAAATAAAACATCTTATTCAACAAAACGTCATAAAAACCCTCGTCAAAACTTGACAGCTGTTTTATTGTAACTTTTTCGCTGACGGTACAAGTGTCTGTCATTAGTCGTATTGTTGGGAACGCTATCGACGTCTCGATATCCGTTGAAGTCATGTCTTGGGATAGTGCACACGTGGGTATGTACTCTGCTTTGTAGCTTACAGTTTACAGGTACAGTTTTCGAATGAAATGTTCTGACGTATGTTCGAAGTTTGAATTTCATGCTTGAAAAAGGAGGTGGTTCTCAATTCGGTTGTATTTTTTTTATGTTTGTTACTTTATTAACCGATTTCTAAATTAAATTATTTTTTGTCTGGAAGGGTACACTTCCCGTTTGATCCCATTGTCATCAGGTCAGGATTTGATTGCTAGTTAGTGTACTTTGAAGTCGGTTAAAATTTTTTGTAAAAAAAAAAACAGTTATGTGAGCATGTAATTAAAAAGTTAATTTAGCTTTTGAGAGTCATTTATACCGTATCGTATGGGTCATTGGCGATTATTTAAGGACGGAATATTTTTATTCGATCTCTATCTACCGTTTATCATCGAAAAGGTTTAACTGATTTAATGCATGATAAGCCGTTCTTAATCGATCGGCAAGTTAGGCTACCACCGTCGCCGCCTAGTGGTATTTCAAATCGAGCGTTTCCGTGCTTCGGAAGGCATGCAAAGCCGTTGGATAAAAAAAAAGAAAACTCCAAAGAAAAACATCCAATTTGTCTCTCAATCGTCACAAATACAAGAACGAGCTAGAAAGCGACGTTAAAAATCAACAAGCGAAACCACAACGCAATAATCACGAAGGAAGCGAACGAATCGCATTAATTCGTTTTTTTCCCTAAAATTGGATTTAGCGTGATCCCCGCCAGGGAGCGCTGTTTGTTTGCTCATCTCTTATTAAGTCTCTTAATAGAGCTGCGTCTTAATGCTCGCGGGATGCGCTTTGTGTTCTGTTTATATGGAGTCTTGTGTTCTATATGGTTTTCTTATTATTTTCTATAATAATAATAATAATATTTATTTATTTGCACTAAAAAATTCGAGTTACAAAGGTACATATAGATTACGTCGATGTCACAATTTAGTACAAACTACTACCTAAACTAGGACAAGCCTGTATTCTAGGCAGCAGCCCCCATAGCTGAAGTTATTCATGTTAGCTATTATGTTATCATGTTAGCATTCTATGCTAGCTAGTACGTACTTGAGTGTTACTGAATTAGAGTTAATTTCCAAAAACATTTTGAGGAATTGGAAAGTATTGTAAAGAAAGACACATTAATTGACTCACATTATGAAGAGTAATGTCCTACGATATACAATGAATTCTGTTGACAAGCGTAAGCCCCGACTGATAGTAAGCGGTTACTGTAGCCATATGGACGCTTGCAACACACGGAGCACTCACGCTTTGCCGATCCTTTCCAATGTGTTCTGGCGGCGTTACTCACGCGCAGGAACACTACATAAAGGTATTTGGCTGCGGTGTTCTGTAAGGTGGACTTCCCCACTCGAGCTGTTCTTTGAGCGAATAAACGCTCCATCTGTCTTAAAATTTGAATTGAATTTTCTTAGAATTGAGTCAATTATCATTACATGGAACAAATAACCTGTAACATAACCTGTAAAAGGTTATATATGCAAGTTAAACTACTGGCAAGTGAGTGGTACTTTATTCAAAATGTAAAAAGTAAAAATGTCTGTCTTATTTTCTACCGCATGACATGTGTATCAAATTATTTTATATTATATCGTATAATACCTGATTTAACTGCGTTTACTTTGTATTGGGGATAAATCCCCTCCAGAGGTTATGGGCAACATAAAAATAGAATTGCTGAATGGGCAAAACTATGAAACTTGGAAAATTCAAGTACAAGCTTTACTTGTCAAAAATCAGGTATGGAAATACGTAAACGGTACCATTAAAAGGCCAACATCTAATGAGGCAGCGGAGACCTGGTCAGATAAGGACGAAATGGCAAAGGCTGACCTTATCATGGCGATGAATCCAGGTGAGTTGAAACATACTCGTGGGTGCGTGACGTCGCACGAAATTTGGATGAAGTTAGAAAGCGTATATGCTTCTAAAGGTCCCGTGAGGAAGGCAAATTTACTTAAAAAAATGATATTGAGCCGTATGAAAGAGACTGATGATGTGAAAATACATCTTGGAGATTTCTTTGAAGCCGCAAATATCCTAAGCGATATGGGTGTTACGATACACGAGGACATGCTGTCAATTTTGCTACTATATAGCCTTCCGGAAAACTATGAGAATTTTAGATGCGCAATGGAAAGCAGAGATGAGTTACCGAATATAGAGATACTCAAGATTAAAATATTAGAAAAAGTTAATATTTTGAAATCAGATGAAACTAAGAAGGTAGAAGGAGCAATGTATGCGAAACATCAAGGACCAAAAAGGAACCAACCGACTCAGGTTCAAAAGACACGACCGAGCAAAATTTACAAATGCTTCAAATGTCATAAACTAGGACATAAAGCTTCAGAATGCAGAACGAAGCGTGACAATCCTGAATCCAGATGTGCAACAGAAATAAAGAACGAGGAGGACAGTAATTTTGATATTCTTTTTAATTGTAATTCTAATTTTACAAATATTTGTGAATCTATGAAAAATAACTGGATCCTCGATAGTGGCTCTACATCACATTTATGTAATGATAGAGATAAATTTACTAATAATTTCTGTGCTTTTCAGGATAAGTTGAATCTAGCGTCAAATCTGTCGACTGATGTGAAGGGCAAGGGTGATGTAAGGTTGTCAGCATCAGGCAAAAGGCGAATAACTTTTGGAAATACTTTGTATGTACCAGATCTTCGTAGTAATTTGTTATCTGTGGCCAAAATTACTAATAATGGGTATGAAGTAACTTTTACTAAAGATAAAGCCTATATAAATGATGAGGTAGGTAAAACCGTGATGACAGCTGAACGTATTGGGAATCTTTATCATGTTAGGGACTTGAATGAACAGGTTAATATAGCTTACAATTCAGTTGATATCCGTACGTGGCATGAACGTATGGGACATTTAAATGGTAGAGATCTCTCAAAATTACTAAACCATTGTGGTCACAACATAAAAGAGATAGATTTACGTGTTTTAGATAATTGCGATATATGTTCTAAGGGCAAAATGAGTTCATTACCATTTTCAAGGTGGAACGGTCCGTGTAATGAAATATTAAGAATTGTACATTCAGATGTGGTAGGTCCGATGAAAACAGCATCAATGGGTGGTGCGAAATATTTTGTTACTTTCATTGACGACAGTTCTCGATGGTGTGAAGTTTATTTATTAGGGAAGAAAAGTGCAGTGTTCAGTGCATTTAAGGCGTATAAAAATTTCGCAGAAAAGTTTACTGGGAAGAAAATTAAATTTCTTCAGAGTGACAACGGTGGCGAATATTGTAACTATGAATTCGATGAATTCCTACAGAGTGAAGGTATTCAAAGAAGACTGACTATCCCTCATACACCTCAAATGAATGGCGTTAGTGAACGTATGAACAGAACTTTGCAGGAAATGGCAAGATGCATGTTATTATCCTCTGGTCTGTCTTTAGGCTTTTGGGCGGACGCTGTTGTGACCGCATGCTATGTGCGCAACCGATGTCCAACTAGCAGCTTAAAAGGTGATATTCCGTTCGAGAAATGGACTAGAAATATTGTAGACCTTAATAATATGGTTAGCTTTGGAACTAAGTCATATGTATTAGATAAGACACCAGGAAAGGGTAAGTTTGATGCACGTGCCAAAGAAGGAATATTCGTAGGATACCCTAGATCAACCAAAGGATATCGTATATGGATACCTAATGAACATAGAGTAATAGAAGCACGAGATGTTAAATTCCAAAAAGAAGAAAATATATCAAGGGATCAGAAGAACATTCGAATAGAGCCAGAAAATATTTTTCAACCAAGAGTCGAGAATACACAATCAAAGGAAGGACCAAATGTTCAAGAAGTCGAGTTTGAGATGGATAATGAAATTATTCTGCGACAACCTACAGACGATGTCGACCATACTGATGAAGGCGAACACTCGGGAGGAGGAGAGCATTCGGGTACTGGCGAGCGTCCTAGTAGAGGGGAAGGTTTAGGTTTTAATATAAACCCAAATGATGTCGAGCAAACTCAAGAACGAGAAGATCAACAAGTGATGTTGAAACGAGCTCCTGGAAGACCCAAGCTTGTCAAAGGGAATCGTGGGCGTCCTAGAAAGGTGTATAATATGGTTGAAGAAGGAAACCATTCTAAAGAAAATGAAGAATATTTTTCTGCAATTGCTGAAATATCCCTCGAAGAAGCGCTATCAAGCGATGAACACAAGGAATGGCGAGAGGCAATCTTTTCTGAAGTAAGAAGTTTAGTTAAGAATGATACTTGGGATATTGTGAAAAGACCTAAAAATAGAGACATTGTAGGCTGTCGATATGTACTAACGACCAAGTTTAATGTTGATAAAACATTCAAGAAAAAGGCTCGTTTAGTTGCAAAAGGTTTTAGTCAACGGTATGGGATTGATTATCACCGAACGTATGCCCCAGTAGCAAGACTAGAAACAGTTAGATTGTTGATGGCACTTGCTGTAGAGCTGAATCTACAAATTCATCAGCTGGATATCAATACAGCATACTTAAATGGCCGACTTGATGAAGAAGTTTATATGCAGGTACCAAAGGTACTGAAAGATAGTCTTAATATGCTTATTCAAAGAGAAGATAAACAATCAATAGTTGCGAAGCGTGCTAGGCAAATGATATTAGATATCAATGCTGGAGGAGATGCTTGTCTTTTGAAGCGATCTCTTTATGGTTTAAAACAGGCAGGGCGGCAGTGGTATTTGAGATTGGATGAGAAATTACGAAGTATGAATTTATTGCCTACTATAAACGAACCATGTTTATATTTTCAGCGAAGGGGAGATGGAACTATTCTGATTGTTATTATATATGTTGATGATATATTAGTGGCGTCCCAGAATATCAAGTGGATAGAGATATTTAAGAAGGATTTAGCTGAAGAATTTGAGCTTAAAGATTTTGGTCCGGCTAAATACTGTTTAGGTATCGAAATTGAGAAAAAGGACGGAGTTATAAGTCTATCACAGCAGAAGTATATTAAAGATGCAATAAAGAAGTATGGTATGGAAGAGTGCAAGACTGTATCCACTCCATTCGAAGTTGGGTTGAAGTTTGCAAAACCAAAGGAAGAAAGCCTAGATGATATAAATCAAGAACGATGGCCATATCGTGAATTGATAGGTACGTTAATGTATTTGAGCGTAGGTACGAGACCTGACATAAGCAATACAATTTCAAAATTGGCTCAATTTGTGACTTGTCCTACTCACATTCATTGGATATCGGCAAAAAGGGTTCTTCGATATTTAAAGAAAACAATTGACTATCGTTTGACTTTTAAAAAGGTTGGTCATTCGTTGATAGGCTATTCAGATGCGGATTGGGGGAATTGTCTATTAGATAGACGATCGTATTCTGGCTATGTTTTTATTTTAGGAGGAGCAGCTATTACATGGAGATCTCAGAAGCAGCGAACAGTAGCTACGTCTTCTACTGAAGCTGAATATATTAGTACTAGTGAGGCAATGAAAGAAGCTCTCTACCTAAGTAGTTTGTTAAAGGAGATAGGTTGTTTACAGTTATCTAAAACAACTGTCTATGCTGACAATCAGGGGGCGATATATCTTGCTAAAGATCCCGTTTATCATGCTCGTAGTAAACATATAGACATAAAGTTTCATTTTATCAGGGACGTACTCAGGGATAATGTCATAGAGTTAAAGCATGTGCCGACAGATTTGATGCTGGCTGACGTTTTAACGAAAGCATTACCTGTGTGTAAACATAATAAGTTTATTAATGGTTTGGGGCTTCAGTAGTTAATTGAGGGGGCGTGTAAAAGGTTATATATGCAAGTTAAACTACTGGCAAGTGAGTGGTACTTTATTCAAAATGTAAAAAGTAAAAATGTCTGTCTTATTTTCTACCGCATGACATGTGTATCAAATTATTTTATATTATATCGTATAATACCTGATTTAACTGCGTTTACTTTGTATTGGGGATAAATCCCCTCCAGATAACCTCCTCCAGCGCATTATAAATATTATAGAATTATTTGATAAGTACGCTCATAAGTCAAGTTATACCAGCTTTATTATAAGACTTCCAAAGTTTAAATCTCAATATTACACAGGTGTAAAACTGAGTCACATAACAAAAGTTGGCTTCTCATAAGCCAGTCGTCAGTCAAGTCGTTTTGAGATAGACGTCTGGGGAACATCACCCCTTAGGGTATGACTAAGTTTGTATTTGAATCAAGTTCGAAGTGAATAACGATTGTTAACTTTATTGTTTTTCGGGAAGGTAGCTATTTCAAGTATTTACAGAGCTTTTTATGTTTCGCCATCATTCTCTAGGGTGATTGTGTAATGAAAATCGAAGCTGAAGGCGTATATTTTATGGTGCTTTATTGCTGTCTCTTTCCTACACGTGGATGTGAAAAGAGATCCTAATCATGACGTCGTCATCGGCTTTAACTAAATTTTCGAGAGGATGTATGATGATTATAATAAAGCTCTGCTATATGCATAACGGCACCTTAATGCCCTACTTCCAAAATGGGTCAAAAAGTTATAAAAAGTAATCTAAAGTAGTTCAATATTTTAATCACTACCACAAAATAATCACTAACTATAATTCACGTCGACTTTCTAATTGTTGTTTCGCTAGAACAAACGTTGTTTAGACCATGGTATACTAAAAACCCATTCCCAACAGCTACAAAACTGACATACCGCTACGTGCTAAAACTACCTACTTTGAAGTGCAAGTGCGGTGTCTGGGTTGTAAGGAGTAACAAAAAAGGTAAAAGTAAAAGGAGTTTTATTTGGTGCTATTGAATGTTACAAAACCATGGTCTGAACAACGTTTGTTCTAGCGAAACAACGATTAAAAAGTCACCGTGTATAATAATAATATGTATAAAAATAAGTACTACTATAAATGACCGAAGCTATCTCGATATCTGTAGTGCAAAGCGATTTTTCGGTCGCAGTGAAAGTACTCCACCTTACAGGAAACTGCTGAAAATTAAAGCTCAAGAAATATCACACAATTTTAAAATTATACGATTGATTCACGATAAAAATATAAACTTAATGTTTATTGGCACCTTAATACAAAAACTATGTAATGAATCTAAGTTGGATTTGAAAAGAATAATTGCTGAGTTTATTACCGGCTCTTCTCAGTAAATGCAACCTTCCGAAACGGTATTACAGTATTAGAGTCAGACTATTCATACCTGCGAAGGTCTATTTGAAATATATGATTTTGATTTTATTAGTCCGATTAGAAAGCATACAGGCTACTTTTATTAGATAAATAATTAGGATTACGCGCAAAAAAACCGTATGCGAGTGGAACTGCAGGGATCAGCTAGTAGGAAATTAAATAAAAAGTATCTACCCTTAACCTTTCTTCCCCTGATTGGTTTATCTTCGGCTGCCGGCGCCACAGGTTTCGTATTTTTGTTTACTACATCCTAATTTTGTACACTGCATTTTTGCGTAAAACTATGCTTCAAATCCTTACTTTTATCCTCACTGGTGTGTGGATGTTTTGTTACTTTTCACGAAAAAACTACCGAACGGATTTGAATGAAATTTGGCACACATATAGAATATGTTCTGGATTAACATATAAGATATTTTTTATCCCGGAAAAACATACTATCCCTTGGGAATGCGGGTGAAACCGCGCGGAACAGCTAGTATTAAGGCTCTGTTTATCTAGGTACCTCTGAATAATACAACTAAATGAACGTCCGCTAATATCGGCTCCTAATCCGATACATAAACTAAGCAATATCCGATAGCGCAAGGTCAGGAACTGGCTGTTTGTTTATGATTCTGCCAAGATATTGCCTCCAATTTATTGAAAGATATTATTTATTGTAATATCCTGGGACATCTTCCTACACGGCAAACTAAGCAGAATATTTACTATTGGAAGTAGATAATTAATATACATACACATTATCGGTCTTACTAATAAAAATATGTAAAACGGTTGTTTAACAGCTGTATAGTTATGCAGTGTGTAAGCCTTATACAGTTGCTATACACTCCCTTTACTAATAATCAGTGTGTACGCGTTGTATAGTTATCTATTTGTTAAAACAAAAACGACTGGCAACTTTTTAGGAACGTTTTGAAACTAAAACTATCTAACTTCAAAATACGGGAGAAAATATGGGGAAAAATGTGAAAACACCAAAAGATACTGAAAAATAATTATATAAAATATTAATCATATCATAAAAATCAGGTTTCTTTTTCTTAAGACTATTTTTATTTAAATAATTAAACAATAAAATTACTTTTAAAAAGCTTCAAATAGCTAATGGTGGTTTTGAACGAAACTGTCTTGTGCTTATGGCTACAGTAGCCATTTAACCAAAGAAGAAGAAGAAAGAAGAACGTCATTGTCAAATTACAAATGTTACGTCAACAAACGAAGCAAATGGCTGTGCCAATGACTTCAAAACTAAGGATACACCGCGTGTAACTTTTTATTAGTAAGGCTGATTTTGTTTAAATACTTACAGCCTTACTAATAAAAAGTTACACGCGGTGTACACATCTGTTATAGGATAATTGCTACTAATAAAAACATTTTTGACACAAAGCCTGTATACACGTGTTTTAGTTACCTAGGAAATTTACACAGGGCTTACACGGGCCAGGACCCTTGTTTAGTGTTTGTATAAGAACATTATGGCGGATTTCAATAGATCAGCTGTGTCTGACAATCAAGTGTTGTGTCCATTTACTACGGACCAGGCCAACCGCGCAATAAAATGACACCAACGCGCTGGCCCTAAAAAGTCATTTTAGGGCCAACGCGACTCAGTCGACTGCGGTCATACTGCGGTCCACGGAACAGTTCATTCGTTCATTGTTTGCTTATAATTGCCATAAAAATGCCTAGTTGCGTAGTGAAAGGCTTGTGTTTTATACTTGAGTTATGGATAAAATAAAACAAAAATTGTCAATTTATTTGATTTTGATAACTTTATGCAAAATGTTCCGGTAGGTGTATCCTTAGTTTTGAAGTCATTGGCACAGCCATTTGCTTCGTTTGTTGACGTAACATTTGTAATTTGACAATGACGTTCTTCTTTCTTCTTCTTCTTTGGTTAAATGGCTACTGTAGCCATAAGCACAAGACAGTTTCGTTCAAAACCACCATTAGCTATTTGAAGCTTTTTAAAAGTAATTTTATTGTTTAATTATTTAAATAAAAATAGTCTTAAGAAAAAGAAACCTGATTTTTATGATATGATTAATATTTTATATAATTATTTTTCAGTATCTTTTGGTGTTTTCACATTTTTCCCCATATTTTCTCCCGTATTTTGAAGTTAGATAGTTTTAGTTTCAAAACGTTCCTAAAAAGTTGCCAGTCGTTTTTGTTTTAACAAATAGATAACTATACAACGCGTACACACTGATTATTAGTAAAGGGAGTGTATAGCAACTGTATATACAGCTGTTAAACAACCGTTTTACATATTTTTATTAGTAAGACCGATAATGTGTATGTATATTAATTATCTAGTTCCAATAGTAAATATTCTGCTTAGTTTGCCGTGTAGGAAGATGTCCCAGGATATTACAATAAATAATATCTTTCAATAAATTGGAGGCAATATCTTGGCAGAATCATAAACAAACAGCCAGTTCCTGACCTTGCGCTATCGGATATTGCTTAGTTTATGTATCGGATTAGGAGCCGATATTAGTGGACGTTCATTTAGTCGTATTATTCAGAGGTACCTAGATAAACAGAGCCTTAATACTAGCTGTTCCGCGCGGTTTCACCCGCTTTCCCGAAGGATCGTGTGTTTTTCCGGTATAAAAAATATCCTGTGTGTTAATCCAGAACATATTCTATATGTGTGCCAAATTTCATCCAAATCCGTTGAGTAGTTTTTTCGTCAAAAGTAACAAACATCCACACATACTAACCAGTGAGGATAAAAGTGAGGATTTGAAGCATAGTTTTGTGCAAAAATAAAGTCTACAAAATAGCGATGTAGTAAACAAAACTACGAAACTTGTGGCGCCGGCAGCCGAAGATAAACCTACCAGGGGAAGAAAGGTTAAGGGTAGGTACTTTTTATTTAATTTCCTACTAGCTGATCCCTGCAGTTCCACTCGCATACGGTTTTTTTGCGCGTAATCCTAATTATTTATCTAATAAAAGTAGCCTGTATGCTTTCTAATCAGACTGATAAAATCAAAATCATATATTTCAAATAGACCTTCGCAGGTATGAATAGTCTGACTCTAATACTGTAATACCGTTTCGGAAGGTTGCATTTACTGATAAGAGCCGGTAATAAACTCAGCAATTACTCTTTTCAAATCCAACTTAGATTCATTACATAATATTTACATTTTAATCGTGAATCAATCGTATCATTTTAAAATTGTGTGATATTTCTTGATTTTAAATTTTCTGCAGTTTCCTGTAAGGTGGAGTACTTTCACTGCGACCGAAAAATCGCTTTGCACTACAGATATCGAGATAGCTTCGGTCATTTATAGTAGTACTTATTTTTATACATGTCGGAGTCAGCGACAGCCAAGCGATACAAAGACCACGACTAGGGTTCAGTGGTATCAGGATTCGGTGGGCGCAGTGCAGGCAATAAAACAACCTTATACCATCGCTTCGTAAAAGTCCCGTATGAGGAGAAGAAGCGACGCAACAAACTCCTCACGGGCCCAATGTGTTTATTGTCGTAATATTACAATTAAATAATCACTCCACTTCACTTCACACAATTGTACATTCTTAAATAAGTATAGGCTTAAGAACCGGGTGTAACAACGATTGCACTGAGATGTGTACAGCTCGAGAGCTTGTGATAAACTAATTGTCCCAAAAGCAATATGCATCCCCTTATTAACTTTGTTATTCACGTTATATTCAAATCAGTATTCTTACTTTTTACAAATACCCTCATTAAGTCTGTACGTTTTATTTACGTTAAAGTCAAATCAGTGTTGCTACTATTTCTCCCAACCCTTGTACCACGATAATATCATAATCCAACTGAGTTCGACTAACTATCTCATTCTCCGACACGGCCATCCTGCGAATCACACGTCCTCGTGTGAAAAACTCTACCAGATGTACCTGAAACCAAAGAAGTCCAGCACAGTAACTGATAATTTCGCTCGGCCATTCCTGCCTAAACTTGATAGCCATTTTTGCTATTAATCGCTTCAGTTTAATCATTACACTAACGCTTACTCATACTAACCAATGATACAGTTCCAATCTTTTAACTTATCTCATCAATTCAAGACATAATAAAGTCAACACAGGTAAGGAGTAAGCACAGTTTAGACAATCCAAATGTAACGATTACTAAGATCAACAGCCCTACAGCTCCACCAAGCACGTTTACTACCTACGCACTTACCTAAGGGAGACAGTTTTTACTTTATAGTCTTCTAGGCAAGAATAGACAGTAATAAATCACCCTAAGCCATTGCTTATAGAATATTCGCGGACTACTCACGAAAATCTATGATCTCCGCACTTTATTGTGTTATGGAAACAGCCACCACGCCGTTAATAGTGTAGGTGGCCTACAATGGCCTCCACGCCTTCCAGATAACCACCACGCCTTCTGGACAACTCCATCTAAATGACCAGCTCGCCTCATTTAGACAGGCCTTCACGCCTTCTAGATTACTACTAAATCTGGCAAAGAGCATACGGCCTCCCGGATGGTAGCCGGTTACCGCAGCCCTTGGACGTGTGTAACACCAGGGGTATCACACGCGTGCGTACCGACTCTGCAGAAATCTCTTCTAGATCACCACAAATTCTGGCAAAAAGCATACGGCCTCCCGGATGCTAGCCGGTTACCGCAGCCTTTGGACACTTGCAACACCAGGGGTATCACTCGCGTCTGCCGACTCTGTGTAAATCTCTTCACCTATCCTTCCAGATGGCCACCTAGCCTAGTCAGATAACACCGTCTAAATTGCCACCTCGCCTCATTTAGACAACACCGTGTAAATGGCCAACTCACCGTTCAGACCCCTAACAGAACCATAAGTCATTTTAGCCTTCTTTTTCTTTCTAATCTTGCTTTATCGAGTTTGCGTTAGCACTTTGCACTATCTATCAATAGACCAGTGACAGCAAAATAGAATAGTGAAAGAGAGACAAGTTAAATAACGAACACTATTGTAGCGAACTAATCGATTCACTTCACGGACAACTTAAGAAGAGATACGAATTTCTATCAGGCTGTGTCTACATAATAGCTAATAGTAAGGTCAACTTTACACCGGCTGATAGAATTTCACTCCAAAATGAACTACACTACCTAATTGGCATTAGTTTAAACCTATCGTGAGATTATATGACGTAAGAGATTAAAATATTGTGTGATTTTAACGACCTAGAAACATTGAGGCATTACATAACCTTACATGACCTTCACTATGAGAATAAATGTCAGGGACATAAACAAAGGACATTGCCAACCGCATATGGAACCAGCACAGTACATCGCTATCAAGGGACTCACTCAACTCCTAGTTAGTTGCTTACACTATACTTTTAACCATCATAGTTTATTTCTACCTACATTTTTCAATTCCGAAATCGTCACGAAATCAAACCGCAATTTCACGATAATAAAATCAATTACAATAATCTTGCTAAAACAATATTGATGAGTACCGCATCAAAGTCTAGTCTCATTTGCGTAACAACTTAAACAAGGGTAATAATAAAGCATACCGTCACGTCACACTAACAACACATCTTGTTAACGCTTCAACACAAACTGGGATATTAAACTACGCAGCCTAGGTGCGGCTCATCTTATTAAGTATCACGCTAGTATTTTAATAAGCAAGTACAACTCAAATCATTAGGTGCCTATTTTATCTGACTATCCGATTATGACTATAATCTAGCTCCCATAATCTCTATGACTGCTAAACACTAATAGTTCCGTAACGATAACTATACCCGTGATTATCTCCGTGACCAAAACGCAAAATAATAATTTGAGACTCAAGAGGACACGCACTTAAATCCAATTAAAACGCTAACCAACTATATTCTCAACAACAATGGGTACTTGTACCTCAGGTACCTTCGTAATCCATTAGTAAACAACATGAAATCGACTCACAGAAAATAGCCATCTATCCAGTAGGGTTGCCGAATGCAGCACAGGTCAACCCGAAGCTGGTTGTTGCTGTTGCTCACTGCACCGGTGTTGCTACCAACCGCGCTGCCGTTGCCACGACTGTTTTTGACTGCAGTGAAGTTGCAGACACGAGGGCAGTTATTCGTAAAGTAGCCAGCATCACCATATCTGTAACATTTAACACAACACAGCATTTGGTTCCAGCTTAGACAATAAAATAATGTTAGAAGTAAAGGAACGATCACATGACCTGTTTTTCCCACACTTGAAGCACCGCAGACAACCGCGCAGCATGGAATGACCACCATCTAGCTATTATCATGTCGCGTATAAGCACGCGCATCTCATGATTAATTTAGTTACACGATTACTTGGCTGTTTCTGGCTATAGAAACGATGCCACCAAACTTTATTCAGTCTTCCTTCTTGACGTCATCCCTCGCTTGGCAAAAGCCTCTATTTGACACGTGTTCGGGGTTCTCAAGCACGTGGCAGTCCTCAAAGTATGTAGAAACAATTCAAGTATGGTTTTAATTGCCTGTCTTTATCCCACGCCTGATGTCGGAGTCAGCGACAGCCAAGCGATACAAAGACCACGACTAGGGTTCAGTGGTATCAGGATTCGGTGGGCGCAGTGCAGGCAATAAAACAACCTTATACCATCGCTTCGTAAAAGTCCCGTATGAGGAGAAGAAGCGACGCAACAAACTCCTCACGGGCCCAATGTGTTTATTGTCGTAATATTACAATTAAATAATCACTCCACTTCACTTCACACAATTGTACATTCTTAAATAAGTATAGGCTTAAGAACCGGGTGTAACAACGATTGCACTGAGATGTGTACAGCTCGAGAGCTTGTGATAAACTAATTGTCCCAAAAGCAATATGCATCCCCTTATTAACTTTGTTATTCACGTTATATTCAAATCAGTATTCTTACTTTTTACAAATACCCTCATTAAGTCTGTACGTTTTATTTACGTTAAAGTCAAATCAGTGTTGCTACTATTTCTCCCAACCCTTGTACCACGATAATATCATAATCCAACTGAGTTCGACTAACTATCTCATTCTCCGACATACATATTATTATTATATATATAGTAAGGCTGATTTTGTTTAAATACTTACAGCCTTACTAATAAAAAGTTACACGCGGTGTACACATCTGTTATAGGATAATTGCTACTAATAAAAACATTTTTGACACAAAGCCTGTATACACGTGTTTTAGTTACCTAGGAAATTTACACAGGGCTTACACGGGCCAGGACCCTTGTTTAGTGTTTGTATAAGAACATTATGGCGGATTTCAATAGATCAGCTGTGTCTGACAATCAAGTGTTGTGTCCATTTACTACGGACCAGGCCAACCGCGCAACAAAATGACACCAACGCGCTGGCCCTAAAAAGTCATTTTAGGGCCAACGCGACTCAGTCGACTGCGGTCATACTGCGGTCCACGGAACAGTTCATTCGTTCATTGTTAGCTTATAATTGCCATAAAAATGCCTAGTTGCGTAGTGAAAGGCTTGTGTTTTATACTGGAGTTATGGATAAAATAAAACAAAAATTGACAATTTATTTGATTTTGATAACTTTATGCAAAATGTTCCGGTAGGTGTATCCTTAGTTTTGAAGTCATTGGCACAGCCATTTGCTTCGTTTGTTGACGTAACATTTGTAATTTGACAATGACGTTCTTCTTTCTTCTTCTTCTTTGGTTAAATGGCTACTGTAGCCATAAGCACAAGACAGTTTCGTTCAAAACCACCATTAGCTATTTGAAGCTTTTTAAAAGTAATTTTATTGTTTAATTATTAAAATAAAAATAGTCTTAAGAAAAAGAAACCTGATTTTTATGATATGATTAATATTTTATATAATTATTTTTCAGTATCTTTTGGTGTTTTCACATTTTTCCCCATATTTTCTCCCGTATTTTGAAGTTAGATAGTTTTAGTTTCAAAACGTTCCTAAGAAGTTGCCAGTCGTTTTTGTTTTAACAAATAGATAACTATACAACGCTTACACACTGATTATTAGTAAAGGGAGTGTATTGCAACTGTGTAAGGCTTACACACTGCATAACTATACAGCTGTTAAACAACCGTGTTCCATATTTTTATTAGTAAGACGGTTAATATAGAAAATTACACTAGACTATGCAGACTGGTTCATGTACACAAATGTCGGCTCTGGGTGGGAATCGAGCCCACGATCTGTGACGTCCAGTCAGGATATCTAAACCTACACGCAAAATGGCCTGTAAAACATACTGCATATTTCATAATCATCGGCCTATAATGTCCCACTGCTGAGCAAAGGCCTCCTTTCAAAAATCAGAGTAAAAGGGAATAGGAAGATACTCCACCACGCGTGCCCACTGCGGAGGTAGGCTAGTGGTCAACCTACTGTTGAAGTTTTCAAACCGCCTAGAAGGCCTCCAACTAGCTTAACGACTATCACAATTAAGTGATAACCAGGACCAACGGCTTTACGTGCCTTCCGAAGCACGGAAACGTTCGATTTGAAATACCACTAGGCGGTCACCCATCCAGGTACCAACCACGACGGTGGTAGCTTAACTTGCCGATCGATTAAGAACGGCTTATCAAGCTACACCACGAGCGCTTCACATATTTACTGGTAATCAAATAAAAGTAATACAGTATAATATAACTTAGTAAACTATGTAATTAGATATCCCCCCCCCTATAAACTCAATAAAATCTCAGCGTCAGTTATCGAAATCTCAAACGATAAAAAATATCCTTCAGAAAAAAAGGGGAACATTAAACACCCGATCGAGGCAGACAAAATCCCTTTTAATTAACGTCCATCCTTCTTATTTCCGGTTAAGCCCTGAGGACGCGTTGCCCTTCCCGAAGTAGGGCCATATTTTTCCCTTCGCTGTAAATTATTATTAAGGACCCTTTATATCATCGTTAGGGCGAGCTATTCATAAGGGCGGCCCTTAAACACAGTTAATTTCTGAGGAAAGTACACGTTTTAGGCAAGTTGTGTCTAGTTTATGTACTTGAGATTAGCTCTTAAAACTCAGGTGTTTCTTGAAGATTTATTTGAGAGTTTTAACTATATTTTAGAGAATAAAATGTGGTAGGTAGTTAATTTCCTTCAAATGTAATTTTGTATAGGAAATATTGAAATAAAACCTGAAATTAACGATTGAATAGATCAATACATAAAAGTTGTAAGTATTAATTAAAGACTCAATAATCAATTCGACAATCATTTCAATTTCGTTCGCGCTGCAGGTCGTGGGTTCGATTCCCACACAGGACATGCATTTATGTGCATGAAAGTGTCTGTATATCCTGAGTCTGAGTGTAATTATGTATATTGAGTATGTATTTAAAAACAATAAGTATAATGTATATGTAGTATATCAGTTATCTGGTTTCCATAGTAAAAGCTCTACTTAGTTTTGGATCAGATCAGTGTGGAATGTCCAAGGATATTTATTATTATTATTTAAGGACATCTGTTCAGAGTAAGGTTTTGTTTCATTTGAAAAAAAATCGGGTACTATATAAAAACAACCTTGGGCTCTAGACTGAGAGTAGTCAGTCAGAACGAGGCTTAAATTGTGTAGAAAGAACAAAAGCAAGTGTTTATTTAATCCATGAATAAGGGTCACCGCTCACTATATCAGCACCGTTCCATTGCAGCAATGGCCCGGCACCGCTTCAACTCAATCCAACCACTAGCTGCCAGCGCGCCGCGCCTGCGAGGTGGCGACTCGCGGGCGGCGCGGAGCCAGTGAAATTGGTGGCGCAACTTTGGCAAGATACCGCTTGCTAGCGTCACGCAGCAATGGAGCGGGCCGCTCGTTGGAAGCGTGTGATCAGCAGGACTAGTGACTTTTAGCGGCAAGCGCGCTTACCGCGAAGCGTCAACTATTTTATCTAGTCATTGTAAAATTTACTTAAACGCATACCATTTAAAGGCCTCACTTGCATGGCAAGGTAAATTCCGAGGTGTAGCCGTGCTGTTATAGTTAGCGGTGACCCTTAATCTTTAATAAATTAATTAGTGAGGTTGTTTATATCTCATTACGTAATCGTAGCACTTTGTAGCCAACCGTAGATACAGCTACGAAATTCTGTAGACTTCTTGTAGTATTTTTATACATCGTAGAATCTGTAGTTTATAGCAAATTGAACCTTAGAAGCAGAGATATGAGACATTGTCATGGTCTGTGCAGTGGCGTTCATTACCACGATTTGATTTTGATGACGATAAGGGTTGGAATTTCTGGATGCAAGCGGAATACGAAAATTATGGTAGTTCCTCTATATAGAATTTGGTTTTGCATTCTCGCCAAATTAATGTAAGTTGATATAGATATTTTGAATACAATACTTTTTTTAAAGACACTATTCGATTTCTTGCTTCTTTCAAGTCAAATGGAATTATAGTTTTTTTTAACTAATAAAAGCATTTTTTTCTCTTCGCATAAGTTTATGTAAAAAAAGTAACGTACTATAATAGTACATTATGATACATGTGTGCAAAGTTGGTAATAACACACGAGGCGGTGTAATTATCAATGCACACGCGTGTCATACGACGTTTTTCAACACACTTGCGAGGATAAAACAGATTTGTATTTTTGAAGTAGATTTTTTGATAATCAACCACACAATGAGAACGTTAACAAATATGGCGCGCAGGTTAAACTGGTTTACCCATTTAAATTAAGAATGCTTCGTCTACACATAACCAACATATCACTTGCAGTGAGGTACAAACTTAACATAATCAGGATTATAGCTATCATAAAACTGTGCGGTAATGTAAAGTAAAAAGCACTAGTGCGTAATAAGCTGCATTATGATACTAAAATCGATGCAATAAAAGTCACTTTAAGAGCAAGTGTGTCGAAAAAGTAATATTATCAACCCCACATGGTAGTAGTTTCTCATGGGTAAATACGATGAGTCTAATTCCCAGTTTCACCAAACTAGTTAAAATATATTCTGTAAAGTGTAGGGACTTCCCCAGTCGAGCTGCTCTTTGAGCGAATAAACGTTATGCTCTACCTCTCTTTCACCTGCAACAAAGGAAAAAAATGTCCTATACCTATGAACAAAATTTATCATTTCGGTGTATATTTTTAGGTGTAACCCTAAGAAATAAACGAAAGTGGTATATAATTATTCAGTAGTATGTTTGTAGAGTGATTGGTTGACAATAAATAGTCTGGTCACGTCCTTTATACGAGGGCGACGTGTGTCATGTGTGCTTAACCTATTTATTTGGGATGATGTGCTCTCACAATGTGCCGAGATATTTTTTATTTTGTAAATATGTCAGCATTATAATAATGTACTGATGTTTTTTGGGAAAAAATATGTCTTTGATTCCAAGCGTGGACGTACTTAACGAGCCTACAACGAGCGCGATGCGAATCCCTGTAATCGTGAAAAATCTGACAATCGGGCGGAGCGCAGTCGAGCACGCTACGAATGCTCGTTCGAGGCTCGCAAGCCCGTCCACGCTACGCGAATCGTGCTTGCAGTGTGCTCGTTCGTGGCTCGGCTCGTGCTCGGTTCGCCAAGCATGGACACCCCACTATAAACAAGATTAAATTAATTAAAAAAAAAATCTTTTTTTCTTATATTTCACATAATGCGGAGGATTTTAAACGTAAATATAATATCACGAGTTTATAAAATAAGTAAAATTACTCATGTAATTTTAAGTGATAAATCAAGTTAATGTAATGATTAAATAATTAAACAACCATGACGATTTAATTTTTGATACTGATGTTGATACATTTGCTAAGAAAATAGAAATAATGTAACTTAAAAAATAACGCCATAGCATGAGAAAAATGTTATTTGCCTGAAAAATACTAACTTAACATAACAATGGCCCTTATTCTGTTGTTTACAACAAAAACTAATTTTAATCTCACTATGTCTCTTTCTAACAAAGAACATAAGAAAAGGATGTAAATTTAGTCCTGTCAAATTAGTCCAATGCTCGTTTTCAATAGAAATTTAGTCGCCATCTATCCCGGTTACGCAAAATAAGACGGCAAAGATTAATTAGAAAACTATGTTCCATCCTTTTCCAAAAATTTTCGTAAGAAAGAGATGAGATGTGACTAAAATTAGTTTAGTGCGATTTACAACAGAATCGGCACCATTGTTATTATTAGATGGAAACAAATTGCTTTCAGGACAGACAGACAACAAAGAGTAATAATTCCAACATGCGGAAATAATTTTAATTATCATAATTGCCAATTAAAATTGAACTGTATAATAAGCAATTAGCAATTCAGACCAAGGATGCTTGTTGTGTCATTTCTCGAGAACATAATTCTGTATTGGGGAGAAACGGTTTAGAAAAAAAGAAGAAAGGTTTCGCTCTAAGTAGAAAATCGTGTTTCAATTTTCTTGTTTAGGACTTGAGAAAGGTTGTTGGTATTTTTAAAAGTTGCTATTTAATGTGTGTTTTATAACATAAGCTGTGTATGGTATAGCTCAAAATGGTATTCATAAGTAAAAAAAAGTAAAGACAATTTTGAAGTAAATATATTCGACTAGCTTCTGCCAGCGGCTTCGCCCGCGTGGCCTACAGGAAACAAATGACATAATTTTTCTTCAAAAACAAACGTAATAAGTGCTCTCACTCCCTCTCAATTGTTTTCTTTTAAGCCCTATTGACTCTGTTAGGCATCTCCCATTTCGAAAAAACTATGATACACGTGACCTTTCTTAGTGGATACTTACACTTCACAAAGAACACACCCTCAAAATTTCTAGCACCAGCGGTTTAGGCTGTGCGTTGATATATCAGTCAGTCAGTCAGGACTTTGAATTTTATATTCTGATGACTATATTGGCTATTTTTTCCAATTTTTTTTATTTACAAAATAAAGTATTAATAATAATACACAATCAAAACAGCTTGTACAACGGACGGTGTTCTGAAGAATTGTTTAGGATTATGCCCACGGCTACTTTCTACTATCGCAAGTCTCGCCATCGACGGGGAGTCCATCCTCACATATTGAAACCTGAATTGTTTCGTACTGTGCGGGCTCAAAGGAGCTTCCTTCCGCGGACGCTCAGACTGTGGAATGAGCTCCCCGCCGTGGTTTTCCCAATGGAGTACAGCATGGGGTTCTTCAAAAGGGGTGTGAAGAGATTTCTGCAGGGTCGGCAACGCGCGCGTGATACCCCTGGTGTTGCAAGCGTCCATAGGCTACGGCAACCGCTTACCATGAGGCAGGCCGTATGCTAGTTTGCCACCTAAGTGGTATAAAAAAAAAAAACTCATGAAAAAACTTAAATTACGTGTGTAATAATATGTTTTACAGAAAACTCAACCCCCGTTTCACCTTCTTAACCCCTAAAAGGGTGAAACGGGGGTTGGAATTTCGAAAAATCCTTTCATATTTGATACGTACACTTCACAAAGAACACACCCTCCAAATTTCATGCCTCTAAGACCAGCGGTTTAAGCTGTGAAATACTGTGCATTGATATATCAGTGACTTCCCATACAAAACTTCATCCAGCTTTTCATCCCTTCGAGGGTGGATTATCAAAAACGCTAAGACACGTATGAATTAATTTTCAGTCTTCAGCCTAAACACAAAATTTGAAGATCCTAACTTCAAAACTGACGGACTTTCATACAAACTTTCATCCCCTATTTTACCCCCTTAGGGGTGGAATTTCAAAAAACCCTTTCTTAGTGGATACCGACACTTCACAAAGAATACACCCTCCACATTTCATGTCTCTAGGACCAGCGGTTTAGGCTGTGCGTTGATATATCAGTCAGTCAGTCAGTCAGGACTTTGAATTTTATATATACAGATTTGTATAAAAAAATATCTCTGCCTTCGATTATTTAGGCTTTAGTATAAGCGTTAATCGAAGCAATGTCTTATTTTATTTTGTTAAACGTTTATATAATATAGGTACTAGATGACTGAAAACTGGTTAAGATTCCACCTATCGCGCCGCAGCTCGGGGGTTCGATACCCACACAGGACATGCATTTGTGTGCATGAACATGTCTGTATGTCCTGAGTCTGGGTGTAATTATGTATATTAAGTATGTGTTTACAAACAAAAAGTAGTAAATGTATTATATCAGTTATCTGGTTTCCATAGTACAAGCTCTGCTTAGTTTGGGATCAGATGACCGTGTGTGAGGAATGTCCCAGGATATTTATTTATTTATATGAGGCACGTAATTTTTCTTTTGTCAATTAAACAAAAAAATACAAAGATATCGTGTATTGAAGTTTCGTGTGACGTCACGTTATATTAGAGGTTTTAGTATAAAGTGACGTCAAGAGTGGGGACTACCGAACTTTGACGTTCTTTATCTTTATCAATTGTATTAACAATTGCTATTTGTATTTATGTTTTTTGATAATCTAACTGATGGCAGAATTATTATTATATTTTTGACCGACTTCAAAAAAGGAGGAGGTTCTTCGGTTGTTTTTTTTAATGTTTGTTACCTCGTTACTCCGTCATTTATTAACCGATTTGGAAAATTATTTTTATTATAATTATTAAGGGTACACTTCCCGTTTGGTCCCATTGTCATCAGATCAGTATTTGATAACTTCTTAGTGTAGGTACTTTGAAGTCGGTTTAAGTTTTTAACCGACTTCAAAAAAAGGAGGAGGTTCTCAATTCGGCTGTATTTTTTTTTTTTTTTTATGTTTGTTACCTCATAACTCCGTCATTTATTAACCGATTTGGAAAATTCTTTTTTTGTCTGGAAGGGTACACTTCCCGTTTGGTCCCATTGTCATCAGATCAGGATTTGATTACTTCTTAGTGTACTTTGAAGTCGGTTTAAGTTTTTTGTAAAACAGTCCAATTATTTGTAAGACAATCCAATTATTTTTCCCAGGAATCATCCCTGTTATCCACGTAGAAGAGATCTGTTCAAGGTTTAAATAAGTTTATATTTTGGAAACCAAATAACTGTTACACCAACTTCACTTTACTGTTAGGATACAGGACGATAAGTCATCAACACAATAGGAAATGCTTAGTCATTGATTCGGTTAACCGTTGTCTGTTGTCACCTGACTAATGACAGGGGGCCTACCACAAGCTCTTAAAACAAGGTTAAAATAACCTTATTTGTCTTTTGTCCCTCATTGACATCCGGCGTCAAAACAAGACAAAACACAAATAAGGTTATTTTAACCTTGTTTTAAGAGCTTGTGGTAGGCCCCCAGGTAGACGTCTGCTATAGGCTCGGGCCAAAGTACTTGTTAGGGCTAATACTGTTAACTACTCATTATAGTTTATTTCTGTTACACTATTTCGAATTTTAGTACGTGCTTTAATATGATGATGATGATGATGATTAGCACTGTCTCAGCCAGTACAACGACCAACCCATGTCCTATACAACCATTCAAGCATCAACCACCATGTATCTAACTTAGTTTATAATGACTGGTACCTGAATAGTTGTATCGGAGTAACCATGGATAAACCGAGGAGTGCGTGGTATATAGGAGTGACACGCTCTGGGATGGGAGAGGACGGCCAGCCAACCGCATAAGTTTAGGCCCTGACAAGGCACTCATCAAAGTTACAGTTGACTGTACCAACATTAACAAAATAATATTTAAAGCGTAGGGTTAGAAGATTATCGAGTGACCTGTGGCGCTATGTGGAGTCTTAACTAACTGCGCTAACTGGCTCGTATATATTACCAAGTGACGTGAAAAGTTAATGAACCTCGTAGTGTGGTAACACGTTGGTTATAATTTGAATTCAATAAACTTATGAAACCAAAAATTTGGTATGAATTCTTTGAGTAAATAAATTTATTTTGTACTGAAACTTTTTATAGAGTCTGGATGATGTTATCTTCACCCCTGGATAGTTTCCTTTCCGTAAGGTCCCCAGCAGGCTGGCAGCGTTTCTCTTTGGATGGCCTCGCTAATGCGATAGCAGTCTCAGGAGATCAGTAGGCGGGAAGCTTTTTCTTAAAAACGATAATATTAAAACTTGGTACGATATCGACACGTTTTTTTGTTGAAATTGTGTTTATGCTATTATAAAAAATTAGGTATTAAGCACAATTACATAACCTTATCAAAAAATTTACACGCAGGCAGAGATATTACATAATTTTGCCTGTGAACATTTGCAGTACCAGAGCGCTATCTCTTATCGTTACTGGAATAGAGTCTTGTTTCAGACAAACAATCAGATAGACAATAAAGTGGACTGCAAACCAAAGGGACGAGCAGACATAGTAAGTAATTGGTTTCCAATGGTTACCCTTTGAGAACTCTAAAAGCGGCAAAAAATGCTTGAACCAAATTAGGCCCAGGTCAATATTCTCTCGACCTTACCATTCTATATCTCTTTCTCTCAAACATTCCGACTCACTTTGTTACCTAATTTGGTACCTATTAGTCAGGTCAACCGTCGCATTTCGAGTAGTACCTAACTGAGTGTTGTACGTACGAGTACAGAATCATTACTTCGCCTTAATTCGAGTGGAAGAGACAAAGTGTTCCAGCCCCTTAACATAAATAACGGGTGGCTTAAGGCGGGTGCCGGCACCGTCGGTACACCGTGGAATTCATTTTAATTTAGTACTAATTAAGTGGGGAGTCGTTAGCGGGTTATAAGAGTTTTTAAAGTGACTTTTTTCTTTATTATTCTTTTACTAAAAGTATTTGCTAAATCCAAAAATTATATACCTACTGGATAGTATTTGGTTTTCGGAACTGATATTTTAACGGGATAAAAAGTATAACATATGATATTCCAGGTTATCATCAGACTACGTGCTTAATTTTATCACGATTCGTTGTGCCTTACATTATATTATAAAACAATGTCCCCCCGCCGCGTCCGTCTGATTGTCTAAACGGGATGAACTCAAAAAATACTAAATGGATTTTCATACGATTTTCACCAATAGATGGACTGATTTATTAAGAATGCTTCGTCTACACACATCACTTACAGTGAGATACAAACACTTAACATAATCGGGATAATAATTAAGCTGTCTTATGATACTTAAATCGGTGCAATATGAGCCACTTTACGAGCGAGTGTGTTGAAAAATATTATTTTCAACACAATAGCTTGTCGCTCGTGAAGTGGCTCTTAAAAAATATGTCTTTTTTTTCCGCGCAAGTGTGTTGAAAAACGTCGTATGACATGCGTGTGCGTTGATCAATACACTCTCGCCTTATTGCATTCGCTTACTTACAGCTCACACGCTTAATACCGCCTCGTCTGTAATTTACGAACATTGCACACATGTATCACAATGTACTATTATATATTATTATATATATATATATGTTATTATTAGTCTCTGTACGTATACATTGTCCCTGGAAAGAGTTCCTAATGGTGCGTCCATGCTACGCGAATCGAGCACGAGCCCGAGCACGAGCGGTTCGCCAAGCATGGACGCACCATAACGAGTTCCTGGCACAGCAAATTTGTGCTTTTTTTTTAGTGTTCAAACTATGTGTTTCGCTTTTCTTAGGAAAGTGTTGTACCTATGTTTTTCTGAACATTAAATAAATTTTCATGTATGAACTGTGATGACACCATCATAATATTTTATTTATACTATCTCGGCGTACAAGCGTACTACAATACTATCAGCTATCAGTATTTCAAAGCATGCCACTTCAGGCTCCTTGCCCATTGTTTTTCTATAATTGGTTCTAGACTTTAGGTGGGGCATCATAGACTAAAGAGCTTTATCAGCGTCTTTCAGCTATATTAATTATGTACAAATATCAACATTCAAAGCACATATCTGTATACACATGTCTGCTTGTATATGTTTTTTTATTGTTAATTATTTGGAAAAAAAAGCCAAACATAGTCAGATTGTCCAAAAAATATTTAAAAAATGTAACCTTGCTGATTTTCTTGCCGGATTCTTCTCAGTTGAAGGCCGAGTTCCGAACCGATGGGACCTTCATAAGTGCCCTTCTGGGCCTAAATTGAACTGGCTTAGACTTTGACTTTGACATCAATAGCACCTTCTCGACCTACAAATCGGACCAAATGTCAACTAACACTACAAAGCTAACTACAGCTACAAAGATTTTTTTCTCATTAATCCTGGCGTTCCTAAGGGTGCCACAATAGTACACCTCTTATTTATAAACTATGTAACTGCGTCATCAGCAGAGCGAGTGCTCGAATATTAATCAAATGCCTTTAAATTCTTGATCTCGTGGGCGATACGGTTCCGATTATTCCAAAGTGGATGGTACCCTTAAAGCCGCCAGTTTTCATAATAAACTCCCTGCAAATAATGATCAAAAGCCTGCGAAACCAAAATGGCGGCATACCAAAGACCACATAAGAGTTACGATGTAATAATTTAAGACGAGACGAGACCCAATTTCATTGCGCGATAGTCGTGCGATAGTGTCGTTAATGTACATTAAGTTGTGATATATGCGTGGGGTGGGTTGCAAGTGTTAGTTGGTCGTTTGTTTCAACTAACTAGTATGTGCCAAGGTCAGTTGACTGGTGTACTGTATAGTGAACTGGGATAAGGTGTTACTTTGTTTTGTTATTAAACAAAATAATTATATTATCATGTAATATTTTTAAAAGTTAAAAATGGTAGAAACCTAATAGAAATCTCTAAGCCAAAAATTATAATGAATAAATTTATTAATTCAAATAGTACTTCACAGGCACTTAGGATATATAATTTACTAGCTGCTCGGCGCGACTTTGTTCGCGTGGTGCTACCCTACCCTATCTAAGCCATCCAGGGTGTAAACCAAAAGCATACAAAAAAATTCAACTGTACGTCTGTTTGTCACTGAACTACTCCTAAACGGCTGGACCGATTTGAAAGATTTTTTTGTATGCGTTTGGGGGGCGCCCTGGATAACCTATAACCTAGATACCGAGTGCAGCGCCATCTGCCGGGCTGATTTGTGAATCTAAAATTCATTTAAATCTGTCCAGCCGTTTAGGAGGAATTCAGTGACATACACGTAAAGTAGAATTTTATATATTGACCCCCTTAATCATAATAGCATTTTAACTAAATCAGTGTAATAGTGTGCCCCGTCTCACTCTTTCGATCACCAAATGTCACCTGTCAGATAAAGACTTCGGAATTTTAGCTAATCAACGTTTGATAACTTCATTATGAATAAGGGGGTAAGAAGATAAGTAACACTATCTTCTTAACATATATGATTAATATCATATCACCATGTGACGGCCAACCATTTCAAGCCACCGAATATTGTTCGTATATTGTATGAAGAGCCATATATGATATGATTCGCGTATCATCTCGCGTCTCTGGTTTCCTATTTATTTGATATCCTGAATTTTCGCGCTGTCGACAAGGATGCCACATTAGACATTTGGCTAAATACTTTGCAGATCTCTGGCAAAATGTATATAATTTTTAAGTTATCCGTCATGTTTTTCAGCAAATGACAAATGAGATGCTAATAAACTTTGTAAGCGTTTAAATTGGGACCGAAGTCCGCTGCTTAGAAAAGGCCTTTTAGAAATCGAATAAAAATTTTAATTAATTGCGTCATCGACTGCCAAGCGATACAAAACTCATGTTTAAACTTCTGTGGTATCAGGTTTCGGTGGGCGTAGTGCAGGCAATGAAACAACGTAATACTATCGCTTCGGAAAAGTCCCGTGTGAGGAGATGAAGCGACGCAACAAACTCCTCATGGGCCCCGATACGATTATAATATTACAATTAAGTTATTACATAATCACTTCAATTCACAATCTTAGTCTTAAATTATAATAAGTTACAGAACCGGGTAAAACAACGATCGCACTGACCTGTGTATAGCTCGAGAGCTTGTGATATACTAACTCTTACAAATGCAAATACCCACACTTTTATAAGCTTTGCTATTTGCGCTATGGTCAGTGTTGCCACATCACTCAATCCTTCTACCATAATAATATGATCCAACCAATATGAATAAATATCTTTTAATATCTAACACAATATTTATTGTATAAATGGCTATTGTCACTTTTTTAACTTAGTCTCCCTGAAGACCTCCTGTCATTTTAAAAACACTTTTAAATTTACCGAAAATGTATGGTTTTTATTTCCCGAGCCCAGGGGAGCCGAGACCACAAGCAGAAATCCTTATCTCCCTCAAGGGAAGACACGAAACCGTTCTTTTGGGTTTTATTATTGTTTTAAGGGAAAAGGAAAGAAAGGGAAATAATATTTGATTCCTTTTTTATTTCATCCAAATAAAAAGTATATATGAAGCTGCTAAAGTCGCAAAATTAGCTGCATGCGACATCAGATCAAATGGAATAGACTCTTTTTAAATTATATAATACTACGCAATATTCCTGTATTTTTATCATGGCTAGATTCTTATAATCGTATCATAGATTTTCACAAAAGAAAACCAAAACGGAATCTGGGGCGAGAGTGAATACGAGTTTTGAATCACATAATTGGACTGTTTTACAAAAAAAAACATCCCATTGTCATCAGATCAGGATTTGATTACTTCTTCGTGTACTTTGAAGTCGGTTTAAGACTTCAAAGTACACGAAGGAGTAATCAAATCCTGATCTGATGACAATGGGACCAAACGGGAAGTGTACCCTTCCAGACAAAAAAAGAATTTTCCAAATCGGTTCATAAATGACGGAGTTACGATGTAACAAACATAAAAAAAAAAAAAAAAAACAACCGTATTGAGAACCTCCTCCTTTTTTGAAGTCGGTTAAAAAACCATATTACTCCTAGTTTAAAACATCAAAAACACTAACTTCTCACATTCATTAAAAGCCCGGCAGATACCTACAGTGTTTTTGTCTTTCAAATTGGCATACAGAGAGTAAATTTCTCTTTGACAATATTCTGTTATTTTTCGCACTCAGTTGCCGTTTTGCCACTCTCGTACCATGAAAAATGTAGAGAGGTGCCATCCGTTAATTTATCATTTGGGAATAATATACCCTTTTATTACTGGCTGTTATGCTTTCGCGTGTTGAATATCGCTTTTTTTTCGAAATCTGTACTGAAGACCACAGTACAGTAGGAATGGTTAATAGACTGGCCAAAAGAGTCGAAAAAAAATTTAAGAATACAGGATTTTCATCTATATTGCTTTTATTTTAGGATTTAAATTTGTATATATTGACACAACATTTGTTGCAAAATTAGATATTTTTTATTATAATTGTATGGTTTACTAGCGATTGTAAATTCAAATTAGAATTATATCATTTATATACTAAACCATGTTTAAGTATTGCCTTCGTCCAGTAATATTAAATGCTATTTCATTACTATATGTTATTATTAGTTAATTAAAAAGTTAAATTAATCAGAGAAAGTTACAAGGCTGATATTAAATTTAGAAAATTATTTATTTATTAAACATCTGTAGTCGTTTTAAATGAAAACGTTACATTTTACAATACTTTACTTTGCAAAGACTTAATATTCACTCTCATAAGATATCGTCAAGCTCTTATATGGCTAAACTTATAAGTCACGTCAAGTACTTAAGTCAAGCAAGCTGTGTTATAGTTCTTATAATGAAACACTTCCGTCTTTTATTATTTTAATCAAGAGCCAGGGGTAGGTTCTTCTTGTCTTACTTTATCTCTGGCCTATAAAATAAGGCCTTAAATTAAGGTTTTTAGACAGGCTGGTAGGTTCACTTATCAAGTTAATTAATTTGTCAAGAAACTAGCTTAGTTATGAACTCCAGTTTGAATTATAAATTATCCATTATCTGTTTTTATAAATTTACTAGTTGCGCCCCGCGGTTTCACCCGCATACCCGTGGGAGATATTGCTTTCCTGAGATAAAAAGTATCCTATGTGTTAATCCAGAACATATTCTATCAGCGTGACAAATTTCATTAAAATCCATTCAGTAGTTTTTGCGTGAAAGAGAAACAAACATCCATACATACAAACCTTAGCGTTTATAATTATTAATAATAATATAGTAAGGATACAATGTGTAACGGAAACGGTATATCAATTACAGTAATCCACTTTTACTAGTAGGTACAGTATGAGGCACGAATGGTGAGCACAGATAGGCAGTAGTGGGGGGCAAGCTCGCGCATGTACACTTTTGGCCAAATCATAGTAGCCAAATGAAACGCGAGAATCCAATAGACGACGAGCATCGACTGACGAACCAATCGTGTGCAGCTCGGCGCTCCCCCCTTCTTCATTCCGCCAAACAGACCGAAAAATTAACTACTGCGCAGGTGTCAATCTGTACTCACGACTCGTGCCGCTTACTATAATAGGCGCATAGATCGCGGAATATAAATGATCAAAATATGCGTTACTTGCATAATTTGAGAATTCTATTATGCATACGTTGACGGGCCCGTTGGCGCAGTTGGTTAAGACGTGGAGTCTTAACCTATAGCGCCGCAGGTCGTGGGTTCGATTCCCACCAGGACATGCATTTGTGTGCATGAACATGTCTGATTGTCCTGAGTCTGGGTGTAGTTATGTATATTAAATATGTATTTACAAACAAAAAGTAGTATATGTATTATATCAGTTATCTGGTTTCCATAGTACAAGCTCTGCTTAGTTTGGGATTAGATGACCGTGTGTGAGGAATGTCCCAGGATATTTATTCATTGATTATACTTATGCATATTTTTTTTGCTCTATATTAAAAACAAACTTCAATATCAGTAACAAATCATTTTTATTTTAAACTTTAAAAACCATACAAAATTTCAATAGTAAGTGACAAAGTTATGTTTTCACTTAATAATATTAAGAGTAACTTGCGACAAAACTTGATTACACATTCAGTATGAATTATGCCTTCGAAGGTATGGGAAAGCTGAGTGTAGTCTTTATTTTAATTTTAAAGTATAGGTATCCAAGCTAACATCTAGATTGAAGTTAAGGCAAAAAATTACTCCAAAAGTATTTATACATAATGGTTTATTTCATAATTTTATTATTAATTAATCTCATAAGCTGAAGCTATGTTAATAACAATTTTATTATTGTAGAAACCATGAAATTGGATTACAGGAAAAAATACTGATAGATTTTGATAAATCAGATAAAATCTATGAATAAAAATAATATTATGTTGACCGATGAAAATATTTATTCGTTTAGGCTTTAAAAATGTATCTACGTTTTTTTTTTAAGTGATGTTAATAAACAACAATAAAATTGCATATTACTGTATTTTTCAGTGTAAATATCATTATTGTAAATAAAATATAACTATGACTAGATATTTATTATATTATTACTGTTTAATAAAATTATTTTTACATTTTTTTAAAATTTTATTCCTTTTTAAATTTGTCTGATAATAATAATTTATTATTATATCAAACGAATAATGATGAAAATAAATATTTTGTTTTCGTATAATCCTTTCGGTTCATGAATTGAATCTGTAAAATTACAGTTTTATATATAACACATAAAATATACATACAACAGTACACAAAATTATATGTATACAGAAGCAAATTGGATATATTATCCTCAAAAAATATTTATGAAATAGGGATATCCATTTTATTATTTGTTACCTACCGTTTTTCAACTGAAGGGTTGCTTGAAAGGGTGTACTTCGGCAGTTGTTGTCGTGACTTATTACTTTAACAATAACTTATGTTTCAGTATTTATATACAATAAAATTAAACCTCGTTCAAAAACTCAATTCTTTTATTAAAATTGTGCTTAATTCTCGATTTTCAAGCAATTCTCAGCTTGAAAATCATGGTTCGAGAATTTACAAAAAAAAAAACGGGAATACTATAAAGTAAAAGTAATACGGCTACTGGTCTAACAAAAATAATAATTAGATTTTTTACGTGAAATTTCGATCAAGGGATTTCAAACTTTGACGAGCAAAAAATAAGTTATAATGACGTAAAAATGGTAACTTTTCTGAATTCTCGGAATATGACATTGCAAATTCAGCGATATGGTGCGTCTACGCTACGCAAACCGAGCACGAGCCGAGCCGCTCTTCGTTCGTTGCTCGCGATGTCAAATGTGGACGTACAAAAAGCCTACAACACCAGCGCGATGCGAATCCCTGAGTTCGTGAAAAAGCTGACAATTGGTGGAGCGCAGTCGAGCGGGAGCTGAACGCTCGTTCGAGGCTCTTAAGACCGTCTACGCTACGCAAATTCGTGTTCCGGGTGTGTTCGTGCTTGGTTCGTGTAGCATAGACCCACTATGATTGTTTTTGTTTTGTTTTTACCCGACAATATTTTGATAAATTGCGTGTTTCATGTGTCATTAATAAAAAATACAACAATATACTTACTACCTATAAATGCTTTTTTAATTGATAAAATTAATTTTTGCATTTATAAAAAGAGAACATTGAACAATAATATGCGCTTACGAGAAGCAGTTCACAAAAACAAAAATTCGAACAAAACAGAAATTCAGTAATTTATTATGTAGTTTATAAGTAAATTAAGTTTGATTTTATTGACTATAAAATACGATACATTTTTTTTAATTATAATATCGGAACACTCGAGTTTCTGGCTTTAGATAACAGTAGTACCAATTTCAGGAAATCGGATAATCTTACCATTGGGAAATCATTACATCAGTCGATTGCTTGTCCTCCATTTATCTTTAAATGATAAGCGCCGTAGACATTGATTGAGTGGGCTTTTTCATCGAGAGACTTTATTTGTCTTTAAGGAGTTTGGAACAGATGTAAGAATTACCAATTTAGGTATCAAATATTTATTAAACTTTGTTTTATAAGCATTTTTATGAGTTTTTTAATGTTGATTTTACAAATATTAAATATATAATATATTCTTTACAGTTATATTTAAAAGATGACTTATATTGTTACATTGTATTTTATGTACAAAATAAATACATATTTTTATACTTTTTTATATTTAAAGCACCATATCATTTACATTGGTTGATGTTGTTTTTATCTGAAAATGAGAATTAAAAGTGTTATTATAAATAATTATGGAAAATGTATGTTTAATTGACGGACCAGTTGAAGCGACTCCACCTATAGCGCGATAGCGCCATAGGTCATGGGTTCGATTCACATACAGGACATGCATTTGTGTGCATGAACATGTCTGTATGTCCTCAGTCTGGGTGTAATTATGTATATTAAGTATGTATTTACAAACAAAAGTAGTAGGTATTTGTATTATAGCAGTTATCTAGTTTCCATAGTACAAGCTTTGCTTAGTTTGGGATCAGATGACAGTGTGTGAGGAATGTCCCAGTATAGTTATATTTATTTATAAAATATTTGTGCCTTGCAAAAAATTGCTTTATGTCTATTTAATAGACCAACACTTTGGTCTTTGGAAGATCACAGGTTCGGAACCTACAATACATTTGAATTTTTGGTAAATATAAACACAAGAAAAAAACAGTATTAGAATACCAACCTCAAAACACCTGGACCCTATGATTCTCCCGGTCGCAAACTATTATATTGCCGCCAGACATGACAGCAATACCTTCCAGACCTTTGAACTCCCCATCGCCAGATCCCCAGGCGCCGAACGCCCTGAGGAAGGTGCCGTCAGGATGGAAGATCTGAATGCGATTATTGCCAGAGTCCGCGACTACGATGTAGCCTTGATCATCCACTGCTACACCCCTGGGGGAAGAAAAGAAGATTTTAGTTAATGGTATCATACTATCAAAGATCATATTTTCGGCTCTACATGATTCTAGTAATGACGGGCCAATTGGCGCAGTTGGTTAAGAGTCTGGTAAAGATTCCACCTATTGCGCCACAGGTCGTGGGTTCGATTCCCGCACAGGACATGCATTTGTGTGCATGAACATGTCTGTATGTCCTGAATATGGGTGTAATTATGTATATTAAGTATGTATTTACAAACAAAAAGTAATATATGTATTATATCAGTTATCTGGTTTCCATAGTACAAGCTCTGCTTAGTTTGGAATCAGATGACCGTGTGTGAGGAATGTCCCAGGATATTTATTTATTTATTTATTTATAGGTCTATCAAGTATGATAAAATATAAATCATCAAAGCAGAGTTCAAAACTATGGAAAGAAGTTACAGGAGTACACAACTAATATATTATGGTTTACCGATGTACCTGCGCAGAAGACACAATTTCAAAGCGCGGGAAATGCTATCGGTCGGAAGCTGCCGCCATGAGTGCGGAGGGGCGTGACTTGCGAGTGAGACGGAACTAACAGCTGCAGTGTATTATGAACCTTATAGTAGTGACCTAAGGTTGATTGTAAGTTTTAAGCATTATTTCGTTAATCTTCGGGCCATACTTTCTTTTCTGTGCGAACGAAGATTCACGACGCGCCTTATCAGTTGGGTACTACTGTAACTAATAATGGAAATTCGCATCCAGAGAGGTTCCCAATATGTTGTTGATCTGATCTGAAGACAGACTTGCCTCAGATAAGAAATTGCTTTCTAGCTTAATTTATCTGTGTCTCTAATGACATAAAACACTTGTATTTTAAAGGTAATAAACATTTTAAAAACATCGTGTATTTAGGTCGCATACATATTTAATATTGTAAACGAGAATTCGGTCAAGGTGACTGCCAAAACATTGGACCAGTTATATCTCGGAAATTTTATTACTAAAGATACCCAATAAAAATTAACGACGGTTTATTGGAATGGGACACTAGCAAGAGATATTGCCAGCTTACGTTCTTAAAGATTTAAGGTACTTTTTATGATTGAAAAATTGAATTTAGTAATTGCAATGTTTCTTGAACTTTCTCTTTTAAAATTAGTATTATTAAATAACCAAAACTGAATGAAGAATGTTTTAGTTATTTTTCTCTCCAGAGAAACCCCTGATAACATGAGATTATTTAAACCAAAAGTATTAAAACCCAGTCTAGTAAAACCCAGTTTATCATGTGATGTAAGAAAGTTACAGATAGTCTTTCTTACATTTAACAATTAAGCCATTAAGCCAAAGAATTGCAATGACATTAATTTTGTTTGAAATACATTCAGCCAATTTCCCGCCGCCGCCAATACGCTCTGATTGGCTAAGTCAAGGACAGACTAAACATTTAGATGCAGTGGTTGGTCCTTACTGTTCAAAATCGACAAGCGTTCATATGCCGGCGTTAATCGCTTACCATCAGGCGAGCCGTATGCTTGTTTACCGAATTAGTCGTAAGTATAAAAAAAACAGTGCAAAATGACTGACTATTTGCGGAATTGCATTTCTCGGTATTACTACTCTAAAGGATTTTTTCTTCGATTTCTTATAACAAAAGGAGCTGGCGCTATCTTTAAATCTCATGTAAAAAGGGGATGTCTTTCATCCCCTATATTATAATTTAATGAAACGACTCTCCATTTGTTTATCTTAACCGCTTTAAACACGAAAATCATACTTTTTTACTGATTTCACAATTAATCTAACAGTAGTGGTAATTTTTATGGAAAAAAACTACATCTACACTAATAAAGACAGAAGATTTGGATTTTTGTATTTTTGTTTGTAATGAATAAACTCAATAACTACTGGCCCTATTTTGAAAATTCTTTCACCAGTAGAATGCTAAATTATCACTGAGTAACATGGGCTATATTTCACCCGGGCGACGCCGGGCGCGAACAGCTAGTCGTAGATAAAATTACTTGGCGTCGGCTTTTTCGGCGTTTTCTCTACCACACACGTTTTTTTTTACTTTAAAAGTAAGTAAATTTAAAAGACCTTGCCTTTTCAGACACTGGTCAGACATTTTCACATTTTACTAAAGCAATTGTTAGTAAAGTTATTCTTAGAAAACTTTTGTAGATAGTTTCAGATACTTGCTGAAGAGAGCAAGTCTTTCAAAACAGTTAACTTAAATCTATTGTGGTCTTTTCCAAAAATTCAACAAAGGTATTTTGTTAAATGTAAACAATACCATTAGTTCATCTAACTTTTGAGTCTTTGGTCTTATTGATAATAAATAACTGGTTGAGTAAACAATTTACAGACTTAATTGTGAGCCAAAGTTTGATTGCAAGTTGCATTCATATCTAGTTATTTGTTTTGTGAAAATCAAATAAGACTTACTAATTTTAAATTTAAAGTAACTTTCCGATCAAACTTTTAAATTTTTGCCGGGCTCGTTCAACCGGAGCATAACCAAAATAGGTTTATCAGAGTGTACAACTATAAGAGTGATTAATATTATGATAAGTAAGGTAACAAACCAGGTAGAACAACTTCGTATGTTAAATCAGGAAAAAATATTGCAACCAAGTCCAAGTGCGTGTCCAGAAGGGGCGATTTCGCCGCGATTCTCATGCGCGAATGCATTACCTACCTGCGTACGACGAGGTACTGATCACCAATACATTGCATCCACAAGCATAATTAAAAATACGCGCCTATTTTTACTCGCGGCGAATTCGTCCTTTCTGGACAGGGTAAGTGTAGTAGACAGAATTTACCAAACAGGTCATATTTTACATTTACATAACAATAATACGTATAGGTAGGTATAGAAGCGCTCGTGGTGTAGCATGATTAGCCGTTCTTAATCGATCGGCAAAGTTAAGCTACGTCTGTCGTGGTCGGTACCTGGATGGGTGACCGCTTGGTGGTATTTCAAATCGAGCGTTTCCGTGCTTTGGAAGGCACGTAAAGCCGTTGGTCCCGGTTATTACTAAATTGTGATCGTTAAGCTAGTTGGATGCCTCCTAGGCAGCTTGAAAAATTCCAACAGTAGTTTGACCGCCACCTCGCCGCAGTGGGCACGCGTGGTGGAGTATCGCCCAGTCCCTTTCACCCTCATTTGTGAAAGGAGGCCTGTTCTCAGCAGTGGGACATTATAGGCTGATGATGATGAATACGTATAGGTACGTCCATAAGAAAACATGGCACAGCAGTAAAGTTTTCACATATGCCAAAAGGTCATATTTTATTGCATGGTCAGAAAACTATTAAACTCAACCTCAAGGCTCTTAAGGCTAGCGAAAATACACGTAAAGTAAATATTTGCTTTACAAGTTGTGACTTTAAGCGGTCGTAAAGTGAAATTAGAAGACCGCTGAGCCACAGTTTATGGACCCATTGGTACCACAAGGTTTACTTGAAGTGTTTAATTTTCTGCTGTAAGGGAAGGAACTTCCTAAATTATTGGGCAGTCAAGAACGTCGATAAAAAGACGTTAATCCACTTTGGAGTTAGGCTGAAGGCAGTTTTGAAAGAGCTTGTAACTTTTAAACCTATTTAAGCTTTACTAGCATTTTGAAAAGTCTGTTTCAATTGATATAGAAATTTTGCGGGTCAAGTCAAATAACTGGGTTTAGTTACGTACCTGCGAAACGTCGTTCTATTTTTTTTTACTTATTTTGTAATATGTACAGTCGAGGACATAAATATGTATACAATTAGTAAAATTCAACAACGGTTTCCTCTTAAACTACTGATTGAAATTATGAGATATTATAAAGGCAGAATCTTCTAACATATACTATTATGATTTGTGTAATAGCTTAACACTTAAATGTTAAACATGCGAGAAAATCGCTTTTGAATTTCAAAAAGTGTATACATATTTATGTCCTCGACTGTACGTCCCACCTAAGTCGACAGGTGTAAACGCAAAATGACTGAAAGGCTAGGCTATAATGGAGACAGGATGACTTTGTTTAGCTAAACCTAAAAGTATGCAAATGTAAAACAGCAATAGTTTTTAACCGACGAATAAACGGAGGAGGTTTACAAGTCGACGCGTATATTTTTTTTTATGTACGATCTCGCATAATGTTTTACAGAGTAGTCCGATTTTGATAAAAAAATTTTGGATAGGGTATACCTCGAAGTCATATAAATTTGGATACAAAAAACCTACCCTAAGGGTGGGAAAATAGGGATGATTTATTATTCACTCACAGATTTTAATGCTGAGTTGTGTATTACATCAAAAGAAATCTAAAATTAAGCATGTAGTAATTAGTAGAATATAGCCACAAAAAAATATAAAATTCGGGGACTAAACAATAACCTACGTAGATATATTATGTATTATTTTTTTGTAATATTTGTTTATCCCCGACTGCAAAACCTTATAAAATCCAAGTTATATTCAAAATTATTTTTTGCTTTTCAGTTTTTTGGGTGGTTTAATTTTTTGTTAAAAAGTTTTGTATTCTTGTATAAAATACGAAATAATATATAGAAAAATTTAGATTAAGAATAAATATTGATTGTTACAAACTATTTATATCATAAATACATTTTCTTATGAAGTTTCTTACCTCGGGAACTTAAACTGTCCATCCTCGGACCCCTCCTCTCCGAATGAAGATAGGACCTTTCCATTGACATCAAACACTTGGATCCTATGGTTGTTAGAATCGGAGACCAGAACTCGATTGGTGCTGGAGACAGCGATGTAGTGGGGATGCTCCAGTTGGCCAAGTTTCGAGCCAAATGAGCCGAATTTACCAACAAATGTGCCATCGGATTGGAATACCTGAACAAATAATAAAATTCACAGTAGAGAACTTTATGATATCTTGAAGTTGTCTTCGAAATTAATCTTTTTAGATGAAAGCTGAAGTTTGAATCTGTCAACATTTAGAAATGCCCTCCTACAAATTGAATCAATGGTTTTGATTTTAAATGTATTTTGCTAATCATATCCTGGTCGAATAATTAAGTGCTCTTATAGTTCCTTTTCTCTCAACTTTAAAGGCTTTTTTCTTTTGAACCAACTAGTCTTAATGTCTTCAATGAAAAATAAGATGAACATACCTGAACTCTATGGTTTTCCTTGTCACACACATAAATGAATCCGAGGGCATCTGTGGTAATACCCCATGGATAGTTGAACTTGCCATCTCCAGTACCCTGGCTTCCGAACGCTCTGAGGAAGCGTCCTTGAGGGTCGAACACCTGGACAATGGGAAAAAACGTTTTAATTTCAAATGTCATAGATAT